>JANJXV010001058.1:0-5000 GCA_024803745.1 Megascapheus bottae
CCCGCCCGCCGCCGCCGCCGCCACGGTTGGTTTCACTTTCTCCGCCGCCGCCGCCGCCGCCTCAGTCCAGGGTCTCCGGGGGCTCCGGTGGCGGCGGCGGCGGCGGCGTTCCGGAGGTTGCCGAGGGGGCCCGGCCGCTCGTCCCGACCTCTGCGGTGCCTCTCGGGGCGCGGGGGCGGGGAGCGCGGTGGTTTGTCTCCGGGCCGGCCGTCCGCGGAGCTCCGAGCCGGCCGGCGAGCGCCGATCCCGGGCAGAGCGACTCGCTGGTGTCGGTTCAGGGGAAGGCGGTTGTCGCGCGCCCCCTGGCGTCCGCTTTTATATGACAGGTCCTTCGTCCTCAGCCGAGCGAAGGAGGGCGTCTGGCGTAGTGCGTCCCGGCAGAGGGCCGGCCTCTCCCGGCTGCCGGGCGCGGCCGTCCCCGCGGCGTCGCTGTGGAGCCGGAGCGGCCGGTCCGTCGCAGATTGCACCTGCAGGAGAGTGAGGGGCCGGGTTGCGCGTCGCGTCTCCTCCCGGCGTCCGGGAGGCAGCTTTGTCCGGTCGACCAGTAGTTCCGTCGGGGCCCCCGAGGCCTCCTCCTCGCTCTCTCCCCCGCCTACCCCGCCTAGGGGAGGCGAGCCGGCCCAGAGAGGAGGCGTGCGTGGCGGCACGGGCGGCGCTGGGGAAGGCCGGCGGCGGTGGCGGCGAGCCGACCGATCGGCTCTGGGTCACGGCCTCCCCGGTCTGTCGGGCCCCCACACTGGTCTGTCGCTCGGTCGGTCGTTCGGTCGGTAGGCCGGCCGACCGGCCAGTCCCCGCCCGCGGTATGACTCCCAGGCAGGTACGCTGGGCCGCCCCGCCTGGGTCCGGGGGGGCCGGAGGGAAGCCTGGCCCGAGGTCTTCGGGTCCTCTCCCCTACAGCAGGCTCGGGCGGCTCCCGGCGGCCCCCTGGCCCTCTGACTCCGCGTATCACCCGGGCTTTGGTCCGAGGCGGTGGCGGTGGGGACGACCGACGTCTCCGGAGTCGCGGTCCCCGAGTGATCGCCGGTGGGTGGCGGGGGCCCGGACGCGCGGTCCCCCGCCTAGGAGGGTCGTCGGGCCCGAGGTGCCCGCGTGTGCGGCCGACGAGAACCTCGGAACCCGGCGGGACCCAGGTACTGAGGTGTGTGGGACGCCGGCGTGGACTCGCCCGGTTCGCCCTGGCCTCTGGGCCCCTGCCGGGAGGAAGGAAGACCTCCGGAGTCAGGGACCCGGACCCGCTCCCGGTGTGTGTGTGTGCGTGGGTGCCCCCGGCTGCCCAGCCGACTCCGACTCCGACTCCGGGGCCGGGGCCGGGGCCGGGGCCGGGGCCGGGGCCGGGGCCGGGGCCGGGGCCGGGGCCGGGGCCGGGGCCGGGGCCGCGCGCCTGCCTGCCCGGTAGGACGCCCCCTACCGAACGGGCCGTGAGCCCATGCGCGTCCGGGCGGGTGCGCACGTCTGAGTGCCCGAGATACCGGGGAAGGCTTGCTCTGATCTCCGCCACCTCCCAGCCCGCTCTCGCTTCTCGTGTATTTTTTTTTTTTTTTTTTTTTTTGCGTGGTCGACCAGTTGTACCGCGAGTTCCGTGTTTCTCCCCGTTGGGGAGGTGTTGGGGACAGCGGTACCGAGATTGGGTTCCGAGAGGCCCGTGACGTGAGCGAGTTATCCCCCCTGCTGGAGGACCTACTTTTCGTGTCGTGACGTGTGCGATTTGTACCTGCAGGATGGTGCTGACATGCCCTCTCTCGGTGGCTGTCAGTGGGTGCTCAGCCGTCTCTCGGGGTGCCGTGTGCCCGGGCTTTTCCCCGCTGCCGCCCCGTGTGCCCCTTCCCCGCCTCCTCCTCCCGCGTGCTCCCGCCGCCCTGCGCAGGCCCTGGCCCTGTGGTGGCTCGTGTGGTTGGTGGATGGCGGTGGCGTTGGGTCACTCGACCGCCCGGTTGCCTGAGTGACGCCTGTCTCCCCGCTCGAGGAAGGCCTTCCCGGGTCGGCCCGGGGGGGTGTTCTGCGCTGTGCCGCTCACTTGCCTGTGTTTTCTCCCTGCACCGGCAGCCTTTTGGAAGGCGGTTGTCGGCGTGTGCTCTCCACCCGTGGGGTGCCCGAGAAGGCGGGAAGAGGGGGAGCCGGCCCCCGTTTTTTTTTTCCGGTCCACACCCCGTTCACGCAGCAGTAGCCCGTCCTGCTGTGGTGCCCTCCCTGGTGTGGCGGCCTTTGCTGAGTTTTCTCGGCCTTTTTCTTTTTGGTTGTGCCGGTCTTCCCGAGCACCGGCATTTTTTTTTTTCTTGTCGCTGCCTTCCTTCCGGTACTCTCGCTGGCCGCAGCGGTCCCCGGCGTTCCCGAAAGCTTGGGGTGCCATGGGCTCGGGGTGTCGTACCTATCTGCGCCTTGCCAGGTGGCCAATGGTTTTTTTTTTTTTTTGGAGTTTTTTTTTTTTTTTTTTTTTTTTTTTCTCGCTCTCTCCCCTGGCTACGTCTAGCCCAGGGTCACGCTTCGCTCCCGGGCCCGCTGCCTCCGAGTGCCGCGTGGCTGCCTCCCCATCCCTTCTCGTGATCGATGTGGTGGTGATGCGATCTCCTTCGGGCCCGGGCCTAAGCTGCGCCAGGCGAGGGACGGACATTCATGGCGAATGGGACCGCTCTTCTCGTGCTGCTCGTGGGCCCCTCGCCTCTCCGTCCCACCGTGTTGGTGGTGTGCGGGAGGCAGGGGTGCGGCATCCGGGCTCGGCCGCGCTCTCCCCGCTCTTGCCGTGAGATCGGGGACCTGTGTGCCGGCAAGGGGGGCAACTCTGATCTCGCCTCCCCTTTCCGGCCACTCGCAGCGCCACGGGGCCGGCCCTCTCCGCGGCGAGGGTGGGCTCTGTGCCCCGTGGACTCCCGTGCTGCGGTGCGAAAGCGTCTGCAGCTCCCGGCTCTCTTGCGGTGCTCCCGAGAAAGCTCCCGGTCGACCCCCCAGGTGCCCGAAGCTGGGCGGTGGTGTCGTTCCCGTTTCCCGTGCCCCGTCTGGTGGCTCGCTGCCCGTGGCGTGTCCCGGCCATCCTCGCTTGAGTAGGGGGAGGCTGTCGCTGTTGGAGATGCGGTGCCTTCTCGGGGGTCGAGGTGGTCGGCCCGAGAGGCCGGGTGTGCGTGTCTTGGGGTGCCGGTGGGCGGAGCGGTCTCCTCCCCTTGTTGGTGAGCCGCTGTTCCCGGCCTTCGGCTGTGCTCCTTCCCTGCCGTGTCTCCTGGCGGCCTCGCTGGGGGACCTGAGAAGTTGCAGTGGAGGTTGAGCCGCTCGGGGGCCGGGTTCTCCGCCGTGCGCCTGTGCACCCTCGACCGCCCCTTTGCCCTCTCGCGCGAGCGGCACCGCCGGAGCCGGTGTTGCTCGGACCGCAGACCCCCCCTCCTGCCCGTGCCGCTGGATGGGCGCCTTTGGCGGTGACCCCTGGCGGGGGCTCCGTCGGGCTGGGTCCGGCACCCCCTCAGAGTGAGAGGCGTGTTCTCTAGCTATCTTGGTTCGGGGGGCGGTGCTGCTCCCGCTGGGCTGGCGGGGGTCGCTCCCGATGGGCTCCCGCGGCTCTGGCCGTCCCCCGTCGTCCCGCTTCTTGGAGAGTGCTTAGCGGCTTGCCCCAAGCCGCGTGTGCGATGGCCGATCGATTGCGTGCCCGCGCCTCCCCCCTCCGAGCTGGGGGAGGATCCCGCGGGGCCTCTCTCGGGGCCGGCGCCTGGTTGTGGCAGCGGTGTGGGCGATTTCCCGACCTGTCCCCACCCCCCCGCCTCAGGCAAGCAGCGGCGCGCTGGTCTGAGCCGCGTGCGGGCTCGTCGCGCGAGGGCGATGTGGTGTGGCCGTGCGGCTGCCCGGGCACTCAGAGGAGGGGTCGGGCCCCTTCCCCCCTCCTCCCGCTCCCGCACCGCCGCCCTCGGGCGGGTTGGCTCTTGGCCGCCCTCCGCCCCGGCGTCCGCGTCGGGCGACGGCCGCCGGCCACGACGGCGTTGCGTGCGAGCCAGGCGGTGTGGTGCTCCGTGGCTGTGAGGCCGTTCCGCGGCGACGCTCCGTGGTGGGGGGTGGCGACCCCCTCCGGAGCCGTGGGAAAGCGGTGCGTGTGGGCGCTGCTCCGGCCGGCCGAGGAGGCCGAGTGTCAGACACGTGGTTTCCGGCGTTGCCCGGTGGTGTGGATGGTTATGGCGGAGTGGAGCTCGGAGAGTGCGGCTTGGCTTGGCTTGGCTTCCGCGGGCGCGGTGAGGTCCCCGTGGCGTGCGTGGCGAGCTCTCCTTTGGTGGCCCCGCCCGTGTGGTGGGTGGGCCCCCGGCCACCGGCGCCGGTGGTAGAGGGTGGTGATCCGATCCCACGTTGGTCGGCCGGCTCGGCGTCCCAGGCGTCTCCCGGGACCGCTCCGGAGCTGGGGGCGGTGAGATCCCGAGTTCGTTTGCCTGGTGGCCCGTCCGTGCCCGGAAGGCTCCCCCTCTCCCGTCGGCATCGGGGGTCGTGGGCCCGGCCGCTCGCTCGCCACTCGCCTCACTCACCCGGTGGAGCCACGTCGTGCCCTGCCCGGCCCCCTCCCACCGGTCGGTCGCCTTTCCCGGTCCTCGCCGAGTTGGCCCTGGTGGCCGGCCACCGTGCGACGACCGAGGGGAGGTGGCGTCGGCTGGTCGGATGGGGGGACGCGCTCCGTGGCGCCGACCGAGGGCTCCCCGTCGGTCTGGTGTGACCACCCGTCCGGGGTTCCGCACGCGGGACCGCCAGTGTGCCGTGGGGGTGCCGGCGGTGAGATTCCCGTGTGCGTCCCTGGCGCGGGTGTTGCCCGCCGCGGGTCCCTCGGGCCGGTGCCCTTTTGGTGATGGGGAAGACCCTGCACGGGCGTCGTCGGTTCCCGGGGCGCCTCTCCTCCTCCCCTTCCGCCCACCCATCGTCGTAGGCCTGCCCGTGTCTCGCCCCGCCGCTTCTGGCTTGGCCGGGGGAGCCCTCCGCCCGTGTTCTCCGATCCGGGGTGGTGGTGTGCGCGCCCCCCCCCGCGCGAGTCGCCGCCGCGGGTCGGT
>JANJXV010001058.1:17500-32500 GCA_024803745.1 Megascapheus bottae
TCGCAGAGGACCGAGGACCGAGGACCAAGGACCGGGGTCCGTGGAGCCGCCGGGACATGCCGTGGACGGGGTGACCCGCTGAGGACCTGCCGACAACCCGCGACTCGGATAGGCACTCGGACTCGGACGTCGAGGATCCCGGGGACCCACCCACCGGGGACCTAGCGACAACCCGCGGCACGGACGGAGGAGAGGATCCCAGGGATGCGCCAGGGCACCGGGACACGGGAATCCGAGGACCCGCCGAGGACCGTGGACCGGGGACCCGGGAATCCGCCTGGGACCTACCGACAACCCGCGACCCGCGACCCGCGACTCGGACGGAGGAGAGGATCCCGGGGATGCGCCAGGGCACCGGGACGCGGGAATCCGAGGACCCGCCGAGGACCGTGGACCGGGGACCCGGGAATCCGCCTGGGACCTACCGACAACCCGCGACCCGCGACCCGCGACTCGGACGGAGGAGAGGATCCCGGGGATGCGCCAGGGCACCGGGACGCGGGAATCCGAGGACCCGCCGAGGACCGGCCGAGGACCGGAGAACGGGGACCGGGGACCGGGGACCGGGGACCCGCCGGGGACCCGCCGGGGACCTAGCGACAACCCGCGAACCGCGACTCGGACTCGGACGGAGGAGAGGATCCCAAGGACCCGGGAACCCGCCGGGGACCTACGACGACCCGCGACCCGTGACCCGCGACCCGCGACTCGCGACTCGGACTCGGACTCGGACTCGGACTCGTACTCGGACTCGGACGGAGGAGAGGATTCCAGGGACCCGGGACACGAGAATTCGGGGACCCGCAGGGGACTCGCAGAGGACCGAGGACCGAGGACCGAGGACCGAGGACCGGGGTCCGTGGAGCCGCCGGGACATGCCGTGGACCCGTGGACGGGGTGACCCGCTGAGGACCTGCCGACAACCCGCGACTCGGATAGGCACTCGGACTCGGACGTCGAGGATCCCGGGGACCCACCCACCGGGGTCCTAGCGACAACCCGCGGCATGGACGGAGGAGAGGATCCCAGGGACCCGGGACGCAAGAATTCGGGGACCGGCCAAGGACCGGGGACCGGGGTCCGTGGACACGGGGGACCAAGGACTCAGGGACCCGCCGAGGACCTAGCGACAACCCTCGGACTCGGACTCGGACTCGGACCCGGACCCGGACCCGGACCCGGACCCGGACCCGGACCCGGACCCGGACCCGGACCCGGACCCGGACCCGGACCCGGACTCGGACTCGGACTCGGACTCGGACTCGGACTCGGACTCGGACTCGGACTCGGACTCGGACTCGGACTCGGACTCGGAGGGAGTCCGGGGGAGTCCGGGGGAGTCCGGGGGAGTCCGGGGGAGTCGAGTCCGGGGGACTCCGGGGGGAGTCGTACTCCTTCCCTCCACGAAAGGTCCAGGTCGACCAGTTGTCCCTGCCTAAGCACGCCGAGGTCGACCAGATGTCTGTGTTCCGTCCTGGAGGTCGACCAGATGGCTCTGTTTTGTTCCGAAGGTCAACCAGATGTCTAGCAGAGGTTTGTGCCTTCCTGGGAAGTGTATAGAAAGTGGATGGGGGCGTGTGGGGGTGGGGGGGGGTATGAAGCTACAAACAAAACCATGATGAGGAAGGAAAGACTGCTCCTCCTTGTAACATCTCTTTATCTTCCACACCCCACCAGGGACCGCTGGATAGACCACCGGACCAGGGAGCGATGCCTGAACCAACTCAGCACTTAGCAGAAGGCAGCCAGCTAGGAATCCGATCCAGTGCACCTTTGGTGTGTGTGTGGAGGTTTTGCTGAGCCAGGGATGCAAGGCGAGATTTTGGGGAAGAAGCAAGCCTCCTCCTGTCCTGACCCCTGAGCACCCCTGCTCCTGCTCCTGCTCCTGCTCCTGCTACTGCCCCTGCCCCTGCCCCTGCCCCTGCCTCTTCCTCCTCCCCAGCTCCCGCCCCCCTGCCCCCACCATAACCTCACAGCCCTCTCCTGGAAATAAAATAAAAGGACCCATTTGCTTGAATCGCACTGTCTTTGGCTTGTGTTTGTATTCCACTCCCAAGATGAAAGGGGGTTGCATTTCTGACGTCTGATGCGGGGGGGGGGGCGGCATGGAGAGAGAAGGTTCTTCGGGGTCGGGGTGTGGGGCGGGTGGGCAGGGGGGCGGATGGACAGATGAACGATGGGGGGGGGTGTGGTGGGATAGGTTGGGTTGGCCCCTGAACTCGCTCGCCGGTTTCTGGGAGTGTCCAAGCACCAGGGAGGGGACTTGAGGATGTGACTGACCAGGGAGACCCCGGCCTTGCTAGTCGTGGAGAAGGACTGAGTGACACAGCAGTCCAAGCCCAGCCACACCCAACACACCGGAAGAATGAATTCTATTTATTTCTTCCTCTGCTTGTGCTGCTGCTGCTGCTTCTGCTTTCTTCATTGTCGGGGTGTCATGTGTAGAGGGGTGACAGTGACATTCCTCAGGAATAGGATACATGACTTCACACACACACACACACACACACACACACCCGAAACCCCTTCCATGCAGATGTATGCTTTGACAGAACACTCGAGAAGGGCTCTCCTGCGCTCTCTGTGTCTGTTGTCTGTCTGTCTGTCTGTCTGTCTGTCTGTCTGTCTCTCTCTCTCTCTCTCTCTCTCTCTCTCTCTCTCTCTCTCTCTCTCTCTCTCTCTCCTCCTGCACACCACCACCACCACCACCACCACCACCACCACCACCACCAACAACAACAACAACCCCTCCCTGGTTTCTGTGAAGAGCTAGTCTTGGTTAGGCCCGGCCCAGCCCGGCCTGACCCGACCCGACTGAGTGGAAGAGAAGAGCATAGGTGGCCGGAATTTGGGCGCTGGCTGGTTGGTGTGTGTCCCTGCACGTACTGATTTTCAATGTCCATCTCACCTACTCTCTGTGGCCTGCACCCACCCCAGGTCCTACCGGACCGAATCGAAGGACAGACCCGCCATGGGAATTCACAGCCCTGGTAGTTTCCGAAAGTTGACACTAGATGGCGGACACGCGCTGCTGGCCTTGGTCACCTGGAATGGCCCAGGGAGGGGCGGGGCGGGAAGGGGCCAGGGTCCACTTGTGGCATTTGTAGTGAGGAATCACGATGAAGAATCTCAAAAGGGGGCCAGGAGTGTGACCCAGTGATAGAATACTTGCGTAGCATGCACGCATGAAGCCCTAGGTTCTCTGGACTGCGTACACAGAAAAGCCAGAAGTGGTGCAGGCACTCCGTAGCCTCCAGAGAGATCAAGGCCAGAGTGCCCAGGCCTTGAGTTCAGGGGCCATAACTTGGAAGGAAGGGAGGGAGGGAGGGAGGGAGGGAGGAGAGAGAAAAAAGAAAGAAAGAGAGAGAGAGAGAGAGAGAGAGAGAGAGAGAGAGAGAGAAAGAGAAAGAGAGACAGAGAAAGTTTGGAGCTTGAGCTGGACTTGAATCTCTACCCACAGATGTCAGACTCCCCAGCAACTGGGTGAGCCACTGCCACGGACTGCGGTCCACCCCCTGCGGTCCTTGGGCCTTTTTTGGGTCTTCCTTCTTAGCCTATTGTTTGCTTGTGCGTGTGTTTTAAAGAGCCACCGTTCTATTCTAGCCCACCCCTGCTACTTTGTTTTCATAACTACCATGCTCCCAGAAGATCTTACGCTCTTAACCTTCGTACACACACACGGTGATCAAAACCTACTGCCCTTACTGCCCCTCTTGGGTGGGTGGTGAGGGGGTACAGCTGGGGTCAGAGGAATTTCCATCTTCAGAAACAGTGATGAAGTGACATGTTGACACAGTATCGGTGCTGCAAATGAGCTGAGAGGCCACTAAATGGATTCTTTGCATTTCTGGGAGCCCCCGCCATGTAGGTGCTTCAGTGCAGTGTGTGTGTGTGTGTGTGTGTGTGTGTGTGTGTGTGTGTGTGTGTGTGTGTGTGTGTGTGTTCCTTCCTGGACTCTGCAGTGGAAGCTGCTGCCCGTGGTTTCCAGGCTGGCAGGGAGACAGAAACAAAAGCAGGAGTGAACAAGTGTTGGTGGGGGTGGGGGTGGGTGGGTAGAGACACGAATCGGGCAGGCAGGCAGGCAGGCAGGCAGGCAGGCAGGCAGGCAGGCAGGCAGGCAGGCAGGCATCCATCCACAAGTATCAGGCTGGACAGATGGACGGATAGATCGACTAGTCACGTTCAGGTGACCCAGTCAGTGACTGAGTTCTGGATGTTTGGGGGGCATTTCCTTCATTGTTCCTTCCCCCAAATGGCTTCCTCCCCTTCCTCTTTGTCTTTTTTTCTTCCTTTTTTGGGGGGTGGGTCCTGGGGCTCGAACTAGGCCCCGGGTGGGCGCTCTTCACGTGAAGGCTGGCACCCTACCCTGGAGCCAAGCCCCACTTCCCGTTTCCTAGAGTGTATTTGGGGGAGATAAGTGTCTCTCGGGTCGGGTCGTCCTGTGGTACCCAGGCTGGCTCTGAACCTTGGTCCTCAGACAGACCTCAGCCTCCTGAGTGGCCACCGTGCCCGGCAACTTGGTCTTTCTTCTCTACTCACAGGAGATGCGTATCGACTTAATTTTTTTTTTGGGGGGGGGGTTGGTGGGTGGGGATGGTCTTGTGACTTGCACGCGCACCAAAAACAATCATGGTGGGGCCGGGAATGCGGTTTCATGGGACAGTGCCTGCCTAGCCTACCTGAAACACTCAAGTCAGTGTTAGGAAAAACTGGGGGAGAAAGAAGGAAACAGGCCGGATGATCTTCCACTGTTGACTGGGATAGATAGCGCAGCAGCAGCCTGCGGGGGGGGGGGGGGGGTCACAGCCTTCCCGCAGGCTTGGAGACCGTGTGGAAGGGGGTTCAGGAGTGGGGTTGGTGAGGGAGGTCTGAGCAAGGAGGCAGGCGGGGGTGAATGAAAGAGTTGAAGAAACCCCCCCCCACCCCAAACCCAAAAGAAAACCGAGAAAACGTCCACAAGGGAAGGTCGGGCGGGGTGGTGGGGTGGGCTTTCCAAAGTCTGGGCCCCAGTGGTGGTGGCATGTTTACAGGTGGGCAAGCTCGGGTACATTGGCTATGCTGGAGTCAGACAGTCTGCTGCTGCTGCTGCTGCTGCTGCTGCTGCTGCTGCTGCTGCTGCTGCTGCTGCTGCTGCTGCTGCTGCTGCAAGGTTTCCCTGGCATCTGTAAGCTCCAGGGAAAACTGAGTGCGGGTCAGTTCTTCACGGACTTCCATTGCTCAGTCACTCACACATAGGCAGGAAAAGCCACAAGGGGCAGTGAGGCTCTGGGATAGTGCCTAGGCCCCGAGTTCAAGCCCCAGGACTGGCCAAAACCAGCAAACAAATACAGAAATGAGGGGACAGGAGTTTGGCCTAGTGGAAGAGTGCTGGCTTAGCATGCGCAAAGGCCCGGGGGTTCCATTCCTTGGTACCAACCACATCCATAGGGGGCAAAATAATCACAATAAAAAAAAAAACCCAGAAGTGTGTGGTGCTCTGGCTCAAGTGGTAGAGCTCTAGCCTTGAGAAAGAAGCCCAAAGACAGTGCTCAGGCCCTGAGTACAAGCCCCAGGACTGGCCAAAAAAAAAAAAAAAAAAAGACAGAGAAAGGAGAGAAACCCTACCTCCTTTTCCTCCCTCCCCTTATCCATGTTTCCTAAGAAAACTGGTTTTCTTCTGTCTCCACCAAGTCACCAGATCTAAGTAAAATACAGAATTTTAGGTGCTCAATAACTCTCCGGTTCAAAGTACAGAAAAAGAAGAGGGGGATGGAGGGAGGGAGAGAGAAGGAGGGAGGGAGGGAGGGGGAGAGAGAGAGAGAGAGAGAGAGAGAGAGAGAGAGAGAGAGAGAGACAGACAGACAGACAGACAGACAGACAGAGACAGAGACAGAGAGACAGAGACAGACAGACAGACAGACAGACAGACAGAGAGAGAGGCAGAGACAGAGAGACAGAGACAGAGACAGAGACAGAGACAGACAGACAGACAGACAGACAGACAGACAGACAGACAGAGGGCCCCGAAGGGGAAACATGAAAAACACAGTATCGAGGTCATTTTTAGGCTGAGGCCTACCCTCCAACCAGGCCTCTGAGACTGCCTCCTTCCTGGTGGGATTGCCTTCACTGGAGCCCTGCATTTGGAAGGTGTGCACCCGGGCTGTCTTGTCTGTGAATGCCTAGCGGTACTTTCCCGTGCCTCCCGAACTGAAACTCAGGGCCTGGGCTTTCTCCCGGCCAGAGCTCTACCACGTCGTCAACCACAGCAGCAACAGCTGCAGCATTCGTTTCTGACTTCACTGAGGAATGGAAGCCGGGTCTTCCCGTTTGCTAAGCAAGCCCTCTCCCACTAGGCCAAACTCCCGGTCTCATCGATCCTACTTCCTTGAAACGATTTTCCTGAAGGTAGCGGTCGTGGAATTCCAGGCCCGCTAGCTGTTTGTCTTGTTGTTTGTGTGGTTCTCTGTAGTATTTGATTTTTTTTTTTTATTTCCCTTTGGTGGTTTCTCTTCCCCAGGCCCCACCCCCACCCGCAGGGTGAAGCCTAACAGGAATGTCAGGCCGTTGCCATGACAACATTTACAAGACAAAGCACAGTCCGCAGTCCGAGCTTTTCTGGGGAGGAGCTGACTAGCTGAGTGGCTTGCCTTCACCCCACCCCCACCCCCACCCACCCGGCGTCTCCCCCCCCCCCCCCTGCAGACACACACCGCACACCGCGCGGGGAAATGGCTCACACTTCACTCTGTCTTGACAAACACAGCCTCTCGTGTGCTTGGCCTGATCCTTGGGCAGGAAAAGGCAGCTTTGGGAGTATTTTTTTTTCTGCTGCCGGCCACTTCCCTGCTTTCCTGGGCCAGCGATGGGCTGGCTGGCTTGTCTCCTACTAGCTGGACTGGTCAGACTGCTACCACCCGCCCCCTGCCTGTGGCGGAGTGAGTGCCGCCCCAGTCCACAGACAGAATTGGGGGAGGGCGTGGGCATGTCTTGGCAGGACTGGGCTCTGCCCTGTACCCTTCGGTGAGGCCGGGTGTGTGAGTACGAAATGCCCCGTGCGGCTGACCCCCCACTTGGCTGACCTCCCTGGGGAGAGAGGAGAGAGGGGAGGAAGTCAGGAGTCTGGTCTCCTCTTCATTTTCCCAAGCTCAGGCCAGGCCCAGGGCCAGGGCCAGGGCCAGGGCCAGGGCCAGGGCCTGCTTCCATTTCCCAGGTGAGAGATTTCAGGATCACAGATGATGATGATGATCATTGAGGATGATGGATGATTGGGCCTGCCTGGGGCCTGGATTGCTGTCCTTGAGCTTTTTCACCTGAGACTGAAGTTCTACTATTGGAGCCACAAATCCACTTCCATCTGGCTTTTTGGGCAGATGCTATCGATGTAGTTTAGCGAGTTAGTACTCAGTTCGTATTTTGCCAGTTCATTCCCAGGGCCGAGATCCCCCTCCCTCCCCGCCACCCCAGGTCCTCAGACCTGAAGTTGGGGCCTGGGCGCTCGGTCCTTGGACCTTTCTTCGGCTAGTATTCTGCCAATCGAGCCACAGAACCACTTCCAGCGTTTTCTGCCAAGGTGTCATCATCGTTAGCATTGCATTTTTTTTTTAACTTTTAAAAATTGGTCAGGGGGCTGGGAGTTTGGCCTAGAGCGGTAGAGTGAGTGCTTGTCTAGCATGCACGGAGACCCAGGTTTGATTCCTCAGTGCCAAGTACATAGACGAGATGGAAGTGGTGCTATGGCTCAAGTGGCAGACTGCTAGCCTTGAGGAAAGAGCCCATGGAGGATGCTCAGGCCTAAACTGCAAGCCCCAGGACTGGGGGGGGGGGGGGAATTAAAAAAAAAACCGACAGCTACTAAGAGCGGCTCCACCACTAAAAATAGGTTTGTGGTTTAAGAAGACACCTTCGGAGCGTTCTCATAGGAGACTGCGTCAGGCAATGGAGACTGGGAGCTGAACCAAAGCCTCATCGAAGCAGAGTGGACTGCATTTAAATTTGATTCCATCTAAATGTGACTAAGATATAAGAGAAGTCTCTGGGGCCGGGAGTTTGGCCTAGTGGTTAAAGTGCTTGCCTAGCCTGCAAGAAGACCCGGATTCGATTCCTTGGTACCACATACATAGAAAAAAGCCAGAAGTGATGCTGAGGCTCAAGGGGTAGAGCTCTAGCCTTGAGAAAGTCCAAGGACTGTGCCCAGAACCTGAGCTCAAGCCCAGGACTGGCAAAAAAAAAAAAAAAAAAAAAAAAAAAAAAAAAATAAGGGAAGTCTCATTCGCCTTTGTCTTGTACTTCTGTATTCATTTTTTTTTTTTAACTTTTGCTAGAGTGTCCACTATACCCATCAAAGAATGACAGTACACGTCATCCCCAGAATCTATACATGTGTTCCTGGCTCACTCTGTAAAAGCCTAGTAAAATGACCATGACACACACATTTGCCCATCCACACTATTAAAAAAGAACTTGCATTTCTATACCTTTATGGGAAAAAAATTCTGTGTATGTGTCATTGTTATGCAGGAGCGTATTTTGCTGGTTTGAAAGAATAGGATGCCTACAGTTTTCAGCAGTTTTCTTTGTTTCTTTTTACAGCATGATCTTTGCTGTACTCTTGCTGATGGCCGCTAGATTTTAATGTATCTGTTTCCCTACTTGATCACATTACTGATTCTGATTTCAGTTTTTCATCTGTTTTGCGTTTGTTTTTTCCTCATGTCACATTGGCGAAGGACCCAGGAATAGGACACAAA
The DNA here is from genome assembly GCA_024803745.1 of Megascapheus bottae. Lineage (NCBI taxonomy): Eukaryota > Metazoa > Chordata > Mammalia > Rodentia > Geomyidae > Megascapheus > Megascapheus bottae. The sequence goes on from JANJXV010001058.1 coordinate 26,230, forward strand.
GGTGGAATAAACATTAATTTTGTGCATTCTTTGGTAACTTTTTTGTGTTTGGTCACTACAAAGCTTTGCTTCAAGTGTATGCATTTTATTCAAATCAGTGATCTATGTTTATGTGATTTCCTAAACATAATTGTGGCTTCTAAAAAAATGTAACATCCCGATTACATTCCTAACTAGAATGAGTATGTCTGTTTTTGTACCTCGATGCTGTATTTTAACCCTTTGTATTACTTAGGTTATTTTGCTTTGGTTAAAAATGGCTCAAGTAGAGAAGCGGTCCCTTTATTAAGACAGCGTACAACACTGTAAATAAAATGTGTACCGTCAATTGTCTTTCAAATAAATAAATGAATAAATAAATACATAAAATAAATATAAATATTGTTAGTATGGGCTGGGAGTGTGGTGTTGAGCCACAAGTGTCTAAGGACAGCGCGCAGGCAGGCAGGCAGGCAGGCAGGCAGGCAGGCAGGCAGGCAGGCAGGCCGGCCGGCCCTGAGTTCAAGCCCCAGACTGGCGAAATAAATAGGAAGATAAATACAATACATCCATTTCTGTGTAGTACGGAGGCCAGGAGTGTGGCCCACTGCTAGAGTGCTTGCACAAAGACCTCTTCCCCACCCTGGGTGGGTGAGGAGTTTTGTTCTCGGGTGCCCGGAAAGGGGGGGGGGGCGGGGGCTTAATCGATGTTGGGTCGGCTGTTTCCCCTTGTCCTGGGGCGCCACCTAGCGGACACTGCCTGTCATGGCGGACAGTGATTCCGCCGTGTTGAGGAAGTTCTGGTGAAGAGGCTCATCTGGAGAATACGGAGTGACCCACCGGCTGTCAATTCTGCTGGGTTGTTGAAAATGAAACTGTCTTGGAGCTGGGGGTCCAGTGTCTCATGTGTGTCACTGCGCCTGCTCAGGGTGGAAGAGGGAGAGAGAGGACTGGAGGGGGGGGGGGAGGCAGAGCCAGAGACAGACGGACACACAGACACACAGTAGACAGATGAAATTTACACAGAGAGACACAGAGACAGAGGAGGGGTAGCTAGCGGGAGGGAGAATGAGAGACTGCTTGTGAACTGTCAGGCGGTCACAGAAAGGGCCTGGACAGATGGGATGGTAAATAGGTACATGGTTCCTTCATTTCCAAGGAGGAATTTTTTTTTTTTGTCCTCTAGTCTCGGGCCTGGGATAGAGTCCCTGAGCTGCTTTTTGCTCCAAGCCAGCACTGTACCGCTAAGCCACATTTCCAGTCCTTATTGCTATTATTATGTTGTTGTTGGTGGTGGTGGTTTTTTTTTTTTTTTTTCGGAACAACCTTACCCCTTCTTTCGCTTGCTTCCCCATCCCTGCCCACACGTTGCATCGTTCGTTTTCCACACAGTGCATGGCAAACACTATCCTACTCCCTTTAAAATCCGTGCCCCTTCCCTTGCTCCCTCTGAGAGAAAGAAAGAAAGAAAGAAAGAAAGAAAGAAAGAAAGAAAGAAAGAAAGAAAGGGAAAAGTCTAAATCTCAAAGAAACCACACCACCATGCCATGCATGCCAGGTGTCCATGTCATGGAATTTGTTTGGATCCCAGGTCTCGTGTATCTGCAGTGCCTTCAGTGTTCAGAGGAGTTCCACCTTCTGACCAAAAGAGAGCAGGTGCATCACCCACCCACCAACTCACTCGCAGCACAGGTCAGGGAAACCACGGTGAACACCCAATAGGAAGAGAAGAGTGGGTCCACTCACTCACTCACTCACTCACTCACTCACTCCGTCAGTCACCAATCATGCCAGTCACAGCAAAGGCAGTACTTTTAGTACTGGGTGGGTTTTTCCCCAGGCCGCTCTCCACCCCTCCCAGCCCCCCCACCCCTTCCTTCCCCCGAGGCTCATGCACCCACCGTTTGCTCCTTCATCATCCACGAAGACCCCTGTTTTCTCTGGGAAGACGGGCTCTCGGACCCGGTCTCTCTGTTCTGCTCCCTCCCTACCCGGGTTCTCCTCTTGGCGTGAGCGATTGTAGGAGTTTTCGGGTGGGGTGGGGTGGGGTGGGGCAGGCGGGCAGGCCGGCGTGAACGGGGCAAAGGGTGGAAGCGGCGATGTTGGAGGGGGGGGGCGGGCACGGGTGGTGGAGGTGCCCGTCCGTCTTCTGTTTCGGGACTGGCCGGCCAGCTTCACCCGTCCCCGGGCCGCTGCTGCGTGACGGCGAGGCCGGCCGGCCCGCCCGCCCGCCCGCCCGCCACGGTTTCACTGTCGGCTTCACGGGCGGCGGGATCTCAGTGTAGGTCTCCGGGGGCTCCAGTGGCGTTGCTCGGGGGGTTGCAGAGGGGGCCCCGGCCGCCCCCGGCCGCCGCCGCTTTGGCCCCGACCGACCTCTGCGGTGCCTCTCGGGGGCACGGGGGCGGGGAGGGAGCGCGGCCGGCCGTTTCTCTCCGCGCCTGCTGTCCGCGGAGCCCCGAGCCGGCCGGCGAGTGCCGATCGCCGATCCATCCCGGGCAGAGAAACTCGGGGGTGGTGTCGGGTGATGACACCCGGGGTGGGTGGGGGCCGCCACCGGTGGCGGCGGTCGCGCACCTGGGAGCCGGCCGGTCGGCTTCAGCGTCCCCGCTCGGGACCCCATCCATCTCCTTCCCCGAGTCGCGTCCGCGTTCTCGGGCGCGGCGGGCCGCTTTGGGGCGGCGAGTCCCGCCCGCCCGCCGCCGCCGCCGCCGCCGCCGCCGCCGCCGCCACGGTTGGTTTCACTTTCGCCGCCGCCGCCGCCTCAGTCCAGGGTCTCCGGGGGCTCCGGTGGCGGCGGCGGCGGCGTTCCGGAGGTTGCCGAGGGGGCCCGGCCGCTCGTCCCGACCTCTGCGGTGCCTCTCGGGGCGCGGGGGCGGGGAGCGCGGTGGTTTGTCTCCGGGCCGGCCGTCCGCGGAGCTCCGAGCCGGCCGGCGAGCGCCGATCCCGGGCAGAGCAACTCGCTGGTGTCGGTTCAGGGGAAGGCGGTTGTCGCGCGCCCCCTGGCGTCCGCTTTTATATGACAGGTCCTTCGTCCTCAGCCGAGCGAAGGAGGGCGTCTGGCGTAGTGCGTCCCGGCAGAGGACCGGCCTCTCCCGGCTGCCGGGCGCGGCCGTCCCCGCGGCGTCGCTGTGGAGCCGGAGCGGCCGGTCCGTCGCAGATTGCACCTGCAGGAGAGTGAGGGGCCGGGTTGCGCGTCGCGTCTCCTCCCGGCGTCCGGGGGGCAGCTTTGTCCGGTCGACCAGTAGTTCCGTCGGGGCCCCCGAGGCCTCCTCCTCGCTCTCTCCCCCGCCTACCCCGCCTAGGGGAGGCGAGCCGGCCCAGAGAGGAGGCGTGCGTGGCGGTACGGGCGGCGCTGGGGAAGGCCGGCGGCGGTGGCGGCGAGCCGACCGATCGGCTCTGGGTCACGGCCTCCCCGGTCTGTCGGGCCCCCACACCGGTCTGTCGCTCGGTCGGTCGTTCGGTCGGTAGGCCGGCCGACCGGCCAGTCCCCCCCCGCGGTATGACTCGCAGGCAGGTACGCTGGGCCGCCCCGCCTGGGTCCGGGGGGGCCGGAGGGAAGCCTGGCCCGAGGTCTTCGGGTCCTCTCCCCTACAGCAGGCTCGGGCGGCTCCCGGCGGCCCCCTGGCCCTCTGACTCCGCGTATCACCCGGGCTTTGGTCCGAGGCGGTGGCGGTGGGGACTACCGACGTCTCCGGAGTCGCGGTCCCCGAGTGATCGCCGGTGGGTGGCGGGGGCCCGGACGCGCGGTCCCCCGCCTAGGAGGGTCGTCGGGCCCGAGGTGCCCGCGTGTGCGGCCGACGAGAACCTCGGAACCCGGCGGGACCCAGGTACTGAGGTGTGTGGGACGCCGGCGTGGACTCGCCCGGTTCGCCCTGGCCTCTGGGCCCCTGCCGGGAGGAAGGAAGACCTCCGGAGTCAGGGACCCGGACCCGCTCCCGGTGTGTGTGTGTGCGTGGGTGCCCCCGGCTGCCCAGCCGACTCCGGGGCCGGGGCCGGGGCCGGGGCCGGGGCCGGGGCCGGGGCCGGGGCCGCGCGCCTGCCTGCCCGGTAGGACGCCCCCTACCGACCGGGCCGTGAGCCCATGCGCGTCCGGGCGGGTGCGCACGTCTGAGTGCCCGAGATACCGGGGAAGGCTTGCTCTGATCTCCGCCACCTCCCAGCCCGCTCTCGCTTCTCGTGTACTTTTTTTTTTTTTGCGTGGTCGACCAGTTGTACCGCGAGTTCCGTGTTTCTCCCCGTTGGGGAGGTGTTGGGGACAGCGGTACCGAGATTGGGTTCCGAGAGGCCCGTGACGTGAGCGAGTTATCCCCCCTGCTGGAGGACCTACTTTTCGTGTCGTGACGTGTGCGATTTGTACCTGCAGGATGGTGCTGACATGCCCTCTCTCGGTGGCTGTCAGTGGGTGCTCAGCCGTCTCTCGGGGTGCCGTGTGCCCGGGCTTTTCCCCGCTGCCGCCCCGTGTGCCCCTTCCCCGCCTCCTCCTCCCGCGTGCTCCCGCCGCCCTGCGCAGGCCCTGGCCCTGTGGTGGCTCGTGTGGTTGGTGGATGGCGGTGGCGTTGGGTCACTCGACCGCCCGGTTGCCTGAGTGACGCCTGTCTCCCCGCTCGAGGAAGGCCTTCCCGGGTTGGCCCGGGGGGGGTGTTCTGCGCTGTGCCGCTCACTTGCCCGTGTTTTCTCCCTGCACCGGCAGCCTTTTGGAAGGCGGTTGTCGGCGTGTGCTCTCCACCCGTGGGGTGCCCGAGAAGGCGGGAAGAGGGGGAGCCGGCCCCCGTTTTTTTTTTCCGGTCCACACCCCGTTCACGCAGCAGTAGCCCGTCCTGCTGTGGTGCCCTCCCTGGTGTGGCGGCCTTTGCTGAGTTTTCTCGGCCTTTTTCTTTTTGGTTGTGCCGGTCTTCCCGAGCACCGGCATTTTTTTTTTTTCTTGTCGCTGCCTTCCTTCCGGTACTCTCGCTGGCCGCAGCGGTCCCCGGCGTTCCTGAAAGCTTGGGGTGCCATGGGCTCGGGGTGTCGTACCTATCTGCGCCTTGCCAGGTGGCCAATGGTTTTTTTTTTTTTTGGAGTTTTTTTTTTTTTTTCTCTCGCTCTCTCCCCTGGCTACGTCTAGCCCAGGGTCACGCTTCGCTCCCGGGCCCGCTGCCTCCGAGTGCCGCGTGGCTGTCTCCCCATCCCTTCTCGTGATCGATGTGGTGGTGATGCGATCTCCTTCGGGCCCGGGCCTAAGCTGCGCCAGGCGAGGGACGGACATTCATGGCGAATGGGACCGCTCTTCTCGTGCTGCTCGTGGGCCCCTCGCCTCTCCGTCCCACCGTGTTGGTGGTGTGCGGGAGGCAGGGGTGCGGCATCCGGGCTCGGCCGCGCTCTCCCCGCTCTTGCCGTGAGATCGGGGACCTGTGTGCCGGCAAGGGTGGCAACTCTGATCTCGCCTCCCCTTTCCAGCCACTCGCAGCGCCACGGGGCCGGCCCTCTCCGCGGCGAGGGTGGGCTCTGTGCCCCGTGGACTCCCGTGCTGCGGTGCGAAAGCGTCTGCAGCTCCCGGCTCTCTTGCGGTGCTCCCGAGAAAGCTCCCGGTCGACCCCCCAGGTGCCCGAAGCTGGGCGGTGGTGTCGTTCCCGTTTCCCGTGCCCCGTCTGGTGGCTCGCTGCCCGTGGCGTGTCCCGGCCATCCTCGCTTGAGTAGGGGGAGGCTGTCGCTGTTGGAGATGCGGTGCCTTCTCGGGGGTCGAGGCGGTCGGCCCGAGAGGCCGGGTGTGCGTGTCTTGGGGTGCCGGTGGGCGGAGCGGTCTCCTCCCCTTGTTGGTGAGCCGCTGTTCCCGGCCTTCGGCTGTGCTCCTTCCCTGCCGTGTCTCCTGGCGGCCTCGCTGGGGGACCTGAGAAGTTGCAGTGGAGGTGAGCCGCTCGGGGGCCGGGTTCTCCGCCGTGCGCCTGTGCACCCTCGACCGCCCCTTTGCCCTCTCGCGCGAGCGGCACCGCCGGAGCCGGTGTTGCTCGGACCGCAGACCCCCCCTCCTGCCCGTGCCGCTGGATGGGCGCCTTTGGCGGTGACCCCTGGCGGGGGCTCCGTCGGGCTGGGTCCGGCACCCCCTCAGAGTGAGAGGCGTGTTCTCTAGCTATCTTGGTTCGGGGGGCGGTGCTGCTCCCGCTGGGCTGGCGGGGGTCGCTCCCGATGGGCTCCCGCGGCTCTGGCCGTCCCCCGTCGTCCCGCTTCTTGGAGAGCGCTTAGCGGCTTGCCCCAAGCCGCGTGCGCGATGGCCGATCGCTTGCGTGCCCGCGCCTCCCCCCTCCGAGCTGGGGGA
>JANJXV010001058.1:45000-62500 GCA_024803745.1 Megascapheus bottae
CAGGGGACCCGCCGAGGACCTAGCGACAACCCTCGGACTCGGACTCGGACTCGGACTCGGACTCGGACTCGGACTCGGACTCGGACTCGGACTCGGACTCGGACTCTGACTCGGACGGAGGAGAGGATCCCAGGAACCCGTGACGCGAGAATTCGGGGACCCGCAGAGGACCGGTGGACGGGGTGACCCGCTGAGGACCTAGCGACAACCGGCGACTCGGACTCGGACTCGGACTCGGACTCGGACTCGGACTCGGACTCGGACTCGGACTCGGACGGAGGAGAGGATACCAGGGACCCGGGACGCAAAGAATTCGGGGATCCACCGAGGACCGGGGTCCGTGGACACGGGGGACCGAGGACCGAGGACCGAGGACCGAGGACCGGGGACCGGGGACCGGGGACCGGGGACCGGGGACCGAGGACCGCGGACCGCGGACCGGGGACCGGGGTCCGTGGAGCCGTGGACCCGTGGACAGGGTGACCCGCTGAGCACCTGCCGACAACCCGCGACTCGGATAGGCACTCGGACTCGGACTCGGACTCGGACTCGGACGGAGGAGAGGATCCCGGGGATGCGCCAGGGCACTGGGACGCGGGAATCCGAGGACCCACCGAGGACCGTGGACCGGGGACCCAGGAATCCGCCTGGGACCTACCGACAACCCGCGACCCGCGACTCGGACGGAGGAGAGGATCCCGGGGATGCGCCAGGGCACCGGGACGCGGGAATCCGAGGACCCGCCAAGGACCGGCCGAGGACCGGAGAACGGGGACCGGGGACCGGGGACCCGGGAACCCGCCGGGGACCTAGCGACAACCCGCAAACCGCGACTCGGACTCGGCCTCGGCCTCGGACTCGGACGGAGGAGAGGATCCCAAGGACCGGGGACCCGGGACCCACCGAGAAACCAGGACCGAGGACCGGTGTCCGGGGTCCGGGGACCCGCCGAGGACCTAGCGACAACCCTTGGACTCGGACTCGGACTCGGACTCGGACTCGGACTCGGACTCGGACTCGGACTCGGACCCGCCGAGGACCGGAGAACGGGGACCGCGGACCGGGGACCCGGGAACCCGCCGGGGACCTACGACGACCCGCGACCTGCGACCCGCGACCCGCGACTCGGACGGAGGAGAGGATTCCAGGGACCCGGGACACGAGAATTCGGGGACCCGCAGGGGACTCGCAGAGGACCGAGGACCGAGGACCAAGGACCGGGGTCCGTGGAGCCGCCGGGACATGCCGTGGACGGGGTGACCCGCTGAGGACCTGCCGACAACCCGCGACTCGGATAGGCACTCGGACTCGGACGTCGAGGATCCCGGGGACCCACCCACCGGGGACCTAGCGACAACCCGCGGCACGGACGGAGGAGAGGATCCCAGGGATGCGCCAGGGCACCGGGACACGGGAATCCGAGGACCCGCCGAGGACCGTGGACCGGGGACCCGGGAATCCGCCTGGGACCTACCGACAACCCGCGACCCGCGACCCGCGACTCGGACGGAGGAGAGGATCCCGGGGATGCGCCAGGGCACCGGGACGCGGGAATCCGAGGACCCGCCGAGGACCGTGGACCGGGGACCCGGGAATCCGCCTGGGACCTACCGACAACCCGCGACCCGCGACCCGCGACTCGGACGGAGGAGAGGATCCCGGGGATGCGCCAGGGCACCGGGACGCGGGAATCCGAGGACCCGCCGAGGACCGGCCGAGGACCGGAGAACGGGGACCGGGGACCGGGGACCGGGGACCCGCCGGGGACCCGCCGGGGACCTAGCGACAACCCGCGAACCGCGACTCGGACTCGGACGGAGGAGAGGATCCCAAGGACCCGGGAACCCGCCGGGGACCTACGACGACCCGCGACCCGTGACCCGCGACCCGCGACTCGCGACTCGGACTCGGACTCGGACTCGGACTCGTACTCGGACTCGGACGGAGGAGAGGATTCCAGGGACCCGGGACACGAGAATTCGGGGACCCGCAGGGGACTCGCAGAGGACCGAGGACCGAGGACCGAGGACCGAGGACCGGGGTCCGTGGAGCCGCCGGGACATGCCGTGGACCCGTGGACGGGGTGACCCGCTGAGGACCTGCCGACAACCCGCGACTCGGATAGGCACTCGGACTCGGACGTCGAGGATCCCGGGGACCCACCCACCGGGGTCCTAGCGACAACCCGCGGCATGGACGGAGGAGAGGATCCCAGGGACCCGGGACGCAAGAATTCGGGGACCGGCCAAGGACCGGGGACCGGGGTCCGTGGACACGGGGGACCAAGGACTCAGGGACCCGCCGAGGACCTAGCGACAACCCTCGGACTCGGACTCGGACTCGGACCCGGACCCGGACCCGGACCCGGACCCGGACCCGGACCCGGACCCGGACCCGGACCCGGACCCGGACTCGGACCCGGACTCGGACTCGGACTCGGACTCGGACTCGGACTCGGACTCGGACTCGGACTCGGACTCGGACTCGGACTCGGAGGGAGTCCGGGGGAGTCCGGGGGAGTCCGGGGGAGTCCGGGGGAGTCGAGTCCGGGGGACTCCGGGGGGAGTCGTACTCCTTCCCTCCACGAAAGGTCCAGGTCGACCAGTTGTCCCTGCCTAAGCACGCCGAGGTCGACCAGATGTCTGTGTTCCGTCCTGGAGGTCGACCAGATGGCTCTGTTTTGTTCCGAAGGTCAACCAGATGTCTAGCAGAGGTTTGTGCCTTCCTGGGAAGTGTATAGAAAGTGGATGGGGGCGTGTGGGGGTGGGGGGGGGTATGAAGCTACAAACAAAACCATGATGAGGAAGGAAAGACTGCTCCTCCTTGTAACATCTCTTTATCTTCCACACCCCACCAGGGACCGCTGGATAGACCACCGGACCAGGGAGCGATGCCTGAACCAACTCAGCACTTAGCAGAAGGCAGCCAGCTAGGAATCCGATCCAGTGCACCTTTGGTGTGTGTGTGGAGGTTTTGCTGAGCCAGGGATGCAAGGCGAGATTTTGGGGAAGAAGCAAGCCTCCTCCTGTCCTGACCCCTGAGCACCCCTGCTCCTGCTCCTGCTCCTGCTCCTGCTACTGCCCCTGCCCCTGCCCCTGCCCCTGCCTCTTCCTCCTCCCCAGCTCCCGCCCCCCTGCCCCCACCATAACCTCACAGCCCTCTCCTGGAAATAAAATAAAAGGACCCATTTGCTTGAATCGCACTGTCTTTGGCTTGTGTTTGTATTCCACTCCCAAGATGAAAGGGGGTTGCATTTCTGACGTCTGATGCGGGGGGGGGGGCGGCATGGAGAGAGAAGGTTCTTCGGGGTCGGGGTGTGGGGCGGGTGGGCAGGGGGGCGGATGGACAGATGAACGATGGGGGGGGGTGTGGTGGGATAGGTTGGGTTGGCCCCTGAACTCGCTCGCCGGTTTCTGGGAGTGTCCAAGCACCAGGGAGGGGACTTGAGGATGTGACTGACCAGGGAGACCCCGGCCTTGCTAGTCGTGGAGAAGGACTGAGTGACACAGCAGTCCAAGCCCAGCCACACCCAACACACCGGAAGAATGAATTCTATTTATTTCTTCCTCTGCTTGTGCTGCTGCTGCTGCTTCTGCTTTCTTCATTGTCGGGGTGTCATGTGTAGAGGGGTGACAGTGACATTCCTCAGGAATAGGATACATGACTTCACACACACACACACACACACACACACACCCGAAACCCCTTCCATGCAGATGTATGCTTTGACAGAACACTCGAGAAGGGCTCTCCTGCGCTCTCTGTGTCTGTTGTCTGTCTGTCTGTCTGTCTGTCTGTCTGTCTCTCTCTCTCTCTCTCTCTCTCTCTCTCTCTCTCTCTCTCTCTCTCTCTCTCTCCTCCTGCACACCACCACCACCACCACCACCACCACCACCACCACCACCAACAACAACAACAACCCCTCCCTGGTTTCTGTGAAGAGCTAGTCTTGGTTAGGCCCGGCCCAGCCCGGCCTGACCCGACCCGACTGAGTGGAAGAGAAGAGCATAGGTGGCCGGAATTTGGGCGCTGGCTGGTTGGTGTGTGTCCCTGCACGTACTGATTTTCAATGTCCATCTCACCTACTCTCTGTGGCCTGCACCCACCCCAGGTCCTACCGGACCGAATCGAAGGACAGACCCGCCATGGGAATTCACAGCCCTGGTAGTTTCCGAAAGTTGACACTAGATGGCGGACACGCGCTGCTGGCCTTGGTCACCTGGAATGGCCCAGGGAGGGGCGGGGCGGGAAGGGGCCAGGGTCCACTTGTGGCATTTGTAGTGAGGAATCACGATGAAGAATCTCAAAAGGGGGCCAGGAGTGTGACCCAGTGATAGAATACTTGCGTAGCATGCACGCATGAAGCCCTAGGTTCTCTGGACTGCGTACACAGAAAAGCCAGAAGTGGTGCAGGCACTCCGTAGCCTCCAGAGAGATCAAGGCCAGAGTGCCCAGGCCTTGAGTTCAGGGGCCATAACTTGGAAGGAAGGGAGGGAGGGAGGGAGGGAGGGAGGAGAGAGAAAAAAGAAAGAAAGAGAGAGAGAGAGAGAGAGAGAGAGAGAGAGAGAGAGAGAGAAAGAGAAAGAGAGACAGAGAAAGTTTGGAGCTTGAGCTGGACTTGAATCTCTACCCACAGATGTCAGACTCCCCAGCAACTGGGTGAGCCACTGCCACGGACTGCGGTCCACCCCCTGCGGTCCTTGGGCCTTTTTTGGGTCTTCCTTCTTAGCCTATTGTTTGCTTGTGCGTGTGTTTTAAAGAGCCACCGTTCTATTCTAGCCCACCCCTGCTACTTTGTTTTCATAACTACCATGCTCCCAGAAGATCTTACGCTCTTAACCTTCGTACACACACACGGTGATCAAAACCTACTGCCCTTACTGCCCCTCTTGGGTGGGTGGTGAGGGGGTACAGCTGGGGTCAGAGGAATTTCCATCTTCAGAAACAGTGATGAAGTGACATGTTGACACAGTATCGGTGCTGCAAATGAGCTGAGAGGCCACTAAATGGATTCTTTGCATTTCTGGGAGCCCCCGCCATGTAGGTGCTTCAGTGCAGTGTGTGTGTGTGTGTGTGTGTGTGTGTGTGTGTGTGTGTGTGTGTGTGTGTGTGTGTGTGTGTGTTCCTTCCTGGACTCTGCAGTGGAAGCTGCTGCCCGTGGTTTCCAGGCTGGCAGGGAGACAGAAACAAAAGCAGGAGTGAACAAGTGTTGGTGGGGGTGGGGGTGGGTGGGTAGAGACACGAATCGGGCAGGCAGGCAGGCAGGCAGGCAGGCAGGCAGGCAGGCAGGCAGGCATCCATCCACAAGTATCAGGCTGGACAGATGGACGGATAGATCGACTAGTCACGTTCAGGTGACCCAGTCAGTGACTGAGTTCTGGATGTTTGGGGGGCATTTCCTTCATTGTTCCTTCCCCCAAATGGCTTCCTCCCCTTCCTCTTTGTCTTTTTTTCTTCCTTTTTTGGGGGGTGGGTCCTGGGGCTCGAACTAGGCCCCGGGTGGGCGCTCTTCACGTGAAGGCTGGCACCCTACCCTGGAGCCAAGCCCCACTTCCCGTTTCCTAGAGTGTATTTGGGGGAGATAAGTGTCTCTCGGGTCGGGTCGTCCTGTGGTACCCAGGCTGGCTCTGAACCTTGGTCCTCAGACAGACCTCAGCCTCCTGAGTGGCCACCGTGCCCGGCAACTTGGTCTTTCTTCTCTACTCACAGGAGATGCGTATCGACTTAATTTTTTTTTTGGGGGGGGGGTTGGTGGGTGGGGATGGTCTTGTGACTTGCACGCGCACCAAAAACAATCATGGTGGGGCCGGGAATGCGGTTTCATGGGACAGTGCCTGCCTAGCCTACCTGAAACACTCAAGTCAGTGTTAGGAAAAACTGGGGGAGAAAGAAGGAAACAGGCCGGATGATCTTCCACTGTTGACTGGGATAGATAGCGCAGCAGCAGCCTGCGGGGGGGGGGGGGGGGTCACAGCCTTCCCGCAGGCTTGGAGACCGTGTGGAAGGGGGTTCAGGAGTGGGGTTGGTGAGGGAGGTCTGAGCAAGGAGGCAGGCGGGGGTGAATGAAAGAGTTGAAGAAACCCCCCCCCACCCCAAACCCAAAAGAAAACCGAGAAAACGTCCACAAGGGAAGGTCGGGCGGGGTGGTGGGGTGGGCTTTCCAAAGTCTGGGCCCCAGTGGTGGTGGCATGTTTACAGGTGGGCAAGCTCGGGTACATTGGCTATGCTGGAGTCAGACAGTCTGCTGCTGCTGCTGCTGCTGCTGCTGCTGCTGCTGCTGCTGCTGCAAGGTTTCCCTGGCATCTGTAAGCTCCAGGGAAAACTGAGTGCGGGTCAGTTCTTCACGGACTTCCATTGCTCAGTCACTCACACATAGGCAGGAAAAGCCACAAGGGGCAGTGAGGCTCTGGGATAGTGCCTAGGCCCCGAGTTCAAGCCCCAGGACTGGCCAAAACCAGCAAACAAATACAGAAATGAGGGGACAGGAGTTTGGCCTAGTGGAAGAGTGCTGGCTTAGCATGCGCAAAGGCCCGGGGGTTCCATTCCTTGGTACCAACCACATCCATAGGGGGCAAAATAATCACAATAAAAAAAAAAACCCAGAAGTGTGTGGTGCTCTGGCTCAAGTGGTAGAGCTCTAGCCTTGAGAAAGAAGCCCAAAGACAGTGCTCAGGCCCTGAGTACAAGCCCCAGGACTGGCCAAAAAAAAAAAAAAAAAAAGACAGAGAAAGGAGAGAAACCCTACCTCCTTTTCCTCCCTCCCCTTATCCATGTTTCCTAAGAAAACTGGTTTTCTTCTGTCTCCACCAAGTCACCAGATCTAAGTAAAATACAGAATTTTAGGTGCTCAATAACTCTCCGGTTCAAAGTACAGAAAAAGAAGAGGGGGATGGAGGGAGGGAGAGAGAAGGAGGGAGGGAGGGAGGGGGAGAGAGAGAGAGAGAGAGAGAGAGAGAGAGAGAGAGAGAGAGACAGACAGACAGACAGACAGACAGACAGAGACAGAGACAGAGAGACAGAGACAGACAGACAGACAGACAGACAGACAGAGAGAGAGGCAGAGACAGAGAGACAGAGACAGAGACAGAGACAGAGACAGACAGACAGACAGACAGACAGACAGACAGACAGACAGAGGGCCCCGAAGGGGAAACATGAAAAACACAGTATCGAGGTCATTTTTAGGCTGAGGCCTACCCTCCAACCAGGCCTCTGAGACTGCCTCCTTCCTGGTGGGATTGCCTTCACTGGAGCCCTGCATTTGGAAGGTGTGCACCCGGGCTGTCTTGTCTGTGAATGCCTAGCGGTACTTTCCCGTGCCTCCCGAACTGAAACTCAGGGCCTGGGCTTTCTCCCGGCCAGAGCTCTACCACGTCGTCAACCACAGCAGCAACAGCTGCAGCATTCGTTTCTGACTTCACTGAGGAATGGAAGCCGGGTCTTCCCGTTTGCTAAGCAAGCCCTCTCCCACTAGGCCAAACTCCCGGTCTCATCGATCCTACTTCCTTGAAACGATTTTCCTGAAGGTAGCGGTCGTGGAATTCCAGGCCCGCTAGCTGTTTGTCTTGTTGTTTGTGTGGTTCTCTGTAGTATTTGATTTTTTTTTTTTATTTCCCTTTGGTGGTTTCTCTTCCCCAGGCCCCACCCCCACCCGCAGGGTGAAGCCTAACAGGAATGTCAGGCCGTTGCCATGACAACATTTACAAGACAAAGCACAGTCCGCAGTCCGAGCTTTTCTGGGGAGGAGCTGACTAGCTGAGTGGCTTGCCTTCACCCCACCCCCACCCCCACCCACCCGGCGTCTCCCCCCCCCCCCCCCCTGCAGACACACACCGCACACCGCGCGGGGAAATGGCTCACACTTCACTCTGTCTTGACAAACACAGCCTCTCGTGTGCTTGGCCTGATCCTTGGGCAGGAAAAGGCAGCTTTGGGAGTATTTTTTTTTCTGCTGCCGGCCACTTCCCTGCTTTCCTGGGCCAGCGATGGGCTGGCTGGCTTGTCTCCTACTAGCTGGACTGGTCAGACTGCTACCACCCGCCCCCTGCCTGTGGCGGAGTGAGTGCCGCCCCAGTCCACAGACAGAATTGGGGGAGGGCGTGGGCATGTCTTGGCAGGACTGGGCTCTGCCCTGTACCCTTCGGTGAGGCCGGGTGTGTGAGTACGAAATGCCCCGTGCGGCTGACCCCCCACTTGGCTGACCTCCCTGGGGAGAGAGGAGAGAGGGGAGGAAGTCAGGAGTCTGGTCTCCTCTTCATTTTCCCAAGCTCAGGCCAGGCCCAGGGCCAGGGCCAGGGCCAGGGCCAGGGCCAGGGCCTGCTTCCATTTCCCAGGTGAGAGATTTCAGGATCACAGATGATGATGATGATCATTGAGGATGATGGATGATTGGGCCTGCCTGGGGCCTGGATTGCTGTCCTTGAGCTTTTTCACCTGAGACTGAAGTTCTACTATTGGAGCCACAAATCCACTTCCATCTGGCTTTTTGGGCAGATGCTATCGATGTAGTTTAGCGAGTTAGTACTCAGTTCGTATTTTGCCAGTTCATTCCCAGGGCCGAGATCCCCCTCCCTCCCCGCCACCCCAGGTCCTCAGACCTGAAGTTGGGGCCTGGGCGCTCGGTCCTTGGACCTTTCTTCGGCTAGTATTCTGCCAATCGAGCCACAGAACCACTTCCAGCGTTTTCTGCCAAGGTGTCATCATCGTTAGCATTGCATTTTTTTTTTAACTTTTAAAAATTGGTCAGGGGGCTGGGAGTTTGGCCTAGAGCGGTAGAGTGAGTGCTTGTCTAGCATGCACGGAGACCCAGGTTTGATTCCTCAGTGCCAAGTACATAGACGAGATGGAAGTGGTGCTATGGCTCAAGTGGCAGACTGCTAGCCTTGAGGAAAGAGCCCATGGAGGATGCTCCTCGGGCCTAAACTTCAAGCCCCAGGACGGGGGGGGGGGGGGGGGGAGAATTTAAAAAAAAAACAACAGCTACTAAGAGCGGCTCCACCACTAAAAATAGGTTTGTGGTTTAAGAAGACACCTTCGGAGCGTTCTCATAGGAGACTGCATCAGGCAATGGAGACTGGGAGCTGAACCAAAGCCTCATCGAAGCAGAGTGGACTGCATTTAAATTTGATTCCATCTAAATGTGACTAAGATCTAAGAGAAGTCTCTGGGGCCGGGAGTTTGGCCTAGTGGTTAAAGTGCTTGCCTAGCCTGCAAGAAGACCCGGATTCCATTCCTTGGTACCACATACATAGAAAAAAAGCCAGAAGTGGTGCTGAGGCTCAAGGGGTAGAGCTCTAGCCTTGAGAAAGTCCAAGGACTGTGCTCAGACCCTGAGCTCAAGCCCAGGACTGGCAAAAAAAAAAAAAAAAAAAAATAAGGGAAGTCTCATTCGCCTTTGTCTTGTACTTCTGTATTCATTTTTTTTTTTAACTTTTGCTAGAGTGTCCACTATACCAATCAAAGAATGACAGTACACGTCATCCCCAGGATCTATACATGTGTTCCTGGCTCACTCTGTAAAAGCCTAGTAAAATGACCATGACACACACATTTGCCCATCCACACTATTAAAAAAGAACTTGCATTTCTATACCTTTATGGGAAAAAAATTCTGTGTATGTGTCATTGTTATGCAGGAGCGTATTTTGCTGGTTTGAAAGAATAGGATGCCTACAGTTTTCAGCAGTTTTCTTTGTTTCTTTTTACAGCATGATCTTTGCTGTACTCTTGCTGACGGCCGCTAGATTTTAATGTATCTGTTTCCCTACTTGATCACATTACTGATTCTGATTTCAGTGTTTCATCTGTTTTGCGTTTGTTTTTTCCTCATGTCACATTGGCGAAGGACCCAGGAATAGGACACAAAGGTGGAATAAACATTAATTTTGTGCATTCTTTGGTAACTTTTTCTGTGTTTGGTCACTACAAAGCTTTGCTTCAAGTGTATGCATTTTATTCAAATCAGTGATCTATGTTTATGTGATTTCCTAAACATAATTGTGGCTTCTAAAAAAATGTAACATCCTGATTACATTCCTAACTAGAATGAGTATGTCTGTTTTTGTACCTCGATGCTGTATTTTAACCCTTTGTATTACTTAGGTTATTTTGCTTTGGTTAAAAATGGCTCAAGTAGAGAAGCGGTCCCTGTATTAAGACAGCGTACAACACTGTAAATAAAATGTGTACCGTCAATTGTCTTTAAAATAAATAAATGAATAAATAAATACATAAAATAAATATAAATATTGTTAGTATGGGCTGGGAGTGTGGTGTTGAGCCACAAGTGTCTAAGGACAGCGCCCAGGCAGGCAGGCAGGCAGGCAGGCAGGCAGGCAGGCAGGCAGGCAGGCAGGCAGGCAGGCCGGCCCTGAGTTCAAGCCCCAGACTGGCGAAATAAATAGGAAGATAAATACAATACATCCATTTCTGTGTAGTACGGAGGCCAGGAGTGTGGCCCACTGCTAGAGTGCTTGCACAAAGACCTCTTCCCCACCCTGGGTGGGTGAGGAGGTTTGTTCTCGGGTGCCCGGAAGGGGGGGGCGGGGGCTTGATCGATGTTGGGTCGGCTGTTTCCCCTTGTCCTGGGGCGCCACCTAGCGGACACTGCCTGTCATGGCGGACAGTGATTCCGCCGTGTTGAGGAAGTTCTGGTGAAGAGGCTCATCTGGAGAATACGGAGTGACGAGTGACCCACCGGCTGTCAATTCTGCTGGGTTGTTGAAAATGAAACTCTCTTGGAGCTGGGGGTCCAGTGTCTCATGTGTGTCACTGCACCTACTCAGGGTGGAAGAGGGAGAGAGAGGACTGGAGAGGGGGGGGGGGGGAGGGAGGCAGAGACAGAGACAGACGGACACACAGACACACAGTAGATAGACAGATGAAATTTACACAGAGAGACACAGAGACAGAGGAGGGGTAGCTAGTGGGAGGGAGAATGAGAGACTGCTTGTGAACTGTCAGGCGGTCACAGAAAGGGCCTGGGCAGATGAGATGGTAAATAGGTACATGGTTCCTTCATTTCCAAGGAGGAATTTTTTTTTTTTCCTCTAGTCTTGGGCCTGGGATAGCGTCCCTGAGCTGCTTTTTGCTCCAAGCCAGCACTGTACCGCTAAGCCACATTCCCAGTCCTTATTGCTATCATTATTAGGTTTTTTTTTTTTTTTTTTTTTTTTTTTCGGAACAACCTTACCCCTTCTTTCGCTTGCTTCCCCATCCCTGCCCACACGTTGCATCGTTCGTTTTCCACACAGTGCATGGCAAACACTATCCTACTTCCTTTAAAATCCGTGCCCCTTCCCTTGCTCCCTCTGAGAGAAAGAAAGAAAGAAAGAAAGAAAGAAAGAAAGAAAGAACGAACGAAAGAAAGAAAGAAAGAAAGAAAGAAAGGGAAAAGTCTAAATCTCAAAGACACCACACCACCATGCCATGCATGCCAGGTGTCCATGTCATGGAATTTGTTTGGATCCCAGGTCTCGTGTATCTGCAGTGCCTTCAGTGTTCAGAGGAGTTCCACCTTCTGACCAAAAGAGAGCAGGTGCATCACCCACCCACCCACCAACTCACTCGCAGCACAGGTCAGGGAAACCACGGTGAACACCCAATAGGGAGAGAAGAGTGGGTCCACTCACTCACTCACTCACTCACTCACTCCATCAGTCACCAACCATGCCAGTCACAGCAAAGGCAGTACTTTTAGTACTGGGTGGGTTTTTCCCCAGGCCGCTCTCCACCCCTCCCAACCCCCCCACCCCTTCCTTCCCCCGAGGCTCATGCACCGTTTGCTCCTTCATCATCCACGAAGGCCCCTGTTTTCTCTGGGAAGACGGGCTCTCGGACCCGGTCTCTCTGTTCTGCTCCCTCCCTACCCGGGTTCTCCTCTTGGCGTGAGCGATTGTAGGAGTTTTCGGGTGGGGTGGGGTGGGGTGGGTGGGGCAGGCGGGCAGGCCGGCGTGAACGGGGCAAAGGGTGGAAGCGGCGATGTTGGAGGGGGGGCGGGCACGGGTGGTGGAGGTGCCCGTCCGTCTTCTGTTTCGGGGCTGGCCGGCCAGCTTCACCCGTCCCCGGGCCGCTGCTGCGTGACGGCGAGGCCGGCCGGCCCGCCCGCCCGCCGGCCCGCCACGGTTTCACTGTCGGCTTCACGGGCGGCGGGATCTCAGTGTAGGTCTCCGGGGGCTCCAGTGGCGTTGCTCGGGGGGGGGGGGGGTTGCAGAGGGGCCCCGGCCGTCCCCGGCCGCCGCCGCTTTGGCCCCGACCGACCTCTGCGGTGCCTCTCGGGGCGCGGGGGCGGGGAGGGAGCGCGGCCGGCCGTTTCTCTCCGCGCCTGCTGTCCGCGGAGCCCCGAGCCGGCCGGCGAGTGCCGATCGCCGATCCATCCCGGGCAGAGAAACTCGGGGGTGGTGTCGGGTGATGACACCCGGGGTGGGTGGGGGCCGCCACCGGTGGCGGCGGTCGCGCACCTGGGAGCCGGCCGGTCGGCTTCAGCGTCCCCGCTCCGGGACCCCATCCATCTCCTTCCCCGAGTCGCGTCCGCGTTCTCGGGCGCGGCGGGCCGCTTTGGGGCGGCGAGTCCCGCCCGCCCGCCGCCGCCGCGGCCGCCACGGTTGGTTTCACTTTCGCCGCCGCCGCCGCCGCCTCAGTCCAGGGTCTCCGGGGGCTCCGGTGGCGGCGGCGGCGGCGTTCCGGAGGTTGCCGAGGGGGCCCGGCCGCTCGTCCCGACCTCTGCGGTGCCTCTCGGGGCGCGGGGGCGGGGAGCGCGGTGGTTTGTCTCCGGGCCGGCCGTCCGTGGAGCTCCGAGCCGGCCGGCGAGCGCCGATCCCGGGCAGAGCGACTCGCTGGTGTCGGTTCAGGGGAAGGCTGTTGTCGCGCGCCCCCTGGCGTCCGCTTTTATATGACAGGTCCTTCGTCCTCAGCCGAGCGAAGGAGGGCGTCTGGCGTAGTGCGTCCCGGCAGAGGGCCGGCCTCTCCCGGCTGCCGGACGCGGCCGTCCCCGCGGCGTCGCTGTGGAGCCGGAGCGGCCGGTCCGTCGCAGATTGCACCTGCAGGAGAGTGAGGGGCCGGGTTGCGCGTCGCGTCTCCTCCCGGCGTCCGGGAGGCAGCTTTGTCCGGTCGACCAGTAGTTCCGTCGGGGGCCCCGAGGCCCCCTCCTCGCTCTCTCCCCCGCCTACCCCGCCTAGGGGAGGCGAGCCGGCCCAGAGAGGAGGCGTGCGTGGCGGCACGGGCGGCGCTGGGGAAGGCCGGCGGCGGTGGCGGCGAGCCGACCGATCGGCTCTGGGTCACGGCCTCCCCGGTCTGTCGGGCCCCCGCACCGGTCTGTCGCTCGGTCGGTCGTTCGGTCGGTAGGCCGGCCGACCGGCCAGTCCCCCCCCCCCCGCGGTATGACTCGCAGGCAGGTACGCTGGGCCGCCCCGCCTGGGTCCGGGGGGGCCGGAGGGAAGCCTGGCCCGAGGTCTTCGGGTCCTCTCCCCTACAGCAGGCTCGGGCGGCTCCCGGCGGCCCCCTGGCCCTCTGACTCCGCGTATCACCCGGGCTTTGGTCCGAGGCGGTGGCGGTGGGGACGACCGACGTCTCCGGAGTCGCGGTCCCCGAGTGATCGCCGGTGGGTGGCGGGGGCCCGGACGCGCGGTCCCCCGCCTAGGAGGGTCGTCGGGCCCGAGGTGCCCGCGTGTGCGGCCGACGAGAACCTCGGAACCCGGCGGGACCCAGGTACTGAGGTGTGTGGGACGCCGGCGTGGACTCGCCCGGTTCGCCCTGGCCTCTGGGCCCCTGCCGGGAGGAAGGAAGACCTCCGGAGACAGGGACCCGGACCCGCTCCCGGTGTGTGTGTGTGCGTGGGTGCCCCCGGCTGCCCAGCCGACTCCGGGGCCGGGGCCGGGGCCGGGGCCGGGGCCGGGGCCGGGGCCGGGGCCGCGCGCCTGCCTGCCCGGTAGGACGCCCCCTACCGACCGGGCCGTGAGCCCATGC
Organism: Megascapheus bottae; assembly: GCA_024803745.1. Classification (NCBI taxonomy): domain Eukaryota; kingdom Metazoa; phylum Chordata; class Mammalia; order Rodentia; family Geomyidae; genus Megascapheus; species Megascapheus bottae. Next base: position 58,963 of record JANJXV010001058.1, read on the forward strand.
GCGTCCGGGCGGGTGCGCACGTCTGAGTGCCCGAGATACCGGGGAAGGCTTGCTCTGATCTCCGCCACCTCCCAGCCCGCTCTCGCTTCTCGTGTACTTTTTTTTTTTTTTTTTTTTTTTTTTTTTGCGTGGTCGACCAGTTGTACAGCGAGTTCCGTGTTTCTCCCCGTTGGGGAGGTGTTGGGGACAGCGGTACCGAGATTGGGTTCCGAGAGGCCCGTGACGTGAGCGAGTTATCCCCCCTGCTGGAGGACCTACTTTTCGTGTCGTGACGTGTGCGATTTGTACCTGCAGGATGGTGCTGACATGCCCTCTCTCGGTGGCTGTCAGTGGGTGCTCAGCCGTCTCTCGGGGTGCCGTGTGCCCGGGCTTTTCCCCGCTGCCGCCCCGTGTGCCCCTTCCCCGCCTCCTCCTCCCGCGTGCTCCCGCCGCCCTGCGCAGGCCCTGGCCCTGTGGTGGCTCGTGTGGTTGGTGGATGGCGGTGGCGTTTGGGTCACTCGACCACCCGGTTGCCTGAGTGACGCCTGTCTCCCCGCTCGAGGAAGACCTTCCCGGGTCGGCCCGGGGGGGGTGGGTGGTCTGCGCTGTGCCGCTCACTTGCCCGTGTTTTCTCCCTGCGCCGGCAGCCTTTTGGAAGGCGGTTGTCGGCGCGTGCTCTCCACCCGTGGGGTGCCCGAGAAGGCGGGAAGAGGGGGAGCCGGCCCCCGTTTTTTTTTTTTTTCCGGTCCACGCCCCGTTCACGCAGCAGTAGCCCGTCCTGCTGCGGTGCCCTCCCTGGTGTGGCGGCCTTTGCTGAGTTTTCTCGGCCTTTTTCTTTTTGGTTGTGCCGGTCTTTCCCGAGCACCGGCTTTTTTTTTTTTCTTGTCGCTGCCTTCCTTCCGGTACTCTCGCTGGCCGCGGCGGTCCCCGGCGTTCCCGAAAGCTTGGGGTGCCATGGGCTCGGGGTGTCGTACCTATATCTGCACCTTGCCAGGTGGCCAATTTTTTTTTTTTCTTTCGCTCTCTCTCTCCCCTGGCTATGTCTAGCCCAGGGTCACGCTTCGCTCCCGGGCCCGCTGCCTCCGAGTGCCGCGTGGTTGTCTCCCCATCCCTTCTCGTGATCGATGTGGTGGTGATGCGATCTCCTTCGGGCCCGGGCCTAAGCTGCGCCAGGCGAGGGACGGACATTCATGGCGAATGGGACCGCTCTTCTCGTGCTGCTCGTGGGCCCCTCGCCTCTCCGTCCCACCGTGTTGGTGGTGTGCGGGAGGCAGGGGTGCGGCATCCGGGCTCGGCCGCGCTCTCCCCGCTCTTGCCGTGAGATCGGGGACCTGTGTGCCGGCAAGGGGGGCAACTCTGATCTCGCCTCCCCTTTCCGGCCACTCGTAGCGCCACGGGGCCGGCCCTCTCCGCGGCGAGGGTGGGCTCTGTGCCCCGTGGACTCCCGTGCTGCGGTGCAAAAGCGTCTGCAGCTCCCGGCTCTCTTGCGGTACTCCCGAGAAAGCTCCCGGTCGACCCCCAGGTGCCCGAAGCTGGGCGGTGGTGTCGTTCCCGTTTCCCGTGCCCCGTCTGGTGGCTCGCTGCCCGTGGCGTGTCCCGGCCATCCTCGCTCGAGTCAGGGGGAGGCTGTCGCTGTTGGAGATGCGGTGCCTTCTCGGGGGTCGAGGCGGTCGGCCCGAGAGGCCGGGTGTGCGTGTCTCGGGGTGCCGGTGGGCGGAGCGGTCTCCTCCCTTTGTTGGTGAGCCGCTGTTCCCGGCCTTCGGCTGTGCTCCTTCCCTGCCGTGTCTCCTGGCGGCCTCGCTGGGGGACCTGAGAAGTTGCAGTGGAGGTGAGCCGCTCGGGGGCCGGGTTCTCCGCCGTGCGCCTGTGCACCCTCGACCGCCCCTTTGCCCTCTCGCGCGAGCGGCACCGCCAGAGCCGGTGTTGCTCGGACCGCAGACCCCCCCTCCTGCCCGTGCCGCTGGATGGGCGCCTTTGGCGGTGACCCCTGGCGGGGGCTCCGTCGGGCTGGGTCCGGCACCCCCTCAGAGTGAGAGGTGTGTTCTCTAGCTATCTTGGTTCGGGGGGCGGTGCTGCTCCCGCTGGGCTGGCGGGGGTCGCTCCCGATGGGCTCCCGCGGCTCTGGCCGTCCCCCGTCGTCCCGCTTCTTGGAGAGCGCTTAGCGGCTTGCCCCAAGCCGCGTGCGCGATGGCCGATCGCTTGCGTGCCCGCGCCTCCCCCCTCCGAGCTGGGGGAGGATCCCGCGGGGCCTCTCTCTCGGGGCCGGCGCCTGGTTGTGGCAGCGGTGTGGGCGATTTCCCGACCTGTCCCCACCCCCCCGCCTCAGGCAAGCAGCGGCGCGCTGGTCTGAGCCGCGTGCGGGCTCGTCGCGCGAGGGCGATGTGGTGTGGCCGTGCGGCTGCCCGGGCACTCGGAGGAGGGGTCGGGTCCCGTCCCCCCTCCTCCCGCTCCCGCACCGCCGCCCTCGGGCGGGTTGGCTCTCGGCCGCCCTCCGCCCCGGCGTCCGCGTCGGGCGACGTCCACCGGCCACGACGGCGTTGCGTGCGAGCCAGGCGGTGTGGTGCTCCGTGGCTGTGAGGCCGTTCCGCGGCGACGCTCCGTGGTGGGGGGTGGCGACCCCCTCCGGAGCCGTGGGAAAGCGGTGCGTGTGGGTGCTGCTCCGGCCGGCCGAGGAGGCCGAGTGTCAGACACGTGGTTTCTGGCGTTGCCCGGTGGTGTGGATGGTTATGGCGGCGTGGAGCTCGGAGAGTGCGGCTTGGCTTGGCTTGGCTTGGCTTCCGCGGGCGCGGTGAGGTCCCCGTGGCGTGCGTGGCGAGCTCTCCTTTGGTGGCCCCGCCCGTGCGGTGGGTGGGCCCCCGGCCACCGGCGCCGGTGGTAGAGGGTGGTGATCCGATCCCACGTTGGTCGGGCCGGCTCGGCGTCCCAGGCGTCTCCCGGGACCGCTCCGGAGCTGGGGGCGGTGAGATCCCGAGTTCGTTTGCCTGGTGGCCCGTCCGTGCCCGGAAGGCTCCCCCTCTCCCGTCGGCATCGGGGGTCGTGGGCCCGGCCGCTCGCTCGCCACTCGCCTCACTCGCCCGGTGGAGCCACGTCGTGCCCTGCCCGGCCCCCTCCCACCGGTCGGTCGCCTTTCCCGGTCCTCGCCGAGTTGGCCCTGGTGGCCGGCCACCGTGCGACGGCCGAGGGGAGGTGGCGTCGGCTGGTTGGAGGGGGGGACGCGCTCCGTGGCGCCGACCCAGGGCTCCCCGTCGGTCTGGTGTGACCACCCGTCCGGGGTTCCGCGCGCGGGACCGCCAGTGTGCCATGGGGGTGCCGGCGGTGAGATTCCCGTGTGCGTCCCTGGCGCGGGTGTTGCCCGCCGCGGGTCCCTAGGGCCGGTGCCCTTTTGGTGACGGGGAAGACCCCGCACGGGCGTCGTCGGTTCCCGGGGTGCCTCTCCTCCTCCCCTTCCGCCCACCCATCGTCGTAGGCCTGCCCGTGTCTCGCCCCGCCGCTTCTGGCTTGGCCGGGGGAGCCCTCCGCCCGTGTTCTCCGATCCGGGGTGGTGGTGTGCGCGCCCCCC
>JANJXV010001058.1:75000-90000 GCA_024803745.1 Megascapheus bottae
CTCGGACTCGGACGTCGAGGATCCCGGGGACCCACCCACCGGGGACCTAGCGACAACCCGCGGCACGGACGGAGGAGAGGATCCCAGGGATGCGCCAGGGCACCGGGACACGGGAATCCGAGGACCCGCCGAGGACCGTGGACCGGGGACCCGGGAATCCGCCTGGGACCTACCGACAACCCGCGACCCGCGACCCGCGACTCGGACGGAGGAGAGGATCCCGGGGATGCGCCAGGGCACCGGGACGCGGGAATCCGAGGACCCGCCGAGGACCGTGGACCGGGGACCCGGGAATCCGCCTGGGACCTACCGACAACCCGCGACCCGCGACCCGCGACTCGGACGGAGGAGAGGATCCCGGGGATGCGCCAGGGCACCGGGACGCGGGAATCCGAGGACCCGCCGAGGACCGGCCGAGGACCGGAGAACGGGGACCGGGGACCGGGGACCGGGGACCCGCCGGGGACCCGCCGGGGACCTAGCGACAACCCGCGAACCGCGACTCGGACTCGGACGGAGGAGAGGATCCCAAGGACCCGGGAACCCGCCGGGGACCTACGACGACCCGCGACCCGTGACCCGCGACCCGCGACTCGCGACTCGGACTCGGACTCGGACTCGGACTCGTACTCGGACTCGGACGGAGGAGAGGATTCCAGGGACCCGGGACACGAGAATTCGGGGACCCGCAGGGGACTCGCAGAGGACCGAGGACCGAGGACCGAGGACCGAGGACCGGGGTCCGTGGAGCCGCCGGGACATGCCGTGGACCCGTGGACGGGGTGACCCGCTGAGGACCTGCCGACAACCCGCGACTCGGATAGGCACTCGGACTCGGACGTCGAGGATCCCGGGGACCCACCCACCGGGGTCCTAGCGACAACCCGCGGCATGGACGGAGGAGAGGATCCCAGGGACCCGGGACGCAAGAATTCGGGGACCGGCCAAGGACCGGGGACCGGGGTCCGTGGACACGGGGGACCAAGGACTCAGGGACCCGCCGAGGACCTAGCGACAACCCTCGGACTCGGACTCGGACTCGGACCCGGACCCGGACCCGGACCCGGACCCGGACCCGGACCCGGACCCGGACCCGGACCCGGACCCGGACCCGGACTCGGACCCGGACTCGGACTCGGACTCGGACTCGGACTCGGACTCGGACTCGGACTCGGACTCGGACTCGGACTCGGACTCGGAGGGAGTCCGGGGGAGTCCGGGGGAGTCCGGGGGAGTCCGGGGGAGTCGAGTCCGGGGGACTCCGGGGGGAGTCGTACTCCTTCCCTCCACGAAAGGTCCAGGTCGACCAGTTGTCCCTGCCTAAGCACGCCGAGGTCGACCAGATGTCTGTGTTCCGTCCTGGAGGTCGACCAGATGGCTCTGTTTTGTTCCGAAGGTCAACCAGATGTCTAGCAGAGGTTTGTGCCTTCCTGGGAAGTGTATAGAAAGTGGATGGGGGCGTGTGGGGGTGGGGGGGGGTATGAAGCTACAAACAAAACCATGATGAGGAAGGAAAGACTGCTCCTCCTTGTAACATCTCTTTATCTTCCACACCCCACCAGGGACCGCTGGATAGACCACCGGACCAGGGAGCGATGCCTGAACCAACTCAGCACTTAGCAGAAGGCAGCCAGCTAGGAATCCGATCCAGTGCACCTTTGGTGTGTGTGTGGAGGTTTTGCTGAGCCAGGGATGCAAGGCGAGATTTTGGGGAAGAAGCAAGCCTCCTCCTGTCCTGACCCCTGAGCACCCCTGCTCCTGCTCCTGCTCCTGCTCCTGCTACTGCCCCTGCCCCTGCCCCTGCCCCTGCCTCTTCCTCCTCCCCAGCTCCCGCCCCCCTGCCCCCACCATAACCTCACAGCCCTCTCCTGGAAATAAAATAAAAGGACCCATTTGCTTGAATCGCACTGTCTTTGGCTTGTGTTTGTATTCCACTCCCAAGATGAAAGGGGGTTGCATTTCTGACGTCTGATGCGGGGGGGGGGGCGGCATGGAGAGAGAAGGTTCTTCGGGGTCGGGGTGTGGGGCGGGTGGGCAGGGGGGCGGATGGACAGATGAACGATGGGGGGGGGGTGTGGTGGGATAGGTTGGGTTGGCCCCTGAACTCGCTCGCCGGTTTCTGGGAGTGTCCAAGCACCAGGGAGGGGACTTGAGGATGTGACTGACCAGGGAGACCCCGGCCTTGCTAGTCGTGGAGAAGGACTGAGTGACACAGCAGTCCAAGCCCAGCCACACCCAACACACCGGAAGAATGAATTCTATTTATTTCTTCCTCTGCTTGTGCTGCTGCTGCTGCTTCTGCTTTCTTCATTGTCGGGGTGTCATGTGTAGAGGGGTGACAGTGACATTCCTCAGGAATAGGATACATGACTTCACACACACACACACACACACACACACACCCGAAACCCCTTCCATGCAGATGTATGCTTTGACAGAACACTCGAGAAGGGCTCTCCTGCGCTCTCTGTGTCTGTTGTCTGTCTGTCTGTCTGTCTGTCTGTCTGTCTGTCTGTCTCTCTCTCTCTCTCTCTCTCTCTCTCTCTCTCTCTCTCTCTCTCCTCCTGCACACCACCACCACCACCACCACCACCACCACCACCACCACCAACAACAACAACAACCCCTCCCTGGTTTCTGTGAAGAGCTAGTCTTGGTTAGGCCCGGCCCAGCCCGGCCTGACCCGACCCGACTGAGTGGAAGAGAAGAGCATAGGTGGCCGGAATTTGGGCGCTGGCTGGTTGGTGTGTGTCCCTGCACGTACTGATTTTCAATGTCCATCTCACCTACTCTCTGTGGCCTGCACCCACCCCAGGTCCTACCGGACCGAATCGAAGGACAGACCCGCCATGGGAATTCACAGCCCTGGTAGTTTCCGAAAGTTGACACTAGATGGCGGACACGCGCTGCTGGCCTTGGTCACCTGGAATGGCCCAGGGAGGGGCGGGGCGGGAAGGGGCCAGGGTCCACTTGTGGCATTTGTAGTGAGGAATCACGATGAAGAATCTCAAAAGGGGGCCAGGAGTGTGACCCAGTGATAGAATACTTGCGTAGCATGCACGCATGAAGCCCTAGGTTCTCTGGACTGCGTACACAGAAAAGCCAGAAGTGGTGCAGGCACTCCGTAGCCTCCAGAGAGATCAAGGCCAGAGTGCCCAGGCCTTGAGTTCAGGGGCCATAACTTGGAAGGAAGGGAGGGAGGGAGGGAGGGAGGGAGGAGAGAGAAAAAAGAAAGAAAGAGAGAGAGAGAGAGAGAGAGAGAGAGAGAGAGAGAAAGAGAAAGAGAGACAGAGAAAGTTTGGAGCTTGAGCTGGACTTGAATCTCTACCCACAGATGTCAGACTCCCCAGCAACTGGGTGAGCCACTGCCACGGACTGCGGTCCACCCCCTGCGGTCCTTGGGCCTTTTTTGGGTCTTCCTTCTTAGCCTATTGTTTGCTTGTGCGTGTGTTTTAAAGAGCCACCGTTCTATTCTAGCCCACCCCTGCTACTTTGTTTTCATAACTACCATGCTCCCAGAAGATCTTACGCTCTTAACCTTCGTACACACACACGGTGATCAAAACCTACTGCCCTTACTGCCCCTCTTGGGTGGGTGGTGAGGGGGTACAGCTGGGGTCAGAGGAATTTCCATCTTCAGAAACAGTGATGAAGTGACATGTTGACACAGTATCGGTGCTGCAAATGAGCTGAGAGGCCACTAAATGGATTCTTTGCATTTCTGGGAGCCCCCGCCATGTAGGTGCTTCAGTGCAGTGTGTGTGTGTGTGTGTGTGTGTGTGTGTGTGTGTGTGTGTGTGTGTGTGTGTGTGTGTGTGTGTTCCTTCCTGGACTCTGCAGTGGAAGCTGCTGCCCGTGGTTTCCAGGCTGGCAGGGAGACAGAAACAAAAGCAGGAGTGAACAAGTGTTGGTGGGGGTGGGGGTGGGTGGGTAGAGACACGAATCGGGCAGGCAGGCAGGCAGGCAGGCAGGCAGGCAGGCAGGCAGGCAGGCATCCATCCACAAGTATCAGGCTGGACAGATGGACGGATAGATCGACTAGTCACGTTCAGGTGACCCAGTCAGTGACTGAGTTCTGGATGTTTGGGGGGCATTTCCTTCATTGTTCCTTCCCCCAAATGGCTTCCTCCCCTTCCTCTTTGTCTTTTTTTCTTCCTTTTTTGGGGGGTGGGTCCTGGGGCTCGAACTAGGCCCCGGGTGGGCGCTCTTCACGTGAAGGCTGGCACCCTACCCTGGAGCCAAGCCCCACTTCCCGTTTCCTAGAGTGTATTTGGGGGAGATAAGTGTCTCTCGGGTCGGGTCGTCCTGTGGTACCCAGGCTGGCTCTGAACCTTGGTCCTCAGACAGACCTCAGCCTCCTGAGTGGCCACCGTGCCCGGCAACTTGGTCTTTCTTCTCTACTCACAGGAGATGCGTATCGACTTAATTTTTTTTTTGGGGGGGGGGTTGGTGGGTGGGGATGGTCTTGTGACTTGCACGCGCACCAAAAACAATCATGGTGGGGCCGGGAATGCGGTTTCATGGGACAGTGCCTGCCTAGCCTACCTGAAACACTCAAGTCAGTGTTAGGAAAAACTGGGGGAGAAAGAAGGAAACAGGCCGGATGATCTTCCACTGTTGACTGGGATAGATAGCGCAGCAGCAGCCTGCGGGGGGGGGGGGGGGGTCACAGCCTTCCCGCAGGCTTGGAGACCGTGTGGAAGGGGGTTCAGGAGTGGGGTTGGTGAGGGAGGTCTGAGCAAGGAGGCAGGCGGGGGTGAATGAAAGAGTTGAAGAAACCCCCCCCCACCCCAAACCCAAAAGAAAACCGAGAAAACGTCCACAAGGGAAGGTCGGGCGGGGTGGTGGGGTGGGCTTTCCAAAGTCTGGGCCCCAGTGGTGGTGGCATGTTTACAGGTGGGCAAGCTCGGGTACATTGGCTATGCTGGAGTCAGACAGTCTGCTGCTGCTGCTGCTGCTGCTGCTGCTGCTGCTGCTGCTGCTGCAAGGTTTCCCTGGCATCTGTAAGCTCCAGGGAAAACTGAGTGCGGGTCAGTTCTTCACGGACTTCCATTGCTCAGTCACTCACACATAGGCAGGAAAAGCCACAAGGGGCAGTGAGGCTCTGGGATAGTGCCTAGGCCCCGAGTTCAAGCCCCAGGACTGGCCAAAACCAGCAAACAAATACAGAAATGAGGGGACAGGAGTTTGGCCTAGTGGAAGAGTGCTGGCTTAGCATGCGCAAAGGCCCGGGGGTTCCATTCCTTGGTACCAACCACATCCATAGGGGGCAAAATAATCACAATAAAAAAAAAAACCCAGAAGTGTGTGGTGCTCTGGCTCAAGTGGTAGAGCTCTAGCCTTGAGAAAGAAGCCCAAAGACAGTGCTCAGGCCCTGAGTACAAGCCCCAGGACTGGCCAAAAAAAAAAAAAAAAAAAGACAGAGAAAGGAGAGAAACCCTACCTCCTTTTCCTCCCTCCCCTTATCCATGTTTCCTAAGAAAACTGGTTTTCTTCTGTCTCCACCAAGTCACCAGATCTAAGTAAAATACAGAATTTTAGGTGCTCAATAACTCTCCGGTTCAAAGTACAGAAAAAGAAGAGGGGGATGGAGGGAGGGAGAGAGAAGGAGGGAGGGAGGGAGGGGGAGAGAGAGAGAGAGAGAGAGAGAGAGAGAGAGAGAGAGAGAGAGAGACAGACAGACAGACAGACAGACAGACAGAGACAGAGACAGAGAGACAGAGACAGACAGACAGACAGACAGACAGACAGAGAGAGAGGCAGAGACAGAGAGACAGAGACAGAGACAGAGACAGAGACAGACAGACAGACAGACAGACAGACAGACAGACAGACAGAGGGCCCCGAAGGGGAAACATGAAAAACACAGTATCGAGGTCATTTTTAGGCTGAGGCCTACCCTCCAACCAGGCCTCTGAGACTGCCTCCTTCCTGGTGGGATTGCCTTCACTGGAGCCCTGCATTTGGAAGGTGTGCACCCGGGCTGTCTTGTCTGTGAATGCCTAGCGGTACTTTCCCGTGCCTCCCGAACTGAAACTCAGGGCCTGGGCTTTCTCCCGGCCAGAGCTCTACCACGTCGTCAACCACAGCAGCAACAGCTGCAGCATTCGTTTCTGACTTCACTGAGGAATGGAAGCCGGGTCTTCCCGTTTGCTAAGCAAGCCCTCTCCCACTAGGCCAAACTCCCGGTCTCATCGATCCTACTTCCTTGAAACGATTTTCCTGAAGGTAGCGGTCGTGGAATTCCAGGCCCGCTAGCTGTTTGTCTTGTTGTTTGTGTGGTTCTCTGTAGTATTTGATTTTTTTTTTTTATTTCCCTTTGGTGGTTTCTCTTCCCCAGGCCCCACCCCCACCCGCAGGGTGAAGCCTAACAGGAATGTCAGGCCGTTGCCATGACAACATTTACAAGACAAAGCACAGTCCGCAGTCCGAGCTTTTCTGGGGAGGAGCTGACTAGCTGAGTGGCTTGCCTTCACCCCACCCCCACCCCCACCCACCCGGCGTCTCCCCCCCCCCCCCCCCTGCAGACACACACCGCACACCGCGCGGGGAAATGGCTCACACTTCACTCTGTCTTGACAAACACAGCCTCTCGTGTGCTTGGCCTGATCCTTGGGCAGGAAAAGGCAGCTTTGGGAGTATTTTTTTTTCTGCTGCCGGCCACTTCCCTGCTTTCCTGGGCCAGCGATGGGCTGGCTGGCTTGTCTCCTACTAGCTGGACTGGTCAGACTGCTACCACCCGCCCCCTGCCTGTGGCGGAGTGAGTGCCGCCCCAGTCCACAGACAGAATTGGGGGAGGGCGTGGGCATGTCTTGGCAGGACTGGGCTCTGCCCTGTACCCTTCGGTGAGGCCGGGTGTGTGAGTACGAAATGCCCCGTGCGGCTGACCCCCCACTTGGCTGACCTCCCTGGGGAGAGAGGAGAGAGGGGAGGAAGTCAGGAGTCTGGTCTCCTCTTCATTTTCCCAAGCTCAGGCCAGGCCCAGGGCCAGGGCCAGGGCCAGGGCCAGGGCCAGGGCCTGCTTCCATTTCCCAGGTGAGAGATTTCAGGATCACAGATGATGATGATGATCATTGAGGATGATGGATGATTGGGCCTGCCTGGGGCCTGGATTGCTGTCCTTGAGCTTTTTCACCTGAGACTGAAGTTCTACTATTGGAGCCACAAATCCACTTCCATCTGGCTTTTTGGGCAGATGCTATCGATGTAGTTTAGCGAGTTAGTACTCAGTTCGTATTTTGCCAGTTCATTCCCAGGGCCGAGATCCCCCTCCCTCCCCGCCACCCCAGGTCCTCAGACCTGAAGTTGGGGCCTGGGCGCTCGGTCCTTGGACCTTTCTTCGGCTAGTATTCTGCCAATCGAGCCACAGAACCACTTCCAGCGTTTTCTGCCAAGGTGTCATCATCGTTAGCATTGCATTTTTTTTTTAACTTTTAAAAATTGGTCAGGGGGCTGGGAGTTTGGCCTAGAGCGGTAGAGTGAGTGCTTGTCTAGCATGCACGGAGACCCAGGTTTGATTCCTCAGTGCCAAGTACATAGACGAGATGGAAGTGGTGCTATGGCTCAAGTGGCAGACTGCTAGCCTTGAGGAAAGAGCCCATGGAGGATGCTCAGGCCTAAACTGCAAGCCCCAGGACTGGGGGGGGGGGGGGAATTAAAAAAAAAACCGACAGCTACTAAGAGCGGCTCCACCACTAAAAATAGGTTTGTGGTTTAAGAAGACACCTTCGGAGCGTTCTCATAGGAGACTGCGTCAGGCAATGGAGACTGGGAGCTGAACCAAAGCCTCATCGAAGCAGAGTGGACTGCATTTAAATTTGATTCCATCTAAATGTGACTAAGATATAAGAGAAGTCTCTGGGGCCGGGAGTTTGGCCTAGTGGTTAAAGTGCTTGCCTAGCCTGCAAGAAGACCCGGATTCGATTCCTTGGTACCACATACATAGAAAAAAGCCAGAAGTGGTGCTGAGGCTCAAGGGGTAGAGCTCTAGCCTTGAGAAAGTCCAAGGACTGTGCCCAGAACCTGAGCTCAAGCCCAGGACTGGCAAAAAAAAAAAAAAAAAAAAAAAAAAAAAAAAATAAGGGAAGTCTCATTCGCCTTTGTCTTGTACTTCTGTATTCATTTTTTTTTTTTAACTTTTGCTAGAGTGTCCACTATACCCATCAAAGAATGACAGTACACGTCATCCCCAGAATCTATACATGTGTTCCTGGCTCACTCTGTAAAAGCCTAGTAAAATGACCATGACACACACATTTGCCCATCCACACTATTAAAAAAGAACTTGCATTTCTATACCTTTATGGGAAAAAAATTCTGTGTATGTGTCATTGTTATGCAGGAGCGTATTTTGCTGGTTTGAAAGAATAGGATGCCTACAGTTTTCAGCAGTTTTCTTTGTTTCTTTTTACAGCATGATCTTTGCTGTACTCTTGCTGATGGCCGCTAGATTTTAATGTATCTGTTTCCCTACTTGATCACATTACTGATTCTGATTTCAGTTTTTCATCTGTTTTGCGTTTGTTTTTTCCTCATGTCACATTGGCGAAGGACCCAGGAATAGGACACAAAGGTGGAATAAACATTAATTTTGTGCATTCTTTGGTAACTTTTTTGTGTTTGGTCACTACAAAGCTTTGCTTCAAGTGTATGCATTTTATTCAAATCAGTGATCTATGTTTATGTGATTTCCTAAACATAATTGTGGCTTCTAAAAAAATGTAACATCCCGATTACATTCCTAACTAGAATGAGTATGTCTGTTTTTGTACCTCGATGCTGTATTTTAACCCTTTGTATTACTTAGGTTATTTTGCTTTGGTTAAAAATGGCTCAAGTAGAGAAGCGGTCCCTTTATTAAGACAGCGTACAACACTGTAAATAAAATGTGTACCGTCAATTGTCTTTCAAATAAATAAATGAATAAATAAATACATAAAATAAATATAAATATTGTTAGTATGGGCTGGGAGTGTGGTGTTGAGCCACAAGTGTCTAAGGACAGCGCGCAGGCAGGCAGGCAGGCAGGCAGGCAGGCAGGCAGGCAGGCAGGCCGGCCGGCCCTGAGTTCAAGCCCCAGACTGGCGAAATAAATAGGAAGATAAATACAATACATCCATTTCTGTGTAGTACGGAGGCCAGGAGTGTGGCCCACTGCTAGAGTGCTTGCACAAAGACCTCTTCCCCACCCTGGGTGGGTGAGGAGTTTTGTTCTCGGGTGCCCGGAAAGGGGGGGGGGGCGGGGGCTTAATCGATGTTGGGTCGGCTGTTTCCCCTTGTCCTGGGGCGCCACCTAGCGGACACTGCCTGTCATGGCGGACAGTGATTCCGCCGTGTTGAGGAAGTTCTGGTGAAGAGGCTCATCTGGAGAATACGGAGTGACCCACCGGCTGTCAATTCTGCTGGGTTGTTGAAAATGAAACTGTCTTGGAGCTGGGGGTCCAGTGTCTCATGTGTGTCACTGCGCCTGCTCAGGGTGGAAGAGGGAGAGAAAGGACTGGAGGGGGGGGGGGAGGCAGAGCCAGAGACAGACGGACACACAGACACACAGTAGACAGATGAAATTTACACAGAGAGACACAGAGACAGAGGAGGGGTAGCTAGCGGGAGGGAGAATGAGAGACTGCTTGTGAACTGTCAGGCGGTCACAGAAAGGGCCTGGACAGATGGGATGGTAAATAGGTACATGGTTCCTTCATTTCCAAGGAGGAATTTTTTTTTTTTGTCCTCTAGTCTCGGGCCTGGGATAGAGTCCCTGAGCTGCTTTTTGCTCCAAGCCAGCACTGTACCGCTAAGCCACATTTCCAGTCCTTATTGCTATTATTATGTTGTTGTTGGTGGTGGTGGTTTTTTTTTTTTTTTTTCGGAACAACCTTACCCCTTCTTTCGCTTGCTTCCCCATCCCTGCCCACACGTTGCATCGTTCGTTTTCCACACAGTGCATGGCAAACACTATCCTACTCCCTTTAAAATCCGTGCCCCTTCCCTTGCTCCCTCTGAGAGAAAGAAAGAAAGAAAGAAAGAAAGAAAGAAAGAAAGAAAGAAAGAAAGGGAAAAGTCTAAATCTCAAAGAAACCACACCACCATGCCATGCATGCCAGGTGTCCATGTCATGGAATTTGTTTGGATCCCAGGTCTCGTGTATCTGCAGTGCCTTCAGTGTTCAGAGGAGTTCCACCTTCTGACCAAAAGAGAGCAGGTGCATCACCCACCCACCAACTCACTCGCAGCACAGGTCAGGGAAACCACGGTGAACACCCAATAGGAAGAGAAGAGTGGGTCCACTCACTCACTCACTCACTCACTCACTCACTCCGTCAGTCACCAATCATGCCAGTCACAGCAAAGGCAGTACTTTTAGTACTGGGTGGGTTTTTCCCCAGGCCGCTCTCCACCCCTCCCAGCCCCCCCACCCCTTCCTTCCCCCGAGGCTCATGCACCCACCGTTTGCTCCTTCATCATCCACGAAGACCCCTGTTTTCTCTGGGAAGACGGGCTCTCGGACCCGGTCTCTCTGTTCTGCTCCCTCCCTACCCGGGTTCTCCTCTTGGCGTGAGCGATTGTAGGAGTTTTCGGGTGGGGTGGGGTGGGGTGGGGCAGGCGGGCAGGCCGGCGTGAACGGGGCAAAGGGTGGAAGCGGTGATGTTGGAGGGGGGGGGCGGGCACGGGTGGTGGAGGTGCCCGTCCGTCTTCTGTTTCGGGACTGGCCGGCCAGCTTCACCCGTCCCCGGGCCGCTGCTGCGTGACGGCGAGGCCGGCCGGCCCGCCCGCCCGCCCGCCCGCCACGGTTTCACTGTCGGCTTCACGGGCGGCGGGATCTCAGTGTAGGTCTCCGGGGGCTCCAGTGGCGTTGCTCGGGGGGTTGCAGAGGGGGCCCCGGCCGCCCCCGGCCGCCGCCGCTTTGGCCCCGACCGACCTCTGCGGTGCCTCTCGGGGGCACGGGGGCGGGGAGGGAGCGCGGCCGGCCGTTTCTCTCCGCGCCTGCTGTCCGCGGAGCCCCGAGCCGGCCGGCGAGTGCCGATCGCCGATCCATCCCGGGCAGAGAAACTCGGGGGTGGTGTCGGGTGATGACACCCGGGGTGGGTGGGGGCCGCCACCGGTGGCGGCGGTCGCGCACCTGGGAGCCGGCCGGTCGGCTTCAGCGTCCCCGCTCGGGACCCCATCCATCTCCTTCCCCGAGTCGCGTCCGCGTTCTCGGGCGCGGCGGGCCGCTTTGGGGCGGCGAGTCCCGCCCGCCCGCCGCCGCCGCCGCCGCCGCCGCCGCCGCCGCCACGGTTGGTTTCACTTTCGCCGCCGCCGCCGCCTCAGTCCAGGGTCTCCGGGGGCTCCGGTGGCGGCGGCGGCGGCGTTCCGGAGGTTGCCGAGGGGGCCCGGCCGCTCGTCCCGACCTCTGCGGTGCCTCTCGGGGCGCGGGGGCGGGGAGCGCGGTGGTTTGTCTCCGGGCCGGCCGTCCGCGGAGCTCCGAGCCGGCCGGCGAGCGCCGATCCCGGGCAGAGCAACTCGCTGGTGTCGGTTCAGGGGAAGGCGGTTGTCGCGCGCCCCCTGGCGTCCGCTTTTATATGACAGGTCCTTCGTCCTCAGCCGAGCGAAGGAGGGCGTCTGGCGTAGTGCGTCCCGGCAGAGGACCGGCCTCTCCCGGCTGCCGGGCGCGGCCGTCCCCGCGGCGTCGCTGTGGAGCCGGAGCGGCCGGTCCGTCGCAGATTGCACCTGCAGGAGAGTGAGGGGCCGGGTTGCGCGTCGCGTCTCCTCCCGGCGTCCGGGGGGCAGCTTTGTCCGGTCGACCAGTAGTTCCGTCGGGGCCCCCGAGGCCTCCTCCTCGCTCTCTCCCCCGCCTACCCCGCCTAGGGGAGGCGAGCCGGCCCAGAGAGGAGGCGTGCGTGGCGGTACGGGCGGCGCTGGGGAAGGCCGGCGGCGGTGGCGGCGAGCCGACCGATCGGCTCTGGGTCACGGCCTCCCCGGTCTGTCGGGCCCCCACACCGGTCTGTCGCTCGGTCGGTCGTTCGGTCGGTAGGCCGGCCGACCGGCCAGTCCCCCCCCGCGGTATGACTCGCAGGCAGGTACGCTGGGCCGCCCCGCCTGGGTCCGGGGGGGCCGGAGGGAAGCCTGGCCCGAGGTCTTCGGGTCCTCTCCCCTACAGCAGGCTCGGGCGGCTCCCGGCGGCCCCCTGGCCCTCTGACTCCGCGTATCACCCGGGCTTTGGTCCGAGGCGGTGGCGGTGGGGACTACCGACGTCTCCGGAGTCGCGGTCCCCGAGTGATCGCCGGTGGGTGGCGGGGGCCCGGACGCGCGGTCCCCCGCCTAGGAGGGTCGTCGGGCCCGAGGTGCCCGCGTGTGCGGCCGACGAGAACCTCGGAACCCGGCGGGACCCAGGTACTGAGGTGTGTGGGACGCCGGCGTGGACTCGCCCGGTTCGCCCTGGCCTCTGGGCCCCTGCCGGGAGGAAGGAAGACCTCCGGAGTCAGGGACCCGGACCCGCTCCCGGTGTGTGTGTGTGCGTGGGTGCCCCCGGCTGCCCAGCCGACTCCGGGGCCGGGGCCGGGGCCGGGGCCGGGGCCGGGGCCGGGGCCGGGGCCGCGCGCCTGCCTGCCCGGTAGGACGCCCCCTACCGACCGGGCCGTGAGCCCATGCGCGTCCGGGCGGGTGCGCACGTCTGAGTGCCCGAGATACCGGGGAAGGCTTGCTCTGATCTCCGCCACCTCCCAGCCCGCTCTCGCTTCTCGTGTACTTTTTTTTTTTTTGCGTGGTCGACCAGTTGTACCGCGAGTTCCGTGTTTCTCCCCGTTGGGGAGGTGTTGGGGACAGCGGTACCGAGATTGGGTTCCGAGAGGCCCGTGACGTGAGCGAGTTATCCCCCCTGCTGGAGGACCTACTTTTCGTGTCGTGACGTGTGCGATTTGTACCTGCAGGATGGTGCTGACATGCCCTCTCTCGGTGGCTGTCAGTGGGTGCTCAGCCGTCTCTCGGGGTGCCGTGTGCCCGGGCTTTTCCCCGCTGCCGCCCCGTGTGCCCCTTCCCCGCCTCCTCCTCCCGCGTGCTCCCGCCGCCCTGCGCAGGCCCTGGCCCTGTGGTGGCTCGTGTGGTTGGTGGATGGCGGTGGCGTTGGGTCACTCGACCGCCCGGTTGCCTGAGTGACGCCTGTCTCCCCGCTCGAGGAAGGCCTTCCCGGGTTGGCCCGGGGGGGGTGTTCTGCGCTGTGCCGCTCACTTGCCCGTGTTTTCTCCCTGCACCGGCAGCCTTTTGGAAGGCGGTTGTCGGCGTGTGCTCTCCACCCGTGGGGTGCCCGAGAAGGCGGGAAGAGGGGGAGCCGGCCCCCGTTTTTTTTTTCCGGTCCACACCCCGTTCACGCAGCAGTAGCCCGTCCTGCTGTGGTGCCCTCCCTGGTGTGGCGGCCTTTGCTGAGTTTTCTCGGCCTTTTTCTTTTTGGTTGTGCCGGTCTTCCCGAGCACCGGCATTTTTTTTTTTTCTTGTCGCTGCCTTCCTTCCGGTACTCTCGCTGGCCGCAGCGGTCCCCGGCGTTCCTGAAAGCTTGGGGTGCCATGGGCTCGGGGTGTCGTACCTATCTGCGCCTTGCCAGGTGGCCAATGGTTTTTTTTTTTTTTGGAGTTTTTTTTTTTTTTTCTCTCGCTCTCTCCCCTGGCTACGTCTAGCCCAGGGTCACGCTTCGCTCCCGGGCCCGCTGCCTCCGAGTGCCGCGTGGCTGTCTCCCCATCCCTTCTCGTGATCGATGTGGTGGTGATGCGATCTCCTTCGGGCCCGGGCCTAAGCTGCGCCAGGCGAGGGACGGACATTCATGGCGAATGGGACCGCTCTTCTCGTGCTGCTCGTGGGCCCCTCGCCTCTCCGTCCCACCGTGTTGGTGGTGTGCGGGAGGCAGGGGTGCGGCATCCGGGCTCGGCCGCGCTCTCCCCGCTCTTGCCGTGAGATCGGGGACCTGTGTGCCGGCAAGGGTGGCAACTCTGATCTCGCCTCCCCTTTCCAGCCACTCGCAGCGCCACGGGGCCGGCCCTCTCCGCGGCGAGGGTGGGCTCTGTGCCCCGTGGACTCCCGTGCTGCGGTGCGAAAGCGTCTGCAGCTCCCGGCTCTCTTGCGGTGCTCCCGAGAAAGCTCCCGGTCGACCCCCCAGGTGCCCGAAGCTGGGCGGTGGTGTCGTTCCCGTTTCCCGTGCCCCGTCTGGTGGCTCGCTGCCCGTGGCGTGTCCCGGCCATCCTCGCTTGAGTAGGGGGAGGCTGTCGCTGTTGGAGATGCGGTGCCTTCTCGGGGGTCGAGGCGGTCGGCCCGAGAGGCCGGGTGTGCGTGTCTTGGGGTGCCGGTGGGCGGAGCGGTCTCCTCCCCTTGTTGGTGAGCCGCTGTTCCCGGCCTTCGGCTGTGCTCCTTCCCTGCCGTGTCTCCTGGCGGCCTCGCTGGGGGACCTGAGAAGTTGCAGTGGAGGTGAGCCGCTCGGGGGCCGGGTTCTCCGCCGTGCGCCTGTGCACCCTCGACCGCCCCTTTGCCCTCTCGCGCGAGCGGCACCGCCGGAGCCGGTGTTGCTCGGACCGCAGACCCCCCCTCCTGCCCGTGCCGCTGGATGGGCGCCTTTGGCGGTGACCCCTGGCGGGGGCTCCGTCGGGCTGGGTCCGGCACCCCCTCAGAGTGAGAGGCGTGTTCTCTAGCTATCTTGGTTCGGGGGGCGGTGCTGCTCCCGCTGGGCTGGCGGGGGTCGCTCCCGATGGGCTCCCGCGGCTCTGGCCGTCCCCCGTCGTCCCGCTTCTTGGAGAGCGCTTAGCGGCTTGCCCCAAGCCGCGTGCGCGATGGCCGATCGCTTGCGTGCCCGCGCCTCCCCCCTCCGAGCTGGGGGAGGATCCCGCGGGGCCTCTCTCTCGGGGCCGGCGCCTGGTTGTGGCAGCGGTGTGGGCGATTTCCCGACCTGTCCCCACCCCCCCGCCTCAGGCAAGCAGCGGCGCGCTGGTCTGAGCCGCGTGCGGGCTCGTCGCGCGAGGGCGATGTGGTGTGGCCGTGCGGCTG
>JANJXV010001058.1:102500-120000 GCA_024803745.1 Megascapheus bottae
ACCCGGGAACCCGCCGGGGACCTAGCGACAACCCGCGACCCGTGACGCGAGAATTCGGGGACCCGCAGAGGACCGAGGACCGCGGTCCGTGGAGCCGCCGCGACACGCCGTGGACCCGTGGACGGGGTGACCCGCTGAGGACCCGCCGAAAACCGGCGACTCGGACTCGGACTCGGACTCGGACTCGGACTCGGACTCGGACTCGGACTCGGACTCGGACGTCGAGGATCCCGGGGACCCACCCACCGGGGACCTAGCGACAACCCGCGGCACGGACGGAGGAGAGGATCCCAGGGACCCGGGACGCAAGAATTCGGGGATCCACCGAGGACCGAGGACCGAGGACCGAGGACCGAGGACCGCGGACCGCGGACCGCGGACCGGGGACCGGGGACCGGGGTCCGTGGAGCCGCCGGGACATGCCGTGGACCCGTGGACGGGGTGACCCGCTGAGCACCTGCCGACAACCCGCGACTCGGATAGGCACTCGGACTCGGACTCGGACTCGGACTCGGACTCGGACTCGGACTCGGACTCGGACTCGGACGGAGGAGAGGATCCCGGGGATGCGCCAGGGCACTGGGACGCGGGAATCCGAGGACCCACCGAGGACCGTGGACCGGGGACCCAGGAATCCGCCTGGGACCTACCGACAACCCGCGACCCGCGACTCGGACGGAGGAGAGGATCCCGGGGATGCGCCAGGGCACCGGGACGCGGGAATCCGAGGACCCGCCAAGGACCGGCCGAGGACCGGAGAACGGGGACCGGGGACCGGGGACCCGGGAACCCGCCGGGGACCTAGCGACAACCCGCAAACCGCGACTCGGACTCGGCCTCGGCCTCGGACTCGGACGGAGGAGAGGATCCCAAGGACCGGGGACCCGGGACCCACCGAGAAACCAGGACCGAGGACCGGTGTCCGGGGTCCGGGGACCCGCCGAGGACCTAGCGACAACCCTTGGACTCGGACTCGGACTCGGACTCGGACTCGGACTCGGACTCGGACTCGGACCCGCCGAGGACCGGAGAACGGGGACCGCGGACCGGGGACCCGGGAACCCGCCGGGGACCTACGACGACCCGCGACCTGCGACCCGCGACCCGCGACTCGGACGGAGGAGAGGATTCCAGGGACCCGGGACACGAGAATTCGGGGACCCGCAGGGGACTCGCAGAGGACCGAGGACCGAGGACCAAGGACCGGGGTCCGTGGAGCCGCCGGGACATGCCGTGGACGGGGTGACCCGCTGAGGACCTGCCGACAACCCGCGACTCGGATAGGCACTCGGACTCGGACGTCGAGGATCCCGGGGACCCACCCACCGGGGACCTAGCGACAACCCGCGGCACGGACGGAGGAGAGGATCCCAGGGATGCGCCAGGGCACCGGGACACGGGAATCCGAGGACCCGCCGAGGACCGTGGACCGGGGACCCGGGAATCCGCCTGGGACCTACCGACAACCCGCGACCCGCGACCCGCGACTCGGACGGAGGAGAGGATCCCGGGGATGCGCCAGGGCACCGGGACGCGGGAATCCGAGGACCCGCCGAGGACCGTGGACCGGGGACCCGGGAATCCGCCTGGGACCTACCGACAACCCGCGACCCGCGACCCGCGACTCGGACGGAGGAGAGGATCCCGGGGATGCGCCAGGGCACCGGGACGCGGGAATCCGAGGACCCGCCGAGGACCGGCCGAGGACCGGAGAACGGGGACCGGGGACCGGGGACCGGGGACCCGCCGGGGACCCGCCGGGGACCTAGCGACAACCCGCGAACCGCGACTCGGACTCGGACGGAGGAGAGGATCCCAAGGACCCGGGAACCCGCCGGGGACCTACGACGACCCGCGACCCGTGACCCGCGACCCGCGACTCGCGACTCGGACTCGGACTCGGACTCGGACTCGTACTCGGACTCGGACGGAGGAGAGGATTCCAGGGACCCGGGACACGAGAATTCGGGGACCCGCAGGGGACTCGCAGAGGACCGAGGACCGAGGACCGAGGACCGAGGACCGGGGTCCGTGGAGCCGCCGGGACATGCCGTGGACCCGTGGACGGGGTGACCCGCTGAGGACCTGCCGACAACCCGCGACTCGGATAGGCACTCGGACTCGGACGTCGAGGATCCCGGGGACCCACCCACCGGGGTCCTAGCGACAACCCGCGGCATGGACGGAGGAGAGGATCCCAGGGACCCGGGACGCAAGAATTCGGGGACCGGCCAAGGACCGGGGACCGGGGTCCGTGGACACGGGGGACCAAGGACTCAGGGACCCGCCGAGGACCTAGCGACAACCCTCGGACTCGGACTCGGACTCGGACCCGGACCCGGACCCGGACCCGGACCCGGACCCGGACCCGGACCCGGACCCGGACCCGGACCCGGACCCGGACCCGGACTCGGACTCGGACTCGGACTCGGACTCGGACTCGGACTCGGACTCGGACTCGGACTCGGACTCGGACTCGGACTCGGAGGGAGTCCGGGGGAGTCCGGGGGAGTCCGGGGGAGTCGAGTCCGGGGGACTCCGGGGGGAGTCGTACTCCTTCCCTCCACGAAAGGTCCAGGTCGACCAGTTGTCCCTGCCTAAGCACGCCGAGGTCGACCAGATGTCTGTGTTCCGTCCTGGAGGTCGACCAGATGGCTCTGTTTTGTTCCGAAGGTCAACCAGATGTCTAGCAGAGGTTTGTGCCTTCCTGGGAAGTGTATAGAAAGTGGATGGGGGCGTGTGGGGGTGGGGGGGGGTATGAAGCTACAAACAAAACCATGATGAGGAAGGAAAGACTGCTCCTCCTTGTAACATCTCTTTATCTTCCACACCCCACCAGGGACCGCTGGATAGACCACCGGACCAGGGAGCGATGCCTGAACCAACTCAGCACTTAGCAGAAGGCAGCCAGCTAGGAATCCGATCCAGTGCACCTTTGGTGTGTGTGTGGAGGTTTTGCTGAGCCAGGGATGCAAGGCGAGATTTTGGGGAAGAAGCAAGCCTCCTCCTGTCCTGACCCCTGAGCACCCCTGCTCCTGCTCCTGCTCCTGCTCCTGCTACTGCCCCTGCCCCTGCCCCTGCCCCTGCCTCTTCCTCCTCCCCAGCTCCCGCCCCCCTGCCCCCACCATAACCTCACAGCCCTCTCCTGGAAATAAAATAAAAGGACCCATTTGCTTGAATCGCACTGTCTTTGGCTTGTGTTTGTATTCCACTCCCAAGATGAAAGGGGGTTGCATTTCTGACGTCTGATGCGGGGGGGGGGGCGGCATGGAGAGAGAAGGTTCTTCGGGGTCGGGGTGTGGGGCGGGTGGGCAGGGGGGCGGATGGACAGATGAACGATGGGGGGGGGGTGTGGTGGGATAGGTTGGGTTGGCCCCTGAACTCGCTCGCCGGTTTCTGGGAGTGTCCAAGCACCAGGGAGGGGACTTGAGGATGTGACTGACCAGGGAGACCCCGGCCTTGCTAGTCGTGGAGAAGGACTGAGTGACACAGCAGTCCAAGCCCAGCCACACCCAACACACCGGAAGAATGAATTCTATTTATTTCTTCCTCTGCTTGTGCTGCTGCTGCTGCTTCTGCTTTCTTCATTGTCGGGGTGTCATGTGTAGAGGGGTGACAGTGACATTCCTCAGGAATAGGATACATGACTTCACACACACACACACACACACACACACACCCGAAACCCCTTCCATGCAGATGTATGCTTTGACAGAACACTCGAGAAGGGCTCTCCTGCGCTCTCTGTGTCTGTTGTCTGTCTGTCTGTCTGTCTGTCTGTCTGTCTGTCTGTCTCTCTCTCTCTCTCTCTCTCTCTCTCTCTCTCTCTCTCTCTCTCTCTCTCTCCTCCTGCACACCACCACCACCACCACCACCACCACCACCACCACCACCAACAACAACAACAACCCCTCCCTGGTTTCTGTGAAGAGCTAGTCTTGGTTAGGCCCGGCCCAGCCCGGCCTGACCCGACCCGACTGAGTGGAAGAGAAGAGCATAGGTGGCCGGAATTTGGGCGCTGGCTGGTTGGTGTGTGTCCCTGCACGTACTGATTTTCAATGTCCATCTCACCTACTCTCTGTGGCCTGCACCCACCCCAGGTCCTACCGGACCGAATCGAAGGACAGACCCGCCATGGGAATTCACAGCCCTGGTAGTTTCCGAAAGTTGACACTAGATGGCGGACACGCGCTGCTGGCCTTGGTCACCTGGAATGGCCCAGGGAGGGGCGGGGCGGGAAGGGGCCAGGGTCCACTTGTGGCATTTGTAGTGAGGAATCACGATGAAGAATCTCAAAAGGGGGCCAGGAGTGTGACCCAGTGATAGAATACTTGCGTAGCATGCACGCATGAAGCCCTAGGTTCTCTGGACTGCGTACACAGAAAAGCCAGAAGTGGTGCAGGCACTCCGTAGCCTCCAGAGAGATCAAGGCCAGAGTGCCCAGGCCTTGAGTTCAGGGGCCATAACTTGGAAGGAAGGGAGGGAGGGAGGGAGGGAGGGAGGAGAGAGAAAAAAGAAAGAAAGAGAGAGAGAGAGAGAGAGAGAGAGAGAGAGAGAGAGAGAGAGAAAGAGAAAGAGAGACAGAGAAAGTTTGGAGCTTGAGCTGGACTTGAATCTCTACCCACAGATGTCAGACTCCCCAGCAACTGGGTGAGCCACTGCCACGGACTGCGGTCCACCCCCTGCGGTCCTTGGGCCTTTTTTGGGTCTTCCTTCTTAGCCTATTGTTTGCTTGTGCGTGTGTTTTAAAGAGCCACCGTTCTATTCTAGCCCACCCCTGCTACTTTGTTTTCATAACTACCATGCTCCCAGAAGATCTTACGCTCTTAACCTTCGTACACACACACGGTGATCAAAACCTACTGCCCTTACTGCCCCTCTTGGGTGGGTGGTGAGGGGGTACAGCTGGGGTCAGAGGAATTTCCATCTTCAGAAACAGTGATGAAGTGACATGTTGACACAGTATCGGTGCTGCAAATGAGCTGAGAGGCCACTAAATGGATTCTTTGCATTTCTGGGAGCCCCCGCCATGTAGGTGCTTCAGTGCAGTGTGTGTGTGTGTGTGTGTGTGTGTGTGTGTGTGTGTGTGTGTGTGTGTGTGTGTGTGTGTGTTCCTTCCTGGACTCTGCAGTGGAAGCTGCTGCCCGTGGTTTCCAGGCTGGCAGGGAGACAGAAACAAAAGCAGGAGTGAACAAGTGTTGGTGGGGGTGGGGGTGGGTGGGTAGAGACACGAATCGGGCAGGCAGGCAGGCAGGCAGGCAGGCAGGCAGGCAGGCAGGCAGGCAGGCAGGCAGGCATCCATCCACAAGTATCAGGCTGGACAGATGGACGGATAGATCGACTAGTCACGTTCAGGTGACCCAGTCAGTGACTGAGTTCTGGATGTTTGGGGGGCATTTCCTTCATTGTTCCTTCCCCCAAATGGCTTCCTCCCCTTCCTCTTTGTCTTTTTTTCTTCCTTTTTTGGGGGGTGGGTCCTGGGGCTCGAACTAGGCCCCGGGTGGGCGCTCTTCACGTGAAGGCTGGCACCCTACCCTGGAGCCAAGCCCCACTTCCCGTTTCCTAGAGTGTATTTGGGGGAGATAAGTGTCTCTCGGGTCGGGTCGTCCTGTGGTACCCAGGCTGGCTCTGAACCTTGGTCCTCAGACAGACCTCAGCCTCCTGAGTGGCCACCGTGCCCGGCAACTTGGTCTTTCTTCTCTACTCACAGGAGATGCGTATCGACTTAATTTTTTTTTTGGGGGGGGGGTTGGTGGGTGGGGATGGTCTTGTGACTTGCACGCGCACCAAAAACAATCATGGTGGGGCCGGGAATGCGGTTTCATGGGACAGTGCCTGCCTAGCCTACCTGAAACACTCAAGTCAGTGTTAGGAAAAACTGGGGGAGAAAGAAGGAAACAGGCCGGATGATCTTCCACTGTTGACTGGGATAGATAGCGCAGCAGCAGCCTGCGGGGGGGGGGGGGGGTCACAGCCTTCCCGCAGGCTTGGAGACCGTGTGGAAGGGGGTTCAGGAGTGGGGTTGGTGAGGGAGGTCTGAGCAAGGAGGCAGGCGGGGGTGAATGAAAGAGTTGAAGAAACCCCCCCCCACCCCAAACCCAAAAGAAAACCGAGAAAACGTCCACAAGGGAAGGTCGGGCGGGGTGGTGGGGTGGGCTTTCCAACAAAGTCTGGGCCCCAGTGGTGGTGGCATGTTTACAGGTGGGCAAGCTCGGGTACATTGGCTATGCTGGAGTCAGACAGTCTGCTGCTGCTGCTGCTGCTGCTGCTGCTGCTGCTGCTGCTGCTGCAAGGTTTCCCTGGCATCTGTAAGCTCCAGGGAAAACTGAGTGCGGGTCAGTTCTTCACGGACTTCCATTGCTCAGTCACTCACACATAGGCAGGAAAAGCCACAAGGGGCAGTGAGGCTCTGGGATAGTGCCTAGGCCCCGAGTTCAAGCCCCAGGACTGGCCAAAACCAGCAAACAAATACAGAAATGAGGGGACAGGAGTTTGGCCTAGTGGAAGAGTGCTGGCTTAGCATGCGCAAAGGCCCGGGGGTTCCATTCCTTGGTACCAACCACATCCATAGGGGGCAAAATAATCACAATAAAAAAAAAAACCCAGAAGTGTGTGGTGCTCTGGCTCAAGTGGTAGAGCTCTAGCCTTGAGAAAGAAGCCCAAAGACAGTGCTCAGGCCCTGAGTACAAGCCCCAGGACTGGCCAAAAAAAAAAAAAAAAAAAGACAGAGAAAGGAGAGAAACCCTACCTCCTTTTCCTCCCTCCCCTTATCCATGTTTCCTAAGAAAACTGGTTTTCTTCTGTCTCCACCAAGTCACCAGATCTAAGTAAAATACAGAATTTTAGGTGCTCAATAACTCTCCGGTTCAAAGTACAGAAAAAGAAGAGGGGGATGGAGGGAGGGAGAGAGAAGGAGGGAGGGAGGGAGGGGGAGAGAGAGAGAGAGAGAGAGAGAGAGAGAGAGAGAGAGAGAGACAGACAGACAGACAGACAGACAGACAGAGACAGAGACAGAGAGACAGAGACAGACAGACAGACAGACAGACAGACAGAGAGAGAGGCAGAGACAGAGAGACAGAGACAGAGACAGAGACAGAGACAGACAGACAGACAGACAGACAGACAGACAGAGGGCCCCGAAGGGGAAACATGAAAAACACAGTATCGAGGTCATTTTTAGGCTGAGGCCTACCCTCCAACCAGGCCTCTGAGACTGCCTCCTTCCTGGTGGGATTGCCTTCACTGGAGCCCTGCATTTGGAAGGTGTGCACCCGGGCTGTCTTGTCTGTGAATGCCTAGCGGTACTTTCCCGTGCCTCCCGAACTGAAACTCAGGGCCTGGGCTTTCTCCCGGCCAGAGCTCTACCACGTCGTCAACCACAGCAGCAACAGCTGCAGCATTCGTTTCTGACTTCACTGAGGAATGGAAGCCGGGTCTTCCCGTTTGCTAAGCAAGCCCTCTCCCACTAGGCCAAACTCCCGGTCTCATCGATCCTACTTCCTTGAAACGATTTTCCTGAAGGTAGCGGTCGTGGAATTCCAGGCCCGCTAGCTGTTTGTCTTGTTGTTTGTGTGGTTCTCTGTAGTATTTGATTTTTTTTTTTTATTTCCCTTTGGTGGTTTCTCTTCCCCAGGCCCCACCCCCACCCGCAGGGTGAAGCCTAACAGGAATGTCAGGCCGTTGCCATGACAACATTTACAAGACAAAGCACAGTCCGCAGTCCGAGCTTTTCTGGGGAGGAGCTGACTAGCTGAGTGGCTTGCCTTCACCCCACCCCCACCCCCACCCACCCGGCGTCTCCCCCCCCCCCCCCCCTGCAGACACACACCGCACACCGCGCGGGGAAATGGCTCACACTTCACTCTGTCTTGACAAACACAGCCTCTCGTGTGCTTGGCCTGATCCTTGGGCAGGAAAAGGCAGCTTTGGGAGTATTTTTTTTTCTGCTGCCGGCCACTTCCCTGCTTTCCTGGGCCAGCGATGGGCTGGCTGGCTTGTCTCCTACTAGCTGGACTGGTCAGACTGCTACCACCCGCCCCCTGCCTGTGGCGGAGTGAGTGCCGCCCCAGTCCACAGACAGAATTGGGGGAGGGCGTGGGCATGTCTTGGCAGGACTGGGCTCTGCCCTGTACCCTTCGGTGAGGCCGGGTGTGTGAGTACGAAATGCCCCGTGCGGCTGACCCCCCACTTGGCTGACCTCCCTGGGGAGAGAGGAGAGAGGGGAGGAAGTCAGGAGTCTGGTCTCCTCTTCATTTTCCCAAGCTCAGGCCAGGCCCAGGGCCAGGGCCAGGGCCAGGGCCAGGGCCAGGGCCTGCTTCCATTTCCCAGGTGAGAGATTTCAGGATCACAGATGATGATGATGATCATTGAGGATGATGGATGATTGGGCCTGCCTGGGGCCTGGATTGCTGTCCTTGAGCTTTTTCACCTGAGACTGAAGTTCTACTATTGGAGCCACAAATCCACTTCCATCTGGCTTTTTGGGCAGATGCTATCGATGTAGTTTAGCGAGTTAGTACTCAGTTCGTATTTTGCCAGTTCATTCCCAGGGCCGAGATCCCCCTCCCTCCCCGCCACCCCAGGTCCTCAGACCTGAAGTTGGGGCCTGGGCGCTCGGTCCTTGGACCTTTCTTCGGCTAGTATTCTGCCAATCGAGCCACAGAACCACTTCCAGCGTTTTCTGCCAAGGTGTCATCATCGTTAGCATTGCATTTTTTTTTTAACTTTTAAAAATTGGTCAGGGGGCTGGGAGTTTGGCCTAGAGCGGTAGAGTGAGTGCTTGTCTAGCATGCACGGAGACCCAGGTTTGATTCCTCAGTGCCAAGTACATAGACGAGATGGAAGTGGTGCTATGGCTCAAGTGGCAGACTGCTAGCCTTGAGGAAAGAGCCCATGGAGGATGCTCAGGCCTAAACTGCAAGCCCCAGGACTGGGGGGGGGGGGGGGAATTAAAAAAAAAACCGACAGCTACTAAGAGCGGCTCCACCACTAAAAATAGGTTTGTGGTTTAAGAAGACACCTTCGGAGCGTTCTCATAGGAGACTGCGTCAGGCAATGGAGACTGGGAGCTGAACCAAAGCCTCATCGAAGCAGAGTGGACTGCATTTAAATTTGATTCCATCTAAATGTGACTAAGATATAAGAGAAGTCTCTGGGGCCGGGAGTTTGGCCTAGTGGTTAAAGTGCTTGCCTAGCCTGCAAGAAGACCCGGATTCGATTCCTTGGTACCACATACATAGAAAAAAGCCAGAAGTGGTGCTGAGGCTCAAGGGGTAGAGCTCTAGCCTTGAGAAAGTCCAAGGACTGTGCCCAGAACCTGAGCTCAAGCCCAGGACTGGCAAAAAAAAAAAAAAAAAAAAAAAAAAAAAAAAAATAAGGGAAGTCTCATTCGCCTTTGTCTTGTACTTCTGTATTCATTTTTTTTTTTTAACTTTTGCTAGAGTGTCCACTATACCCATCAAAGAATGACAGTACACGTCATCCCCAGAATCTATACATGTGTTCCTGGCTCACTCTGTAAAAGCCTAGTAAAATGACCATGACACACACATTTGCCCATCCACACTATTAAAAAAGAACTTGCATTTCTATACCTTTATGGGAAAAAAATTCTGTGTATGTGTCATTGTTATGCAGGAGCGTATTTTGCTGGTTTGAAAGAATAGGATGCCTACAGTTTTCAGCAGTTTTCTTTGTTTCTTTTTACAGCATGATCTTTGCTGTACTCTTGCTGATGGCCGCTAGATTTTAATGTATCTGTTTCCCTACTTGATCACATTACTGATTCTGATTTCAGTTTTTCATCTGTTTTGCGTTTGTTTTTTCCTCATGTCACATTGGCGAAGGACCCAGGAATAGGACACAAAGGTGGAATAAACATTAATTTTGTGCATTCTTTGGTAACTTTTTTGTGTTTGGTCACTACAAAGCTTTGCTTCAAGTGTATGCATTTTATTCAAATCAGTGATCTATGTTTATGTGATTTCCTAAACATAATTGTGGCTTCTAAAAAAATGTAACATCCCGATTACATTCCTAACTAGAATGAGTATGTCTGTTTTTGTACCTCGATGCTGTATTTTAACCCTTTGTATTACTTAGGTTATTTTGCTTTGGTTAAAAATGGCTCAAGTAGAGAAGCGGTCCCTTTATTAAGACAGCGTACAACACTGTAAATAAAATGTGTACCGTCAATTGTCTTTCAAATAAATAAATGAATAAATAAATACATAAAATAAATATAAATATTGTTAGTATGGGCTGGGAGTGTGGTGTTGAGCCACAAGTGTCTAAGGACAGCGCGCAGGCAGGCAGGCAGGCAGGCAGGCAGGCAGGCAGGCAGGCAGGCAGGCAGGCAGGCCGGCCGGCCCTGAGTTCAAGCCCCAGACTGGCGAAATAAATAGGAAGATAAATACAATACATCCATTTCTGTGTAGTACGGAGGCCAGGAGTGTGGCCCACTGCTAGAGTGCTTGCACAAAGACCTCTTCCCCACCCTGGGTGGGTGAGGAGTTTTGTTCTCGGGTGCCCGGAAAGGGGGGGGGGGCGGGGGCTTAATCGATGTTGGGTCGGCTGTTTCCCCTTGTCCTGGGGCGCCACCTAGCGGACACTGCCTGTCATGGCGGACAGTGATTCCGCCGTGTTGAGGAAGTTCTGGTGAAGAGGCTCATCTGGAGAATACGGAGTGACCCACCGGCTGTCAATTCTGCTGGGTTGTTGAAAATGAAACTGTCTTGGAGCTGGGGGTCCAGTGTCTCATGTGTGTCACTGCGCCTGCTCAGGGTGGAAGAGGGAGAGAGAGGACTGGAGGGGGGGGGGGAGGCAGAGCCAGAGACAGACGGACACACAGACACACAGTAGACAGATGAAATTTACACAGAGAGACACAGAGACAGAGGAGGGGTAGCTAGCGGGAGGGAGAATGAGAGACTGCTTGTGAACTGTCAGGCGGTCACAGAAAGGGCCTGGACAGATGGGATGGTAAATAGGTACATGGTTCCTTCATTTCCAAGGAGGAATTTTTTTTTTTTGTCCTCTAGTCTCGGGCCTGGGATAGAGTCCCTGAGCTGCTTTTTGCTCCAAGCCAGCACTGTACCGCTAAGCCACATTTCCAGTCCTTATTGCTATTATTATGTTGTTGTTGGTGGTGGTGGTTTTTTTTTTTTTTTTTCGGAACAACCTTACCCCTTCTTTCGCTTGCTTCCCCATCCCTGCCCACACGTTGCATCGTTCGTTTTCCACACAGTGCATGGCAAACACTATCCTACTCCCTTTAAAATCCGTGCCCCTTCCCTTGCTCCCTCTGAGAGAAAGAAAGAAAGAAAGAAAGAAAGAAAGAAAGAAAGAAAGAAAGAAAGAAAGAAGGAAAAGTCTAAATCTCAAAGAAACCACACCACCATGCCATGCATGCCAGGTGTCCATGTCATGGAATTTGTTTGGATCCCAGGTCTCGTGTATCTGCAGTGCCTTCAGTGTTCAGAGGAGTTCCACCTTCTGACCAAAAGAGAGCAGGTGCATCACCCACCCACCAACTCACTCGCAGCACAGGTCAGGGAAACCACGGTGAACACCCAATAGGAAGAGAAGAGTGGGTCCACTCACTCACTCACTCACTCACTCACTCACTCCGTCAGTCACCAATCATGCCAGTCACAGCAAAGGCAGTACTTTTAGTACTGGGTGGGTTTTTCCCCAGGCCGCTCTCCACCCCTCCCAGCCCCCCCACCCCTTCCTTCCCCCGAGGCTCATGCACCCACCGTTTGCTCCTTCATCATCCACGAAGACCCCTGTTTTCTCTGGGAAGACGGGCTCTCGGACCCGGTCTCTCTGTTCTGCTCCCTCCCTACCCGGGTTCTCCTCTTGGCGTGAGCGATTGTAGGAGTTTTCGGGTGGGGTGGGGTGGGGTGGGGCAGGCGGGCAGGCCGGCGTGAACGGGGAAAAGGGTGGAAGCGGCGATGTTGGAGGGGGGGGGCGGGCACGGGTGGTGGAGGTGCCCGTCCGTCTTCTGTTTCGGGACTGGCCGGCCAGCTTCACCCGTCCCCGGGCCGCTGCTGCGTGACGGCGAGGCCGGCCGGCCCGCCCGCCCGCCCGCCCGCCACGGTTTCACTGTCGGCTTCACGGGCGGCGGGATCTCAGTGTAGGTCTCCGGGGGCTCCAGTGGCGTTGCTCGGGGGGTTGCAGAGGGGGCCCCGGCCGCCCCCGGCCGCCGCCGCTTTGGCCCCGACCGACCTCTGCGGTGCCTCTCGGGGGCACGGGGGCGGGGAGGGAGCGCGGCCGGCCGTTTCTCTCCGCGCCTGCTGTCCGCGGAGCCCCGAGCCGGCCGGCGAGTGCCGATCGCCGATCCATCCCGGGCAGAGAAACTCGGGGGTGGTGTCGGGTGATGACACCCGGGGTGGGTGGGGGCCGCCACCGGTGGCGGCGGTCGCGCACCTGGGAGCCGGCCGGTCGGCTTCAGCGTCCCCGCTCGGGACCCCATCCATCTCCTTCCCCGAGTCGCGTCCGCGTTCTCGGGCGCGGCGGGCCGCTTTGGGGCGGCGAGTCCCGCCCGCCCGCCGCCGCCGCCGCCGCCGCCGCCGCCGCCGCCACGGTTGGTTTCACTTTCGCCGCCGCCGCCGCCTCAGTCCAGGGTCTCCGGGGGCTCCGGTGGCGGCGGCGGCGGCGTTCCGGAGGTTGCCGAGGGGGCCCGGCCGCTCGTCCCGACCTCTGCGGTGCCTCTCGGGGCGCGGGGGCGGGGAGCGCGGTGGTTTGTCTCCGGGCCGGCCGTCCGCGGAGCTCCGAGCCGGCCGGCGAGCGCCGATCCCGGGCAGAGCAACTCGCTGGTGTCGGTTCAGGGGAAGGCGGTTGTCGCGCGCCCCCTGGCGTCCGCTTTTATATGACAGGTCCTTCGTCCTCAGCCGAGCGAAGGAGGGCGTCTGGCGTAGTGCGTCCCGGCAGAGGACCGGCCTCTCCCGGCTGCCGGGCGCGGCCGTCCCCGCGGCGTCGCTGTGGAGCCGGAGCGGCCGGTCCGTCGCAGATTGCACCTGCAGGAGAGTGAGGGGCCGGGTTGCGCGTCGCGTCTCCTCCCGGCGTCCGGGGGGCAGCTTTGTCCGGTCGACCAGTAGTTCCGTCGGGGCCCCCGAGGCCTCCTCCTCGCTCTCTCCCCCGCCTACCCCGCCTAGGGGAGGCGAGCCGGCCCAGAGAGGAGGCGTGCGTGGCGGTACGGGCGGCGCTGGGGAAGGCCGGCGGCGGTGGCGGCGAGCCGACCGATCGGCTCTGGGTCACGGCCTCCCCGGTCTGTCGGGCCCCCACACCGGTCTGTCGCTCGGTCGGTCGTTCGGTCGGTAGGCCGGCCGACCGGCCAGTCCCCCCCCGCGGTATGACTCGCAGGCAGGTACGCTGGGCCGCCCCGCCTGGGTCCGGGGGGGCCGGAGGGAAGCCTGGCCCGAGGTCTTCGGGTCCTCTCCCCTACAGCAGGCTCGGGCGGCTCCCGGCGGCCCCCTGGCCCTCTGACTCCGCGTATCACCCGGGCTTTGGTCCGAGGCGGTGGCGGTGGGGACTACCGACGTCTCCGGAGTCGCGGTCCCCGAGTGATCGCCGGTGGGTGGCGGGGGCCCGGACGCGCGGTCCCCCGCCTAGGAGGGTCGTCGGGCCCGAGGTGCCCGCGTGTGCGGCCGACGAGAACCTCGGAACCCGGCGGGACCCAGGTACTGAGGTGTGTGGGACGCCGGCGTGGACTCGCCCGGTTCGCCCTGGCCTCTGGGCCCCTGCCGGGAGGAAGGAAGACCTCCGGAGTCAGGGACCCGGACCCGCTCCCGGTGTGTGTGTGTGCGTGGGTGCCCCCGGCTGCCCAGCCGACTCCGGGGCCGGGGCCGGGGCCGGGGCCGGGGCCGGGGCCGGGGCCGGGGCCGCGCGCCTGCCTGCCCGGTAGGACGCCCCCTACCGACCGGGCCGTGAGCCCATGCGCGTCCGGGCGGGTGCGCACGTCTGAGTGCCCGAGATACCGGGGAAGGCTTGCTCTGATCTCCGCCACCTCCCAGCCCGCTCTCGCTTCTCGTGTACTTTTTTTTTTTTTGCGTGGTCGACCAGTTGTACCGCGAGTTCCGTGTTTCTCCCCGTTGGGGAGGTGTTGGGGACAGCGGTACCGAGATTGGGTTCCGAGAGGCCCGTGACGTGAGCGAGTTATCCCCCCTGCTGGAGGACCTACTTTTCGTGTCGTGACGTGTGCGATTTGTACCTGCAGGATGGTGCTGACATGCCCTCTCTCGGTGGCTGTCAGTGGGTGCTCAGCCGTCTCTCGGGGTGCCGTGTGCCCGGGCTTTTCCCCGCTGCCGCCCCGTGTGCCCCTTCCCCGCCTCCTCCTCCCGCGTGCTCCCGCCGCCCTGCGCAGGCCCTGGCCCTGTGGTGGCTCGTGTGGTTGGTGGATGGCGGTGGCGTTGGGTCACTCGACCGCCCGGTTGCCTGAGTGACGCCTGTCTCCCCGCTCGAGGAAGGCCTTCCCGGGTTGGCCCGGGGGGGGTGTTCTGCGCTGTGCCGCTCACTTGCCCGTGTTTTCTCCCTGCACCGGCAGCCTTTTGGAAGGCGGTTGTCGGCGTGTGCTCTCCACCCGTGGGGTGCCCGAGAAGGCGGGAAGAGGGGGAGCCGGCCCCCGTTTTTTTTTTCCGGTCCACACCCCGTTCACGCAGCAG
Source organism: Megascapheus bottae (assembly GCA_024803745.1). Taxonomy (NCBI): domain Eukaryota; kingdom Metazoa; phylum Chordata; class Mammalia; order Rodentia; family Geomyidae; genus Megascapheus; species Megascapheus bottae. Next base: position 117,164 of record JANJXV010001058.1, read on the forward strand.
TAGCCCGTCCTGCTGTGGTGCCCTCCCTGGTGTGGCGGCCTTTGCTGAGTTTTCTCGGCCTTTTTCTTTTTGGTTGTGCCGGTCTTCCCGAGCACCGGCATTTTTTTTTTTTCTTGTCGCTGCCTTCCTTCCGGTACTCTCGCTGGCCGCAGCGGTCCCCGGCGTTCCTGAAAGCTTGGGGTGCCATGGGCTCGGGGTGTCGTACCTATCTGCGCCTTGCCAGGTGGCCAATGGTTTTTTTTTTTTTTGGAGTTTTTTTTTTTTTTTCTCTCGCTCTCTCCCCTGGCTACGTCTAGCCCAGGGTCACGCTTCGCTCCCGGGCCCGCTGCCTCCGAGTGCCGCGTGGCTGTCTCCCCATCCCTTCTCGTGATCGATGTGGTGGTGATGCGATCTCCTTCGGGCCCGGGCCTAAGCTGCGCCAGGCGAGGGACGGACATTCATGGCGAATGGGACCGCTCTTCTCGTGCTGCTCGTGGGCCCCTCGCCTCTCCGTCCCACCGTGTTGGTGGTGTGCGGGAGGCAGGGGTGCGGCATCCGGGCTCGGCCGCGCTCTCCCCGCTCTTGCCGTGAGATCGGGGACCTGTGTGCCGGCAAGGGTGGCAACTCTGATCTCGCCTCCCCTTTCCAGCCACTCGCAGCGCCACGGGGCCGGCCCTCTCCGCGGCGAGGGTGGGCTCTGTGCCCCGTGGACTCCCGTGCTGCGGTGCGAAAGCGTCTGCAGCTCCCGGCTCTCTTGCGGTGCTCCCGAGAAAGCTCCCGGTCGACCCCCCAGGTGCCCGAAGCTGGGCGGTGGTGTCGTTCCCGTTTCCCGTGCCCCGTCTGGTGGCTCGCTGCCCGTGGCGTGTCCCGGCCATCCTCGCTTGAGTAGGGGGAGGCTGTCGCTGTTGGAGATGCGGTGCCTTCTCGGGGGTCGAGGCGGTCGGCCCGAGAGGCCGGGTGTGCGTGTCTTGGGGTGCCGGTGGGCGGAGCGGTCTCCTCCCCTTGTTGGTGAGCCGCTGTTCCCGGCCTTCGGCTGTGCTCCTTCCCTGCCGTGTCTCCTGGCGGCCTCGCTGGGGGACCTGAGAAGTTGCAGTGGAGGTGAGCCGCTCGGGGGCCGGGTTCTCCGCCGTGCGCCTGTGCACCCTCGACCGCCCCTTTGCCCTCTCGCGCGAGCGGCACCGCCGGAGCCGGTGTTGCTCGGACCGCAGACCCCCCCTCCTGCCCGTGCCGCTGGATGGGCGCCTTTGGCGGTGACCCCTGGCGGGGGCTCCGTCGGGCTGGGTCCGGCACCCCCTCAGAGTGAGAGGCGTGTTCTCTAGCTATCTTGGTTCGGGGGGCGGTGCTGCTCCCGCTGGGCTGGCGGGGGTCGCTCCCGATGGGCTCCCGCGGCTCTGGCCGTCCCCCGTCGTCCCGCTTCTTGGAGAGCGCTTAGCGGCTTGCCCCAAGCCGCGTGCGCGATGGCCGATCGCTTGCGTGCCCGCGCCTCCCCCCTCCGAGCTGGGGGAGGATCCCGCGGGGCCTCTCTCTCGGGGCCGGCGCCTGGTTGTGGCAGCGGTGTGGGCGATTTCCCGACCTGTCCCCACCCCCCCGCCTCAGGCAAGCAGCGGCGCGCTGGTCTGAGCCGCGTGCGGGCTCGTCGCGCGAGGGCGATGTGGTGTGGCCGTGCGGCTGCCCGGGCACTCGGAGGAGGGGTCGGGTCCCGTCCCCCCTCCTCCCGCTCCCGCACCGCCGCCCTCGGGCGGGTTGGCTCTCGGCCGCCCTCCGCCCCGGCGTCCGCGTCGGGCGACGGCCGCCGGCCACGACGGCGTTGCGTGCGAGCCAGGCGGTGTGGTGCTCCGTGGCTGTGAGGCCGTTCCGCGGCGACGCTCCGTGGTGGGGGGTGGCGACCCCCTCCGGAGCCGTGGGAAAGCGGTGTGTGTGGGTGCTGCTCCGGCCGGCCGAGGAGGCTGAGTGTCAGACAGGTGGTTTCTGGCATTGCCCGGTGGTGTGGATGGTTATGGCGGAGTGGAGCTCGGAGAGTGTGGCTTGGCTTGGCTTCCGCGGGCGCGGTGAGGTCCCCGTGGCGTGCGTGGCGAGCTCTCCTTTGGTGGCCCCGCCCGTGCGGTGGGTGGGCCCCCGGCCACCGGCGCCGGTGGTAGAGGGTGGTGATCCGATCCCACGTTGGTCGGCCGGCTCGGCGTCCCAGGCGTCTCCCGGGACCGCTCCGGAGCTGGGGGCGGTGAGATCCCGAGCTCGTTTGCCTGGTGGCCCGTCCGTGCCCGGAAGGCTCCCCCCTCTCCCGTCGGCATCGGGGGTCGTGGGCCCGGCCGCTCGCTCGCCACTCACCTCACTCGCCCGGTGGAGCCACGTCGTGCCCTGCCCGGCCCCCTCCCACCAGTCGGTCGCCTTTCCCGGTCCTCGCCGAGTTGGCCCTGGTGGCCGGCCACCGTGCGACGGCCGAGGGGAGGTGGCGTCGGCTGGTCGGAGGGGGGGACGCGCTCCGTGGCGCCGACCGAGGGCTCCCCGTCGGTCTGGTGTGACCACCCGTCCGGGGTTCCGCACGTGGGACCGCCAGTGTGCCGTGGGGGTGCCGGCGGTGAGATTCCCGTGTGCGTCCCTGGCGCGGGTGTTGCCCGCCGCGGGTCCCTAGGGCCGGTGCCCTTTTGGTGACGGGGAAGACCCCGCACGGGCGTCGTCGGTTCCCGGGGTGCCTCTCCTCCTCCCCTTCCGCCCACCCATCGTCGTAGGCCTGCCCGTGTCTCGCCCCGCCGCTTCTGGCTTGGCCGGGGGAGCCCTCCGCCCGTGTTCTCCGATCCGGGGTGGTGGTGTGCGCGCCCCCCCCCGCGCGAGTCGCCGCCGCGGGTCGGTCGCAGCCCCGG
>JANJXV010001058.1:132500-135000 GCA_024803745.1 Megascapheus bottae
GAGGACCGAGGACCAAGGACCGGGGTCCGTGGAGCCGCCGGGACATGCCGTGGACGGGGTGACCCGCTGAGGACCTGCCGACAACCCGCGACTCGGATAGGCACTCGGACTCGGACGTCGAGGATCCCGGGGACCCACCCACCGGGGACCTAGCGACAACCCGCGGCACGGACGGAGGAGAGGATCCCAGGGATGCGCCAGGGCACCGGGACACGGGAATCCGAGGACCCGCCGAGGACCGTGGACCGGGGACCCGGGAATCCGCCTGGGACCTACCGACAACCCGCGACCCGCGACCCGCGACTCGGACGGAGGAGAGGATCCCGGGGATGCGCCAGGGCACCGGGACGCGGGAATCCGAGGACCCGCCGAGGACCGTGGACCGGGGACCCGGGAATCCGCCTGGGACCTACCGACAACCCGCGACCCGCGACCCGCGACTCGGACGGAGGAGAGGATCCCGGGGATGCGCCAGGGCACCGGGACGCGGGAATCCGAGGACCCGCCGAGGACCGGCCGAGGACCGGAGAACGGGGACCGGGGACCGGGGACCGGGGACCCGCCGGGGACCCGCCGGGGACCTAGCGACAACCCGCGAACCGCGACTCGGACTCGGACGGAGGAGAGGATCCCAAGGACCCGGGAACCCGCCGGGGACCTACGACGACCCGCGACCCGTGACCCGCGACCCGCGACTCGCGACTCGGACTCGGACTCGGACTCGGACTCGTACTCGGACTCGGACGGAGGAGAGGATTCCAGGGACCCGGGACACGAGAATTCGGGGACCCGCAGGGGACTCGCAGAGGACCGAGGACCGAGGACCGAGGACCGAGGACCGGGGTCCGTGGAGCCGCCGGGACATGCCGTGGACCCGTGGACGGGGTGACCCGCTGAGGACCTGCCGACAACCCGCGACTCGGATAGGCACTCGGACTCGGACGTCGAGGATCCCGGGGACCCACCCACCGGGGTCCTAGCGACAACCCGCGGCATGGACGGAGGAGAGGATCCCAGGGACCCGGGACGCAAGAATTCGGGGACCGGCCAAGGACCGGGGACCGGGGTCCGTGGACACGGGGGACCAAGGACTCAGGGACCCGCCGAGGACCTAGCGACAACCCTCGGACTCGGACTCGGACTCGGACCCGGACCCGGACCCGGACCCGGACCCGGACCCGGACCCGGACCCGGACCCGGACCCGGACCCGGACCCGGACCCGGACTCGGACTCGGACTCGGACTCGGACTCGGACTCGGACTCGGACTCGGACTCGGACTCGGACTCGGACTCGGACTCGGAGGGAGTCCGGGGGAGTCCGGGGGAGTCCGGGGGAGTCCGGGGGAGTCGAGTCCGGGGGACTCCGGGGGGAGTCGTACTCCTTCCCTCCACGAAAGGTCCAGGTCGACCAGTTGTCCCTGCCTAAGCACGCCGAGGTCGACCAGATGTCTGTGTTCCGTCCTGGAGGTCGACCAGATGGCTCTGTTTTGTTCCGAAGGTCAACCAGATGTCTAGCAGAGGTTTGTGCCTTCCTGGGAAGTGTATAGAAAGTGGATGGGGGCGTGTGGGGGTGGGGGGGGGTATGAAGCTACAAACAAAACCATGATGAGGAAGGAAAGACTGCTCCTCCTTGTAACATCTCTTTATCTTCCACACCCCACCAGGGACCGCTGGATAGACCACCGGACCAGGGAGCGATGCCTGAACCAACTCAGCACTTAGCAGAAGGCAGCCAGCTAGGAATCCGATCCAGTGCACCTTTGGTGTGTGTGTGGAGGTTTTGCTGAGCCAGGGATGCAAGGCGAGATTTTGGGGAAGAAGCAAGCCTCCTCCTGTCCTGACCCCTGAGCACCCCTGCTCCTGCTCCTGCTCCTGCTCCTGCTACTGCCCCTGCCCCTGCCCCTGCCCCTGCCTCTTCCTCCTCCCCAGCTCCCGCCCCCCTGCCCCCACCATAACCTCACAGCCCTCTCCTGGAAATAAAATAAAAGGACCCATTTGCTTGAATCGCACTGTCTTTGGCTTGTGTTTGTATTCCACTCCCAAGATGAAAGGGGGTTGCATTTCTGACGTCTGATGCGGGGGGGGGGGCGGCATGGAGAGAGAAGGTTCTTCGGGGTCGGGGTGTGGGGCGGGTGGGCAGGGGGGCGGATGGACAGATGAACGATGGGGGGGGGTGTGGTGGGATAGGTTGGGTTGGCCCCTGAACTCGCTCGCCGGTTTCTGGGAGTGTCCAAGCACCAGGGAGGGGACTTGAGGATGTGACTGACCAGGGAGACCCCGGCCTTGCTAGTCGTGGAGAAGGACTGAGTGACACAGCAGTCCAAGCCCAGCCACACCCAACACACCGGAAGAATGAATTCTATTTATTTCTTCCTCTGCTTGTGCTGCTGCTGCTGCTTCTGCTTTCTTCATTGTCGGGGTGTCATGTGTAGAGGGGTGACAGTGACATTCCTCAGGAATAGGATACATGACTTCACACACACACACACACACACACAC
>JANJXV010001058.1:140000-147500 GCA_024803745.1 Megascapheus bottae
AATCGAGCCACAGAACCACTTCCAGCGTTTTCTGCCAAGGTGTCATCATCGTTAGCATTGCATTTTTTTTTTAACTTTTAAAAATTGGTCAGGGGGCTGGGAGTTTGGCCTAGAGCGGTAGAGTGAGTGCTTGTCTAGCATGCACGGAGACCCAGGTTTGATTCCTCAGTGCCAAGTACATAGACGAGATGGAAGTGGTGCTATGGCTCAAGTGGCAGACTGCTAGCCTTGAGGAAAGAGCCCATGGAGGATGCTCAGGCCTAAACTGCAAGCCCCAGGACTGGGGGGGGGGGGGGAATTAAAAAAAAAACCGACAGCTACTAAGAGCGGCTCCACCACTAAAAATAGGTTTGTGGTTTAAGAAGACACCTTCGGAGCGTTCTCATAGGAGACTGCGTCAGGCAATGGAGACTGGGAGCTGAACCAAAGCCTCATCGAAGCAGAGTGGACTGCATTTAAATTTGATTCCATCTAAATGTGACTAAGATATAAGAGAAGTCTCTGGGGCCGGGAGTTTGGCCTAGTGGTTAAAGTGCTTGCCTAGCCTGCAAGAAGACCCGGATTCGATTCCTTGGTACCACATACATAGAAAAAAGCCAGAAGTGATGCTGAGGCTCAAGGGGTAGAGCTCTAGCCTTGAGAAAGTCCAAGGACTGTGCCCAGAACCTGAGCTCAAGCCCAGGACTGGCAAAAAAAAAAAAAAAAAAAAAAAAAAAAAAAAAATAAGGGAAGTCTCATTCGCCTTTGTCTTGTACTTCTGTATTCATTTTTTTTTTTTAACTTTTGCTAGAGTGTCCACTATACCCATCAAAGAATGACAGTACACGTCATCCCCAGAATCTATACATGTGTTCCTGGCTCACTCTGTAAAAGCCTAGTAAAATGACCATGACACACACATTTGCCCATCCACACTATTAAAAAAGAACTTGCATTTCTATACCTTTATGGGAAAAAAATTCTGTGTATGTGTCATTGTTATGCAGGAGCGTATTTTGCTGGTTTGAAAGAATAGGATGCCTACAGTTTTCAGCAGTTTTCTTTGTTTCTTTTTACAGCATGATCTTTGCTGTACTCTTGCTGATGGCCGCTAGATTTTAATGTATCTGTTTCCCTACTTGATCACATTACTGATTCTGATTTCAGTTTTTCATCTGTTTTGCGTTTGTTTTTTCCTCATGTCACATTGGCGAAGGACCCAGGAATAGGACACAAAGGTGGAATAAACATTAATTTTGTGCATTCTTTGGTAACTTTTTTGTGTTTGGTCACTACAAAGCTTTGCTTCAAGTGTATGCATTTTATTCAAATCAGTGATCTATGTTTATGTGATTTCCTAAACATAATTGTGGCTTCTAAAAAAATGTAACATCCCGATTACATTCCTAACTAGAATGAGTATGTCTGTTTTTGTACCTCGATGCTGTATTTTAACCCTTTGTATTACTTAGGTTATTTTGCTTTGGTTAAAAATGGCTCAAGTAGAGAAGCGGTCCCTTTATTAAGACAGCGTACAACACTGTAAATAAAATGTGTACCGTCAATTGTCTTTCAAATAAATAAATGAATAAATAAATACATAAAATAAATATAAATATTGTTAGTATGGGCTGGGAGTGTGGTGTTGAGCCACAAGTGTCTAAGGACAGCGCGCAGGCAGGCAGGCAGGCAGGCAGGCAGGCAGGCAGGCAGGCAGGCAGGCCGGCCGGCCCTGAGTTCAAGCCCCAGACTGGCGAAATAAATAGGAAGATAAATACAATACATCCATTTCTGTGTAGTACGGAGGCCAGGAGTGTGGCCCACTGCTAGAGTGCTTGCACAAAGACCTCTTCCCCACCCTGGGTGGGTGAGGAGTTTTGTTCTCGGGTGCCCGGAAAGGGGGGGGGGGCGGGGGCTTAATCGATGTTGGGTCGGCTGTTTCCCCTTGTCCTGGGGCGCCACCTAGCGGACACTGCCTGTCATGGCGGACAGTGATTCCGCCGTGTTGAGGAAGTTCTGGTGAAGAGGCTCATCTGGAGAATACGGAGTGACCCACCGGCTGTCAATTCTGCTGGGTTGTTGAAAATGAAACTGTCTTGGAGCTGGGGGTCCAGTGTCTCATGTGTGTCACTGCGCCTGCTCAGGGTGGAAGAGGGAGAGAGAGGACTGGAGGGGGGGGGGGAGGCAGAGCCAGAGACAGACGGACACACAGACACACAGTAGACAGATGAAATTTACACAGAGAGACACAGAGACAGAGGAGGGGTAGCTAGCGGGAGGGAGAATGAGAGACTGCTTGTGAACTGTCAGGCGGTCACAGAAAGGGCCTGGACAGATGGGATGGTAAATAGGTACATGGTTCCTTCATTTCCAAGGAGGAATTTTTTTTTTTTGTCCTCTAGTCTCGGGCCTGGGATAGAGTCCCTGAGCTGCTTTTTGCTCCAAGCCAGCACTGTACCGCTAAGCCACATTTCCAGTCCTTATTGCTATTATTATGTTGTTGTTGGTGGTGGTGGTTTTTTTTTTTTTTTTTCGGAACAACCTTACCCCTTCTTTCGCTTGCTTCCCCATCCCTGCCCACACGTTGCATCGTTCGTTTTCCACACAGTGCATGGCAAACACTATCCTACTCCCTTTAAAATCCGTGCCCCTTCCCTTGCTCCCTCTGAGAGAAAGAAAGAAAGAAAGAAAGAAAGAAAGAAAGAAAGAAAGAAAGAAAGAAAGGGAAAAGTCTAAATCTCAAAGAAACCACACCACCATGCCATGCATGCCAGGTGTCCATGTCATGGAATTTGTTTGGATCCCAGGTCTCGTGTATCTGCAGTGCCTTCAGTGTTCAGAGGAGTTCCACCTTCTGACCAAAAGAGAGCAGGTGCATCACCCACCCACCAACTCACTCGCAGCACAGGTCAGGGAAACCACGGTGAACACCCAATAGGAAGAGAAGAGTGGGTCCACTCACTCACTCACTCACTCACTCACTCACTCCGTCAGTCACCAATCATGCCAGTCACAGCAAAGGCAGTACTTTTAGTACTGGGTGGGTTTTTCCCCAGGCCGCTCTCCACCCCTCCCAGCCCCCCCACCCCTTCCTTCCCCCGAGGCTCATGCACCCACCGTTTGCTCCTTCATCATCCACGAAGACCCCTGTTTTCTCTGGGAAGACGGGCTCTCGGACCCGGTCTCTCTGTTCTGCTCCCTCCCTACCCGGGTTCTCCTCTTGGCGTGAGCGATTGTAGGAGTTTTCGGGTGGGGTGGGGTGGGGTGGGGCAGGCGGGCAGGCCGGCGTGAACGGGGCAAAGGGTGGAAGCGGCGATGTTGGAGGGGGGGGGCGGGCACGGGTGGTGGAGGTGCCCGTCCGTCTTCTGTTTCGGGACTGGCCGGCCAGCTTCACCCGTCCCCGGGCCGCTGCTGCGTGACGGCGAGGCCGGCCGGCCCGCCCGCCCGCCCGCCCGCCACGGTTTCACTGTCGGCTTCACGGGCGGCGGGATCTCAGTGTAGGTCTCCGGGGGCTCCAGTGGCGTTGCTCGGGGGGTTGCAGAGGGGGCCCCGGCCGCCCCCGGCCGCCGCCGCTTTGGCCCCGACCGACCTCTGCGGTGCCTCTCGGGGGCACGGGGGCGGGGAGGGAGCGCGGCCGGCCGTTTCTCTCCGCGCCTGCTGTCCGCGGAGCCCCGAGCCGGCCGGCGAGTGCCGATCGCCGATCCATCCCGGGCAGAGAAACTCGGGGGTGGTGTCGGGTGATGACACCCGGGGTGGGTGGGGGCCGCCACCGGTGGCGGCGGTCGCGCACCTGGGAGCCGGCCGGTCGGCTTCAGCGTCCCCGCTCGGGACCCCATCCATCTCCTTCCCCGAGTCGCGTCCGCGTTCTCGGGCGCGGCGGGCCGCTTTGGGGCGGCGAGTCCCGCCCGCCCGCCGCCGCCGCCGCCGCCGCCGCCGCCGCCGCCACGGTTGGTTTCACTTTCGCCGCCGCCGCCGCCTCAGTCCAGGGTCTCCGGGGGCTCCGGTGGCGGCGGCGGCGGCGTTCCGGAGGTTGCCGAGGGGGCCCGGCCGCTCGTCCCGACCTCTGCGGTGCCTCTCGGGGCGCGGGGGCGGGGAGCGCGGTGGTTTGTCTCCGGGCCGGCCGTCCGCGGAGCTCCGAGCCGGCCGGCGAGCGCCGATCCCGGGCAGAGCAACTCGCTGGTGTCGGTTCAGGGGAAGGCGGTTGTCGCGCGCCCCCTGGCGTCCGCTTTTATATGACAGGTCCTTCGTCCTCAGCCGAGCGAAGGAGGGCGTCTGGCGTAGTGCGTCCCGGCAGAGGACCGGCCTCTCCCGGCTGCCGGGCGCGGCCGTCCCCGCGGCGTCGCTGTGGAGCCGGAGCGGCCGGTCCGTCGCAGATTGCACCTGCAGGAGAGTGAGGGGCCGGGTTGCGCGTCGCGTCTCCTCCCGGCGTCCGGGGGGCAGCTTTGTCCGGTCGACCAGTAGTTCCGTCGGGGCCCCCGAGGCCTCCTCCTCGCTCTCTCCCCCGCCTACCCCGCCTAGGGGAGGCGAGCCGGCCCAGAGAGGAGGCGTGCGTGGCGGTACGGGCGGCGCTGGGGAAGGCCGGCGGCGGTGGCGGCGAGCCGACCGATCGGCTCTGGGTCACGGCCTCCCCGGTCTGTCGGGCCCCCACACCGGTCTGTCGCTCGGTCGGTCGTTCGGTCGGTAGGCCGGCCGACCGGCCAGTCCCCCCCCGCGGTATGACTCGCAGGCAGGTACGCTGGGCCGCCCCGCCTGGGTCCGGGGGGGCCGGAGGGAAGCCTGGCCCGAGGTCTTCGGGTCCTCTCCCCTACAGCAGGCTCGGGCGGCTCCCGGCGGCCCCCTGGCCCTCTGACTCCGCGTATCACCCGGGCTTTGGTCCGAGGCGGTGGCGGTGGGGACTACCGACGTCTCCGGAGTCGCGGTCCCCGAGTGATCGCCGGTGGGTGGCGGGGGCCCGGACGCGCGGTCCCCCGCCTAGGAGGGTCGTCGGGCCCGAGGTGCCCGCGTGTGCGGCCGACGAGAACCTCGGAACCCGGCGGGACCCAGGTACTGAGGTGTGTGGGACGCCGGCGTGGACTCGCCCGGTTCGCCCTGGCCTCTGGGCCCCTGCCGGGAGGAAGGAAGACCTCCGGAGTCAGGGACCCGGACCCGCTCCCGGTGTGTGTGTGTGCGTGGGTGCCCCCGGCTGCCCAGCCGACTCCGGGGCCGGGGCCGGGGCCGGGGCCGGGGCCGGGGCCGGGGCCGGGGCCGCGCGCCTGCCTGCCCGGTAGGACGCCCCCTACCGACCGGGCCGTGAGCCCATGCGCGTCCGGGCGGGTGCGCACGTCTGAGTGCCCGAGATACCGGGGAAGGCTTGCTCTGATCTCCGCCACCTCCCAGCCCGCTCTCGCTTCTCGTGTACTTTTTTTTTTTTTGCGTGGTCGACCAGTTGTACCGCGAGTTCCGTGTTTCTCCCCGTTGGGGAGGTGTTGGGGACAGCGGTACCGAGATTGGGTTCCGAGAGGCCCGTGACGTGAGCGAGTTATCCCCCCTGCTGGAGGACCTACTTTTCGTGTCGTGACGTGTGCGATTTGTACCTGCAGGATGGTGCTGACATGCCCTCTCTCGGTGGCTGTCAGTGGGTGCTCAGCCGTCTCTCGGGGTGCCGTGTGCCCGGGCTTTTCCCCGCTGCCGCCCCGTGTGCCCCTTCCCCGCCTCCTCCTCCCGCGTGCTCCCGCCGCCCTGCGCAGGCCCTGGCCCTGTGGTGGCTCGTGTGGTTGGTGGATGGCGGTGGCGTTGGGTCACTCGACCGCCCGGTTGCCTGAGTGACGCCTGTCTCCCCGCTCGAGGAAGGCCTTCCCGGGTTGGCCCGGGGGGGGTGTTCTGCGCTGTGCCGCTCACTTGCCCGTGTTTTCTCCCTGCACCGGCAGCCTTTTGGAAGGCGGTTGTCGGCGTGTGCTCTCCACCCGTGGGGTGCCCGAGAAGGCGGGAAGAGGGGGAGCCGGCCCCCGTTTTTTTTTTCCGGTCCACACCCCGTTCACGCAGCAGTAGCCCGTCCTGCTGTGGTGCCCTCCCTGGTGTGGCGGCCTTTGCTGAGTTTTCTCGGCCTTTTTCTTTTTGGTTGTGCCGGTCTTCCCGAGCACCGGCATTTTTTTTTTTTCTTGTCGCTGCCTTCCTTCCGGTACTCTCGCTGGCCGCAGCGGTCCCCGGCGTTCCTGAAAGCTTGGGGTGCCATGGGCTCGGGGTGTCGTACCTATCTGCGCCTTGCCAGGTGGCCAATGGTTTTTTTTTTTTTTGGAGTTTTTTTTTTTTTTTCTCTCGCTCTCTCCCCTGGCTACGTCTAGCCCAGGGTCACGCTTCGCTCCCGGGCCCGCTGCCTCCGAGTGCCGCGTGGCTGTCTCCCCATCCCTTCTCGTGATCGATGTGGTGGTGATGCGATCTCCTTCGGGCCCGGGCCTAAGCTGCGCCAGGCGAGGGACGGACATTCATGGCGAATGGGACCGCTCTTCTCGTGCTGCTCGTGGGCCCCTCGCCTCTCCGTCCCACCGTGTTGGTGGTGTGCGGGAGGCAGGGGTGCGGCATCCGGGCTCGGCCGCGCTCTCCCCGCTCTTGCCGTGAGATCGGGGACCTGTGTGCCGGCAAGGGTGGCAACTCTGATCTCGCCTCCCCTTTCCAGCCACTCGCAGCGCCACGGGGCCGGCCCTCTCCGCGGCGAGGGTGGGCTCTGTGCCCCGTGGACTCCCGTGCTGCGGTGCGAAAGCGTCTGCAGCTCCCGGCTCTCTTGCGGTGCTCCCGAGAAAGCTCCCGGTCGACCCCCCAGGTGCCCGAAGCTGGGCGGTGGTGTCGTTCCCGTTTCCCGTGCCCCGTCTGGTGGCTCGCTGCCCGTGGCGTGTCCCGGCCATCCTCGCTTGAGTAGGGGGAGGCTGTCGCTGTTGGAGATGCGGTGCCTTCTCGGGGGTCGAGGCGGTCGGCCCGAGAGGCCGGGTGTGCGTGTCTTGGGGTGCCGGTGGGCGGAGCGGTCTCCTCCCCTTGTTGGTGAGCCGCTGTTCCCGGCCTTCGGCTGTGCTCCTTCCCTGCCGTGTCTCCTGGCGGCCTCGCTGGGGGACCTGAGAAGTTGCAGTGGAGGTGAGCCGCTCGGGGGCCGGGTTCTCCGCCGTGCGCCTGTGCACCCTCGACCGCCCCTTTGCCCTCTCGCGCGAGCGGCACCGCCGGAGCCGGTGTTGCTCGGACCGCAGACCCCCCCTCCTGCCCGTGCCGCTGGATGGGCGCCTTTGGCGGTGACCCCTGGCGGGGGCTCCGTCGGGCTGGGTCCGGCACCCCCTCAGAGTGAGAGGCGTGTTCTCTAGCTATCTTGGTTCGGGGGGCGGTGCTGCTCCCGCTGGGCTGGCGGGGGTCGCTCCCGATGGGCTCCCGCGGCTCTGGCCGTCCCCCGTCGTCCCGCTTCTTGGAGAGCGCTTAGCGGCTTGCCCCAAGCCGCGTGCGCGATGGCCGATCGCTTGCGTGCCCGCGCCTCCCCCCTCCGAGCTGGGGGAGGATCCCGCGGGG
>JANJXV010001058.1:160000-177500 GCA_024803745.1 Megascapheus bottae
AGTTGTGGACACGGGGGGGGGAGGATCCAGGGGACCCGCCGAGGACCTAGCGACAACACTCGGACCCGGACGGAGGCGAGGATCCCGTGGATGCGCCAGGGCACCGGGACGCGGGAATCCGAGGACCCGCCGAGGACCGGAGAACGGGGACCGCGGACCCGGGAACCCGCCGGGGACCTAGCGACAACCCGCGACCCGTGACGCGAGAATTCGGGGACCCGCAGAGGACCGAGGACCGCGGTCCGTGGAGCCGCCGCGACACGCCGTGGACCCGTGGACGGGGTGACCCGCTGAGGACCCGCCGAAAACCGGCGACTCGGACTCGGACTCGGACTCGGACTCGGACTCGGACTCGGACTCGGACTCGGACGTCGAGGATCCCGGGGACCCACCCACCGGGGACCTAGCGACAACCCGCGGCACGGACGGAGGAGAGGATCCCAGGGACCCGGGACGCAAGAATTCGGGGATCCACCGAGGACCGAGGACCGAGGACCGAGGACCGAGGACCGCGGACCGCGGACCGCGGACCGGGGACCGGGGACCGGGGTCCGTGGAGCCGCCGGGACATGCCGTGGACCCGTGGACGGGGTGACCCGCTGAGCACCTGCCGACAACCCGCGACTCGGATAGGCACTCGGACTCGGACTCGGACTCGGACTCGGACTCGGACTCGGACTCGGACTCGGACTCGGACGGAGGAGAGGATCCCGGGGATGCGCCAGGGCACTGGGACGCGGGAATCCGAGGACCCACCGAGGACCGTGGACCGGGGACCCAGGAATCCGCCTGGGACCTACCGACAACCCGCGACCCGCGACTCGGACGGAGGAGAGGATCCCGGGGATGCGCCAGGGCACCGGGACGCGGGAATCCGAGGACCCGCCAAGGACCCGCCAAGGACCGGCCGAGGACCGGAGAACGGGGACCGGGGACCGGGGACCGGGGACCCGGGAACCCGCCGGGGACCTAGCGACAACCCGCAAACCGCGACTCGGACTCGGACTCGGACGGAGGAGAGGATCCCAAGGACCGGGGACCCGGGACCCACCGAGAAACCAGGACCGAGGACCGGTGTCCGGGGTCCGGGGACCCGCCGAGGACCTAGCGACAACCCTTGGACTCGGACTCGGACTCGGACTCGGACTCGGACTCGGACTCGGACTCGGACCCGCCGAGGACCGGAGAACGGGGACCGCGGACCGCGGACCGCGGACCGCGGACCGCGGACCGGGGACCCGGGAACCCGCCGGGGACCTACGACGACCCGCGACCTGCGACCCGCGACCCGCGACTCGGACGGAGGAGAGGATTCCAGGGACCCGGGACACGAGAATTCGGGGACCCGCAGGGGACTCGCAGAGGACCGAGGACCGAGGACCAAGGACCGGGGTCCGTGGAGCCGCCGGGACATGCCGTGGACAGGGTGACCCGCTGAGGACCTGCCGACAACCCGCGACTCGGATAGGCACTCGGACTCGGACGTCGAGGATCCCGGGGACCCACCCACCGGGGACCTAGCGACAACCCGCGGCACGGACGGAGGAGAGGATCCCAGGGACCCGGGACGCAAGAATTCGGGGACCGACCAAGGACCGGGGACCGGGGACCGGGGACCGGGGTCCGTGGACACGGGGGACCAAGGACTCAGGGACCCGCCGAGGACCCGCCGAGGACCTAGCGACAACCCTCGGACTCGGACCCGGACCCGGACCCGGACCCGGACCCGGACCCGGACCCGGACCCGGACCCGGACCCGGACCCGGACCCGGACTCGGACTCGGACTCGGACTCGGACTCGGACTCGGACTCGGACTCGGACTCGGACTCGGACTCGGACTCGGAGGGAGTCCGGGGGAGTCCGGGGGAGTCCGGGGGAGTCCGGGGGAGTCCGGGGGAGTCGAGTCCGGGGGACTCCGGGGGGAGTCGTACTCCTTCCCTCCACGAAAGGTCCAGGTCGACCAGTTGTCCCTGCCTAAGCATGCCGAGGTCGACCAGATGTCTGTGTTCCGTCCTGGAGGTCGACCAGATGGCTCTGTTTTGTTCCGAAGGTCAACCAGATGTCTGGCAGAGGTTTGTGCCTTCCTGAGAAGTGTATAGAAAGTGGATGGGGGGGCGTGTGGGCGTGTGGGGGTGGGGGGGGTATGAAGTTACAAACAAAACCATGATGAGGAAGGAAAGAATGCTCCTCCTTGTAACATCTCTTTATCTTCCACACCCCACCAGGGACCGCTGGATAGACCACCGGACCAGGGAGCGATGCCTGAACCAACTCAGCACTTAGCAGAAGGCAGCCAGCTAGGAATCCGATCCAGTGCACCTTTGGTGTGTGTGGAGGTTTTGCTGAGCCAGGGATGCAAGGCGAGATTTTGGGGAAGAAGCAAGCCTCCTCCTGTCCTGGCCCCTGAGCACCCCTGGGCCTCTGGCTCCTGCTCCTGCTCCTGCCCCTGCCCCTGCCCCTGCCTCTTCCTCCTCCCCAGCTCCCGCCCCCCTGCCCCCACCATAACCTCACAGCCCTCTCCTAGAAATAAAATAAAAGGACCCATTTGCTTGAATCGCACTGTCTTTGGCTTGTGTTTGTATTCCACTCCCAAGATGAAAGGGGGTTGCATTTCTGACGTCTGATGCGGGGGGGGGGGCGGCATGGAGAGAGAAGGTTCTTCGGGGTCGGGGTGTGGGGCGGGTGGGCAGGGGGGCGGATGGACAGATGAACGATGGGGGGGGGTGTGGTGGGATAGGTTGGGTTGGCCCCTGAACTCGCTCGCCGCCGGTTTCTGGGAGTGTCCAAGCACCAGGGAGGGGACTTGAGGATGTGACTGACCAGGGAGACCCCGGCCTTGCTAGTCGTGGAGAAGGACTGAGTGACACAGCAGTCCAAGCCCAGCCACACCCAACACACCGGAAGAATGAATTCTATTTATTTCTTCCTCTGCTTGTGCTGCTGCTGCTGCTTCTGCTTTCTTCATTGTCGGGGTGTCATGTGTAGAGGGGTGACAGTGACATTCCTCAGGAATAGGATACATGACTTCACACACACACACACACACACACACACACCCGAAACCCCTTCCATGCAGATGTATGCTTTGACAGAACACTCGAGAAGGGCTCTCCTGCGCTCTCTGTGTCTGTTGTCTGTCTGTTGTCTGTCTGTCTGTCTGTCTGTCTGTCTGTCTGTCTGTCTCTCTCTCTCTCTCTCTCTCTCTCTCTCTCTCTCTCTCCTCCTGCACACCACCACCACCACCACCACCACCACCACCACCACCACCAACAACAACAACAACAACAACAACCCCTCCCTGGTTTCTGTGAAGAGCTAGTCTTGGTTAGGCCCGGCCCAGCCCGGCCTGACCCGACCCGACTGAGTGGAAGAGAAGAGCATAGGTGGCCGGAATTTGGGCGCTGGCTGGTTGGTGTGTGTCCCTGCACGTAATGATTTTCAATGTCCATCTCACCTACTCTCTGTGGCCTGCACCCACCCCAGGTCCTACCGGACCGAATCGAAGGACAGACCCGCCATGGGAATTCACAGCCCTGGTAGTTTCCGAAAGTTGACACTAGATGGCGGACACGCGCTGCTGGCCTTGGTCACCTGGAATGGCCCAGGGAGGGGCGGGGCGGGAAGGGGCCAGGGTCCACTTGTGGCATTTGTAGTGAGGAATCACGATGAAGAATCTCAAAAGGGGGCCAGGAGTGTGACCCAGTGATAGAATACTTGCGTAGCATGCACGCATGAAGCCCTAGGTTCTCTGGACTGCGTACACAGAAAAGCCAGAAGTGGTGCAGGCACTCCGTAGCCTCCAGAGAGATCAAGGCCAGAGTGCCCAGGCCTTGAGTTCAGGGGCCATAACTTGGAAGGAAGGGAGGGAGGGAGGGAGGGAGGGAGGGAGGAGAGAGAAAAAAGAAAGAAAGAGAGAGAGAGAGAGAGAGAGAGAGAGAGAGAGAGAGAGAAAGAGAAAGAGAGACAGAGAAAGTTTGGAGCTTGAGCTGGACTTGAATCTCTACCCACAGATGTCAGACTCCCCAGCAACTGGGTGAGCCACTGCCACGGACTGCGGTCCACCCCCTGCGGTCCTTGGGCCTTTTTTGGGTCTTCCTTCTTAGCCTATTGTTTGCTTGTGCGTGTGTTTTAAAGAGCCACCGTTCTATTCTAGCCCACCCCTGCTACTTTGTTTTCATAACTACCATGCTCCCAGAAGATCTTACGCTCTTAACCTTCGTACACACACACGGTGATCAAAACCTACTGCCCTTACTGCCCCTCTTGGGTGGGTGGTGAGGGGGTACAGCTGGGGTCAGAGGAATTTCCATCTTCAGAAACAGTGATGAAGTGACATGTTGACACAGTATCGGTGCTGCAAATGAGCTGAGAGGCCACTAAATGGATTCTTTGCATTTCTGGGAGCCCCCGCCATGTAGGTGCTTCAGTGCAGTGTGTGTGTGTGTGTGTGTGTGTGTGTGTGTGTGTGTGTGTGTGTGTGTGTGTTCCTTCCTGGACTCTGCAGTGGAAGCTGCTGCCCGTGGTTTCCAGGCTGGCAGGGAGACAGAAACAAAAGCAGGAGTGAACAAGTGTTGGTGGGGGTGGGGGTGGGTGGGTAGAGACACGAATCGGGCAGGCAGGCAGGCAGGCAGGCAGGCAGGCAGGCAGGCAGGCAGGCATCCATCCACAAGTATCAGGCTGGACAGATGGACGGATAGATCGACTAGTCACGTTCAGGTGACCCAGTCAGTGACTGAGTTCTGGATGTTTGGGGGGCATTTCCTTCATTGTTCCTTCCCCCAAATGGCTTCCTCCCCTTCCTCTTTGTCTTTTTTTCTTCCTTTTTTGGGGGGTGGGTCCTGGGGCTCGAACTAGGCCCCGGGTGGGCGCTCTTCACGTGAAGGCTGGCACCCTACCCTGGAGCCAAGCCCCACTTCCCGTTTCCTAGAGTGTATTTGGGGGAGATAAGTGTCTCTCGGGTCGGGTCGTCCTGTGGTACCCAGGCTGGCTCTGAACCTTGGTCCTCAGACAGACCTCAGCCTCCTGAGTGGCCACCGTGCCCGGCAAGTTGGTCTTTCTTCTTCTACTCACAGGAGATGCGTCTCGACTTAATTTTTTTTTGGGGGGGGGGTTTGGTGGGTGGGGATGGTCTTGTGTCTTGCACGCGCACCAAAAACAATCATGGTGGGGCCGGGAATGCGGTTTCATGGGACAGTGCCTGCCTAGCCTACCTGAAACACTCAAGTCAGTGTTAGGAAAAACTGGGGGAGAAAGAAGGAAACAGGCCGGATGATCTTCCACTGTTTACTGGGATAGATAGCGCAGCAGCAGCCTGCGGGGGGGACACAGCCTTCCCGCAGGCTTGGAGACCGTGTGGAAGGGGGTTCAGGAGTGGGGTTGGTGAGGGAGGTCTGAGCAAGGAGGCAGGCGGGGGTGAATGAAAGAGTTGAAGAAACCCCCCCCCCCACCCCGAACCCAAAACAAAACCGAGAGAATGTCCACAAGGGAAGGTCGGGCGGGGTGGTGGGGTGGGCTTTCCAAAGTCTGGGCCCCCGTGGTGGTGGCATGTTTACAGGTGGGCAAGCTCGGGTACATTGGCTATGCTGGAGTCAGACAGGCTGCTGCTGCTGCTGCTGCTGCTGCTGCTGCTGCTGCTGCTGCTGCTGCTGCTGCTGCTGCTGCTGCTGCTAGGTTTCCCTGGCATCTGTAAGCTCCAGGGAAAACTGAGTGCGGGTCAGTTCTTCACGGACTTCCATTGCTCAGTCACTCACACATAGGCAGGAAAAGCCACAAGGGGCAGTGAGGCTCTGGGATAGTGCCTAGGCCCCGAGTTCAAGCCCCAGGACTGGCCAAAACCAGCAAACAAATAAAGAAATGAGGGGACAGGAGTTTGGCCTAGTGGAAGAGTGCTGGCTTAGCATGCGCAAAGGCCCGGGGGGTTCCATTCCTTGGTACCAACCACATCCATAGGGGGCAAAATAATCACAATAAAAAAAAACCCAGAAGTGTGTGGTGCTCTGGCTCAAGTGGTAGAGCTCTAGCCATGAGAAAGAAGCCCAAAGACAGTGCTCAGGCCCTGAGTACAAGCCCCAGGACTGGCCAAAAAAAAAAAAAAAAAGACAGAGAAAGGAGAGAAACCCTACCTCCTTTTCCTCCCTCCCCTTATCCATGTTTCCTAAGAAAACTGGTTTTCTTCTGTCTCCACCAAGTCACCAGATCTAAGTAAAATACAGAATTTTAGGTGCTCAATAACTCTCCGGTTCAAAGTACAGAAAAAGAAGAGGGGGATGGAGGGAGGGAGAGAGAAGGAGGGAGGGAGGGAGGGAGGGAGGGAGAGAGAGAGAGAGAGAGAGAGAGAGAGAGAGAGAGAGAGAGAGAGAGACAGACAGACAGACAGACAGAGACAGACAGACAGACAGACAGACAGACAGACAGAGAGACAGAGACAGAGGACAGAGACAGACAGACAGACAGACAGACAGACAGACAGACAGACAGACAGAGGGCCCCGAAGGGGAAACATGAAAAACACAGTATCGAGGTCATTTTTAGGCTGAGGCCTACCCTCCAACCAGGCCTCTGAGACTGCCTCCTTCCTGGTGGGATTGCCTTCACTGGAGCCCTGCATTTGGAAGGTGTGCACCCGGGCTGTCTTGTCTGTGAATGCCTAGCGGTACTTTCCCGTGCCTCCCGAACTGAAACTCAGGGCCTGGGCTTTCTCCAGGCCAGAGCTCTACCACGTCGTCAACCACAGCAGCAACAGCTGCAGCATTCGTTTCTGACTTCACTGAGGAATGGAAGCCGGGTCTTCCCGTTTGCTAAGCAAGCCCTCTCCCACTAGGCCAAACTCCCGGTCTCATCGATCCTACTTCCTTGAAACGATTTTCCTGAAGGTAGCGGTCGTGGAATTCCGGGCCTGCTAGCTGTTTGTCTTCTTGTTTGTTTGGTTCTCTGTAGTATTTTGATTTTTTTTTTTTTATTTCCCTTTGGTGGTTTCTCTTCCCCAGGCCCCACCCCCACCCGCAGGGTGAAGCCTAACAGGAATGTCAGGCCGTTGCCATGACAACATTTACAAGACAAAGCACAGTCCGCAGTCCGAGCTTTTCTGGGGAGGAGCTGACTAGCTGAGTGGCTTGCCTTCACCCCACCCCCACCCCCACCCACCCGGCGTCTCCCCCCCCCCCCCCCCCCCCCGCAGACACACACCGCACACCGCGCGGGGAAATGGCTCACACTTCACTCTGTCTTGACAAACACAGCCTCTCGTGTGCTTGGCCTGATCCTTGGGCAGGAAAAGGCAGCTTTGGGAGTATTTTTTTTTCTGCTGCCGGCCACTTCCCTGCTTTCCTGGGCCATGGATGGGCTGGCTGGCTTGTCTCCTACTAGCTGGACTGGTCAGACTGCTACCACCCGCCCCCTGCCTGTGGCGGAGTGAGTGCCGCCCCAGTCCACAGACAGAATTTGGGGAGGGCGTGGGCATGTCTTGGCAGGACTGGGCTCTGCCCTGTACCCTTCGGTGAGGCCGGGTGTGTGAGTACGAAATGCCCCGTGCGGCTGACCCCCCACTTGGCTGACCTCCCTGGGGAGAGAGGAGAGAGGGGAGGAAGTCAGGAGTCTGGTCTCCTCTTCATTTTCCCAAGCTCAGGCCAGGCCAGGCCCAGGGCCAGGCCAGGGCCTGCTTCCATTTCCCAGGCGAGAGATTTCAGGATCACAGATGATGATGATCATGATGATCATTGAGGATGATGGATGATTGGTCCTGCCTGGGGCCTGGATTGCTGTCCTTGAGCTTTTTCACCTGAGACTGAAGTTCTACTATTGGAGCCACAAATCCACTTCCATCTGGCTTTTTGGGCAGATGCTATCGATGTAGTTTAGCGAGTTAGTACTCAGTTCGTATTTTGCCAGTTCATTCCCAGGGCCGAGATCCCCCTCCCTCCCCGCCACCCCAGGTCCTCAGACCTGAAGTTAGGGCCTGGGCGCTCGGTCCTTGGACCTTTCTTCGGCTAGTATTCTGCCAATCGAGCCACAGAACCACTTCCAGCGTTTTCTGCCAAGGTGTCATCATCGTTAGCATTGCATTTTTTTTTTTTAACTTTTAAAAATTGGTCAGGGGGCTGGGAGTTTGACCTAGAGCGGTAGAGTGAGTGCTTGTCTAGCATGCACGGAGACCCAGGTTTGATTCCTCAGTGCCAAGTACATAGACGAGATGGAAGTGGTGCTATGGCTCAAGTGGCAGACTGCTAGCCTTGAGGAAAGAGCCCATGGAGGATGCTCAGGCCTAAACTGCAAGCCCCAGGACTGGGGGGGGGGGGGAATTAAAAAAAAAACCGACAGCTACTAAGAGCGGCTCCACCACTAAAAATAGGTTTGTGGTTTAAGAAGACACCTTCGGAGCGTTCTCATAGGAGACTGCGTCAGGCAATGGAGACTGGGAGCTGAACCAAAGCCTCATCGAAGCAGAGTGGACTGCATTTAAATTTGATTCCATCTAAATGTGACTAAGATATAAGAGAAGTCTCTGGGGCCGGGAGTTTGGCCTAGTGGTTAAAGTGCTTGCCTAGCCTGCAAGAAGACCCGGATTCGATTCCTTGGTACCACATACATAGAAAAAAGCCAGAAGTGGTGCTGAGGCTCAAGGGGTAGAGCTCTAGCCTTGAGAAAGTCCAAGGACTGTGCCCAGAACCTGAGCTCAAGCCCAGGACTGGCAAAAAAAAAAAAAAAAAAAAAAAAAAAAAAAAAATAAGGGAAGTCTCATTCGCCTTTGTCTTGTACTTCTGTATTCATTTTTTTTTTTAACTTTTGCTAGAGTGTCCACTATACCCATCAAAGAATGACAGTACACGTCATCCCCAGAATCTATACATGTGTTCCTGGCTCACTCTGTAAAAGCCTAGTAAAATGACCATGACACACACATTTGCCCATCCACACTATTAAAAAAGAACTTGCATTTCTATACCTTTATGGGAAAAAAATTCTGTGTATGTGTCATTGTTATGCAGGAGCGTATTTTGCTGGTTTGAAAGAATAGGATGCCTACAGTTTTCAGCAGTTTTCTTTGTTTCTTTTTACAGCATGATCTTTGCTGTACTCTTGCTGATGGCCGCTAGATTTTAATGTATCTGTTTCCCTACTTGATCACATTACTGATTCTGATTTCAGTTTTTCATCTGTTTTGCGTTTGTTTTTTCCTCATGTCACATTGGCGAAGGACCCAGGAATAGGACACAAAGGTGGAATAAACATTAATTTTGTGCATTCTTTGGTAACTTTTTTGTGTTTGGTCACTACAAAGCTTTGCTTCAAGTGTATGCATTTTATTCAAATCAGTGATCTATGTTTATGTGATTTCCTAAACATAATTGTGGCTTCTAAAAAAATGTAACATCCCGATTACATTCCTAACTAGAATGAGTATGTCTGTTTTTGTACCTCGATGCTGTATTTTAACCCTTTGTATTACTTAGGTTATTTTGCTTTGGTTAAAAATGGCTCAAGTAGAGAAGCGGTCCCTTTATTAAGACAGCGTACAACACTGTAAATAAAATGTGTACCGTCAATTGTCTTTAAAATAAATAAATGAATAAATAAATACATAAAATAAATATAAATATTGTTAGTATGGGCTGGGAGTGTGGTGTTGAGCCACAAGTGTCTAAGGACAGCGCGCAGGCAGGCAGGCAGGCAGGCAGGCAGGCAGGCAGGCAGGCAGGCCGGCCCTGAGTTCAAGCCCCAGACTGGCGAAATAAATAGGAAGATAAATACAATACATCCATTTCTGTGTAGTACGGAGGCCAGGAGTGTGCTAGAGTGCTTGCACAAAGACCTCTTCCCCACCCTGGGTGGGTGAGGAGTTTTGTTCTCGGGTGCCCGGAAAGGGGGGGGGGGGGCGGGGGCTTAATCGATGTTGGGTCGGCTGTTTCCCCTTGTCCTGGGGCGCCACCTAGCGGACACTGCCTGTCATGGCGGACAGTGATTCCGCCGTGTTGAGGAAGTTCTGGTGAAGAGGCTCATCTGGAGAATACGGAGTGACCCACCGGCTGTCAATTCTGCTGGGTTGTTGAAAATGAAACTGTCTTGGAGCTGGGGGTCCAGTGTCTCATGTGTGTCACTGCGCCTGCTCAGGGTGGAAGAGGGAGAGAGAGGACTGGAGGGGGGGGGGGAGGCAGAGCCAGAGACAGACGGACACACAGACACACAGTAGACAGATGAAATTTACACAGAGAGACACAGAGACAGAGGAGGGGTAGCTAGCGGGAGGGAGAATGAGAGACTGCTTGTGAACTGTCAGGCGGTCACAGAAAGGGCCTGGACAGATGGGATGGTAAATAGGTACATGGTTCCTTCATTTCCAAGGAGGAATTTTTTTTTTTTGTCCTCTAGTCTCGGGCCTGGGATAGAGTCCCTGAGCTGCTTTTTGCTCCAAGCCAGCACTGTACCGCTAAGCCACATTTCCAGTCCTTATTGCTATTATTATGTTGTTGTTGGTGGTGGTGTTTTTTTTTTTTTTTTTCGGAACAACCTTACCCCTTCTTTCGCTTGCTTCCCCATCCCTGCCCACACGTTGCATCGTTCGTTTTCCACACAGTACATGGCAAACACTATCCTACTCCCTTTAAAATCCGTGCCCCTTCCCTTGCTCCCTCTGAGAGAAAGAAAGAAAGAAAGAAAGAAAGAAAGAAAGAAAGAAAGAAAGAAAGGGAAAAGTCTAAATCTCAAAGAAACCACACCACCATGCCATGCATGCCAGGTGTCCATGTCATGGAATTTGTTTGGATCCCAGGTCTCGTGTATCTGCAGTGCCTTCAGTGTTCAGAGGAGTTCCACCTTCTGACCAAAAGAGAGCAGGTGCATCACCCACCCACCCACCCACCCACCAACTCACTCGCAGCACAGGTCATGGAAACCACGGTGAACACCCAATAGGGAGAGAAGAGTGGGTCCACTCACTCACTCACTCACTCACTCACTCCGTCAGTCACCAATCATGCCAGTCACAGCAAAGGCAGTACTTTTAGTACTGGGTGGGTTTTTCCCCAGGCCGCTCTCCACCCCTCCCAGCCCCCCCACCCCTTCCTTCCCCCGAGGCTCATGCACCCTTTGCTCCTTCATCATCCACGAAGACCCCTGTTTTCTCTGGGAAGACGGGCTCTCGGACCCGGTCTCTCTGTTCTGCTCCCTCCCTACCCGGGTTCTCCTCTTGGCGTGAGCGATTGTAGGAGTTTTCGGGTGGGGTGGGGTGGGGTGGGGTGGGGCAGGCGGGCAGGCCGGCGAGAACGGGGCAAAGGGTGGAAGCGGCGATGTTGGAGGGGGGGCGGCGGGCACGGGTGGTGGAGGTGCCCGTCCGTCTTCTGTTTCGGGGCTGGCCGGCCAGCTTCACCCGTCCCCGGGCCGCTGCTGCGTGACGGCGAGGCCGGCCGGCCCGCCCGCCCGCCCGCCACGGTTTCACTGTCGGCTTCACGGGCGGCGGGATCTCAGTGTAGGTCTCCGGGGGCTCCAGTGGCGTTGCTCGGGGGGGGGGGGGGTTGCAGAGGGGGCCCCTGCCGTCCCCGGCCGCCGCCGCTTTGGCCCCGACCGACCTCTGCGGTGCCTCTCGGGGCGCGGGGGCGGGGAGGGAGCGCGGCCGGCCGTTTCTCTCTGCGCCTGCTGTCCGCGGAGCCCCGAGCCGGCCGGCGAGTGCCGATCGCCGATCCATCCCGGGCAGAGAAACTCGGGGGTGGTGTCGGGTGATGACAGCCGGGGTGGGTGGGGGCCGCCACCGGTGGCGGCGGTCGCGCACCTGGGAGCCGGCCGGTCGGCTTCAGCGTCCCCGCTCGGGACCCCATCCATCTCCTTCCCCGAGTCGCGTCCGCGTTCTCGGGCGCGGCGGGCCGCTTTGGGGCGGCGAGTCCCGCCCGCCCGCCGCCGCCGCCGCCACGGTTGGTTTCACTTTCTCCGCCGCCGCCGCCGCCGCCTCAGTCCAGGGTCTCCGGGGGCTCCGGTGGCGGCGGCGGCGGCGGCGTTCCGGAGGTTGCCGAGGGGGCCCGGCCGCTCGTCCCGACCTCTGCGGTGCCTCTCGGGGCGCGGGGGCGGGGAGCGCGGTGGTTTGTCTCCGGGCCGGCCGTCCGCGGAGCTCCGAGCCGGCCGGCGAGCGCCGATCCCGGGCAGAGCGACTCGCTGGTGTCGGTTCAGGGGAAGGCGGTTGTCGCGCGCCCCCTGGCGTCCGCTTTTATATGACAGGTCCTTCGTCCTCAGCCGAGCGAAGGAGGGCGTCTGGCGTAGTGCGTCCCGGCAGAGGGCCGGCCTCTCCCGGCTGCCGGGCGCGGCCGTCCCCGCGGCGTCGCTGTGGAGCCGGAGCGGCCGGTCCGTCGCAGATTGCACCTGCAGGAGAGTGAGGGGCCGGGTTGCGCGTCGCGTCTCCTCCCGGCGTCCGGGAGGCAGCTTTGTCCGGTCGACCAGTAGTTCCGTCGGGGCCCCCGAGGCCTCCTCCTCGCTCTCTCCCCCGCCTACCCCGCCTAGGGGAGGCGAGCCGGCCCAGAGAGGAGGCGTGCGTGGCGGCACGGGCGGCGCTGGGGAAGGCCGGCGGCGGTGGCGGCGAGCCGACCGATCGGCTCTGGGTCACGGCCTCCCCGGTCTGTCGGGCCCCCACACTGGTCTGTCGCTCGGTCGGTCGTTCGGTCGGTAGGCCGGCCGACCGGCCAGTCCCCGCCCGCGGTATGACTCCCAGGCAGGTACGCTGGGCCGCCCCGCCTGGGTCCGGGGGGGCCGGAGGGAAGCCTGGCCCGAGGTCTTCGGGTCCTCTCCCCTACAGCAGGCTCGGGCGGCTCCCGGCGGCCCCCTGGCCCTCTGACTCCGCGTATCACCCGGGCTTTGGTCCGAGGCGGTGGCGGTGGGGACGACCGACGTCTCCGGAGTCGCGGTCCCCGAGTGATCGCCGGTGGGTGGCGGGGGCCCGGACGCGCGGTCCCCCGCCTAGGAGGGTCGTCGGGCCCGAGGTGCCCGCGTGTGCGGCCGACGAGAACCTCGGAACCCGGCGGGACCCAGGTACTGAGGTGTGTGGGACGCCGGCGTGGACTCGCCCGGTTCGCCCTGGCCTCTGGGCCCCTGCCGGGAGGAAGGAAGACCTCCGGAGTCAGGGACCCGGACCCGCTCCCGGTGTGTGTGTGTGCGTGGGTGCCCCCGGCTGCCCAGCCGACTCCGACTCCGACTCCGGGGCCGGGGCCGGGGCCGGGGCCGGGGCCGGGGCCGGGGCCGGGGCCGGGGCCGGGGCCGGGGCCGGGGCCGGGGCCGCGCGCCTGCCTGCCCGGTAGGACGCCCCCTACCGAACGGGCCGTGAGCCCATGCGCGTCCGGGCGGGTGCGCACGTCTGAGTGCCCGAGATACCGGGGAAGGCTTGCTCTGATCTCCGCCACCTCCCAGCCCGCTCTCGCTTCTCGTGTATTTTTTTTTTTTTTTTTTTTTTTGCGTGGTCGACCAGTTGTACCGCGAGTTCCGTGTTTCTCCCCGTTGGGGAGGTGTTGGGGACAGCGGTACCGAGATTGGGTTCCGAGAGGCCCGTGACGTGAGCGAGTTATCCCCCCTGCTGGAGGACCTACTTTTCGTGTCGTGACGTGTGCGATTTGTACCTGCAGGATGGTGCTGACATGCCCTCTCTCGGTGGCTGTCAGTGGGTGCTCAGCCGTCTCTCGGGGTGCCGTGTGCCCGGGCTTTTCCCCGCTGCCGCCCCGTGTGCCCCTTCCCCGCCTCCTCCTCCCGCGTGCTCCCGCCGCCCTGCGCAGGCCCTGGCCCTGTGGTGGCTCGTGTGGTTGGTGGATGGCGGTGGCGTTGGGTCACTCGACCGCCCGGTTGCCTGAGTGACGCCTGTCTCCCCGCTCGAGGAAGGCCTTCCCGGGTCGGCCCGGGGGGGTGTTCTGCGCTGTGCCGCTCACTTGCCTGTGTTTTCTCCCTGCACCGGCAGCCTTTTGGAAGGCGGTTGTCGGCGTGTGCTCTCCACCCGTGGGGTGCCCGAGAAGGCGGGAAGAGGGGGAGCCGGCCCCCGTTTTTTTTTTCCGGTCCACACCCCGTTCACGCAGCAGTAGCCCGTCCTGCTGTGGTGCCCTCCCTGGTGTGGCGGCCTTTGCTGAGTTTTCTCGGCCTTTTTCTTTTTGGTTGTGCCGGTCTTCCCGAGCACCGGCATTTTTTTTTTTCTTGTCGCTGCCTTCCTTCCGGTACTCTCGCTGGCCGCAGCGGTCCCCGGCGTTCCCGAAAGCTTGGGGTGCCATGGGCTCGGGGTGTCGTACCTATCTGCGCCTTGCCAGGTGGCCAATGGTTTTTTTTTTTTTTGGAGTTTTTTTTTTTTTTTTTTTTTTTTTTTCTCGCTCTCTCCCCTGGCTACGTCTAGCCCAGGGTCACGCTTCGCTCCCGGGCCCGCTGCCTCCGAGTGCCGCGTGGCTGCCTCCCCATCCCTTCTCGTGATCGATGTGGTGGTGATGCGATCTCCTTCGGGCCCGGGCCTAAGCTGCGCCAGGCGAGGGACGGACATTCATGGCGAATGGGACCGCTCTTCTCGTGCTGCTCGTGGGCCCCTCGCCTCTCCGTCCCACCGTGTTGGTGGTGTGCGGGAGGCAGGGGTGCGGCATCCGGGCTCGGCCGCGCTCTCCCCGCTCTTGCCGTGAGATCGGGGACCTGTGTGCCGGCAAGGGGGGCAACTCTGATCTCGCCTCCCCTTTCCGGCCACTCGCAGCGCCACGGGGCCGGCCCTCTCCGCGGCGAGGGTGGGCTCTGTGCCCCGTGGACTCCCGTGCTGCGGTGCGAAAGCGTCTGCAGCTCCCGGCTCTCTTGCGGTGCTCCCGAGAAAGCTCCCGGTCGACCCCCCAGGTGCCCGAAGCTGGGCGGTGGTGTCGTTCCCGTTTCCCGTGCCCCGTCTGGTGGCTCGCTGCCCGTGGCGTGTCCCGGCCATCCTCGCTTGAGTAGGGGGAGGCTGTCGCTGTTGGAGATGCGGTGCCTTCTCGGGGGTCGAGGTGGTCGGCCCGAGAGGCCGGGTGTGCGTGTCTTGGGGTGCCGGTGGGCGGAGCGGTCTCCTCCCCTTGTTGGTGAGCCGCTGTTCCCGGCCTTCGGCTGTGCTCCTTCCCTGCCGTGTCTCCTGGCGGCCTCGCTGGGGGACCTGAGAAGTTGCAGTGGAGGTTGAGCCGCTCGGGGGCCGGGTTCTCCGCCGTGCGCCTGTGCACCCTCGACCGCCCCTTTGCCCTCTCGCGCGAGCGGCACCGCCGGAGCCGGTGTTGCTCGGACCGCAGACCCCCCCTCCTGCCCGTGCCGCTGGATGGGCGCCTTTGGCGGTGACCCCTGGCGGGGGCTCCGTCGGGCTGGGTCCGGCACCCCCTCAGAGTGAGAGGCGTGTTCTCTAGCTATCTTGGTTCGGGGGGCGGTGCTGCTCCCGCTGGGCTGGCGGGGGTCGCTCCCGATGGGCTCCCGCGGCTCTGGCCGTCCCCCGTCGTCCCGCTTCTTGGAGAGTGCTTAGCGGCTTGCCCCAAGCCGCGTGTGCGATGGCCGATCGATTGCGTGCCCGCGCCTCCCCCCTCCGAGCTGGGGGAGGATCCCGCGGGGCCTCTCTCGGGGCCGGCGCCTGGTTGTGGCAGCGGTGTGGGCGATTTCCCGACCTGTCCCCACCCCCCCGCCTCAGGCAAGCAGCGGCGCGCTGGTCTGAGCCGCGTGCGGGCTCGTCGCGCGAGGGCGACGTGGTGTGGCCGTGCGGCTGCCCGGGCACTCAGAGGAGGGGTCGGGCCCCTTCCCCCCTCCTCCCGCTCCCGCACCGCCGCCCTCGGGCGGGTTGGCTCTTGGCCGCCCTCCGCCCCGGCGTCCGCGTCGGGCGACGGCCGCCGGCCACGACGGCGTTGCGTGCGAGCCAGGCGGTGTGGTGCTCCGTGGCTGTGAGGCCGTTCCGCGGCGACGCTCCGTGGTGGGGGGTGGCGACCCCCTCCGGAGCCGTGGGAAAGCGGTGCGTGTGGGCGCTGCTCCGGCCGGCCGAGGAGGCCGAGTGTCAGACACGTGGTTTCCGGCGTTGCCCGGTGGTGTGGATGGTTATGGCGGAGTGGAGCTCGGAGAGTGCGGCTTGGCTTGGCTTGGCTTCCGCGGGCGCGGTGAGGTCCCCGTGGCGTGCGTGGCGAGCTCTCCTTTGGTGGCCCCGCCCGTGTGGTGGGTGGGCCCCCGGCCACCGGCGCCGGTGGTAGAGGGTGGTGATCCGATCCCACGTTGGTCGGCCGGCTCGGCGTCCCAGGCGTCTCCCGGGACCGCTCCGGAGCTGGGGGCGGTGAGATCCCGAGTTCGTTTGCCTGGTGGCCCGTCCGTGCCCGGAAGGCTCCCCCTCTCCCGTCGGCATCGGGGGTCGTGGGCCCGGCCGCTCGCTCGCCACTCGCCTCACTCACCCGGTGGAGCCACGTCGTGCCCTGCCCGGCCCCCTCCCACCGGTCGGTCGCCTTTCCCGGTCCTCGCCGAGTTGGCCCTGGTGGCCGGCCACCGTGCGACGACCGAGGGGAGGTGGCGTCGGCTGGTCGGATGGGGGGACGCGCTCCGTGGCGCCGACCGAGGGCTCCCCGTCGGTCTGGTGTGACCACCCGTCCGGGGTTCCGCACGCGGGACCGCCAGTGTGCCGTGGGGGTGCCGGCGGTGAGATTCCCGTGTGCGTCCCTGGCGCGGGTGTTGCCCGCCGCGGGTCCCTCGGGCCGGTGCCCTTTTGGTGATGGGGAAGACCCTGCACGGGCGTCGTCGGTTCCCGGGGCGCCTCTCCTCCTCCCCTTCCGCCCACCCATCGTCGTAGGCCTGCCCGTGTCTCGCCCCGCCGCTTCTGGCTTGGCCGGGGGAGCCCTCCGCCCGTGTTCTCCGATCCGGGGTGGTGGTGTGCGCGCCCCCCCCCGCGCGAGTCGCCGCCGCGGGTCGGTCGCAGCCCCGGTCCCGTGCTTGCCTTTGGCCCGCTCCACGCCGGCGGCGTCGCGAGAAGCGTGTGTTGTGGCCGCGGTCTGGTTTTGGGGCGGTGGTGCCCCTCTCCCGCGGATCCGGGGCTGCCGCCGCCGCCGCCATCGGCCATCGGCGGCCGGCGATTCCGTCTCGGGGTCGTGGCCGTGGCCCCCTCCCCATCACCCCGCCGCCGCCGGTCCCCCGGTCCCGGTCCCGGCCCCGGGGCGCAGCTTGCTGGGGCGGTGTCGGGCGCGTGTGAGCGAGGGGAGCCGGCTGGAGGAGCGTGGCGAGAACCCCGCGGCCGGTGACGTGGCGCGTGCGCGCGCGTGCGTTTCCTTTCGGTCGCCGGGGCTTCTGCCCGCCCGCTCGCTCTTGGTCTGTGCTCTCTGCCGCTCGCTCGCCGCCGCCCGTCTCTTGCTCGCGACTGCGCCCCGCCCGCCGGTCCGGCCCGGGTTGGCAAGGTCGGTGGTGCGGGTGCTTGGTCTGGGGGGGCCCGCCGGTCTCGGGCCCGTCGGGGTCTCCCGGTCGCCGTCGGCCGCTTGTTGGCGTTCGGCGGCCTCCTCGGTCCCGGTGCCGAGGACCGCACCGCACCGCGCCGTCTCCACGGCC
>JANJXV010001058.1:190000-205000 GCA_024803745.1 Megascapheus bottae
CCAGGTCGACCAGTTGTCCCTGCCTAAGCATGCCGAGGTCGACCAGATGTCTGTGTTCCGTCCTGGAGGTCGACCAGATGGCTCTGTTTTGTTCCGAAGGTCAACCAGATGTCTGGCAGAGGTTTGTGCCTTCCTGAGAAGTGTATAGAAAGTGGATGGGGGGGCGTGTGGGCGTGTGGGGGTGGGGGGGGTATGAAGTTACAAACAAAACCATGATGAGGAAGGAAAGAATGCTCCTCCTTGTAACATCTCTTTATCTTCCACACCCCACCAGGGACCGCTGGATAGACCACCGGACCAGGGAGCGATGCCTGAACCAACTCAGCACTTAGCAGAAGGCAGCCAGCTAGGAATCCGATCCAGTGCACCTTTGGTGTGTGTGGAGGTTTTGCTGAGCCAGGGATGCAAGGCGAGATTTTGGGGAAGAAGCAAGCCTCCTCCTGTCCTGGCCCCTGAGCACCCCTGGGCCTCTGGCTCCTGCTCCTGCTCCTGCCCCTGCCCCTGCCCCTGCCTCTTCCTCCTCCCCAGCTCCCGCCCCCCTGCCCCCACCATAACCTCACAGCCCTCTCCTAGAAATAAAATAAAAGGACCCATTTGCTTGAATCGCACTGTCTTTGGCTTGTGTTTGTATTCCACTCCCAAGATGAAAGGGGGTTGCATTTCTGACGTCTGATGCGGGGGGGGGGGCGGCATGGAGAGAGAAGGTTCTTCGGGGTCGGGGTGTGGGGCGGGTGGGCAGGGGGGCGGATGGACAGATGAACGATGGGGGGGGGTGTGGTGGGATAGGTTGGGTTGGCCCCTGAACTCGCTCGCCGCCGGTTTCTGGGAGTGTCCAAGCACCAGGGAGGGGACTTGAGGATGTGACTGACCAGGGAGACCCCGGCCTTGCTAGTCGTGGAGAAGGACTGAGTGACACAGCAGTCCAAGCCCAGCCACACCCAACACACCGGAAGAATGAATTCTATTTATTTCTTCCTCTGCTTGTGCTGCTGCTGCTGCTTCTGCTTTCTTCATTGTCGGGGTGTCATGTGTAGAGGGGTGACAGTGACATTCCTCAGGAATAGGATACATGACTTCACACACACACACACACACACACACACACCCGAAACCCCTTCCATGCAGATGTATGCTTTGACAGAACACTCGAGAAGGGCTCTCCTGCGCTCTCTGTGTCTGTTGTCTGTCTGTTGTCTGTCTGTCTGTCTGTCTGTCTGTCTGTCTGTCTGTCTCTCTCTCTCTCTCTCTCTCTCTCTCTCTCTCTCTCTCCTCCTGCACACCACCACCACCACCACCACCACCACCACCACCACCACCAACAACAACAACAACAACAACAACCCCTCCCTGGTTTCTGTGAAGAGCTAGTCTTGGTTAGGCCCGGCCCAGCCCGGCCTGACCCGACCCGACTGAGTGGAAGAGAAGAGCATAGGTGGCCGGAATTTGGGCGCTGGCTGGTTGGTGTGTGTCCCTGCACGGAATGATTTTCAATGTCCATCTCACCTACTCTCTGTGGCCTGCACCCACCCCAGGTCCTACCGGACCGAATCGAAGGACAGACCCGCCATGGGAATTCACAGCCCTGGTAGTTTCCGAAAGTTGACACTAGATGGCGGACACGCGCTGCTGGCCTTGGTCACCTGGAATGGCCCAGGGAGGGGCGGGGCGGGAAGGGGCCAGGGTCCACTTGTGGCATTTGTAGTGAGGAATCACGATGAAGAATCTCAAAAGGGGGCCAGGAGTGTGACCCAGTGATAGAATACTTGCGTAGCATGCACGCATGAAGCCCTAGGTTCTCTGGACTGCGTACACAGAAAAGCCAGAAGTGGTGCAGGCACTCCGTAGCCTCCAGAGAGATCAAGGCCAGAGTGCCCAGGCCTTGAGTTCAGGGGCCATAACTTGGAAGGAAGGGAGGGAGGGAGGGAGGGAGGGAGGGAGGAGAGAGAAAAAAGAAAGAAAGAGAGAGAGAGAGAGAGAGAGAGAGAGAGAGAGAGAGAGAAAGAGAAAGAGAGACAGAGAAAGTTTGGAGCTTGAGCTGGACTTGAATCTCTACCCACAGATGTCAGACTCCCCAGCAACTGGGTGAGCCACTGCCACGGACTGCGGTCCACCCCCTGCGGTCCTTGGGCCTTTTTTGGGTCTTCCTTCTTAGCCTATTGTTTGCTTGTGCGTGTGTTTTAAAGAGCCACCGTTCTATTCTAGCCCACCCCTGCTACTTTGTTTTCATAACTACCATGCTCCCAGAAGATCTTACGCTCTTAACCTTCGTACACACACACGGTGATCAAAACCTACTGCCCTTACTGCCCCTCTTGGGTGGGTGGTGAGGGGGTACAGCTGGGGTCAGAGGAATTTCCATCTTCAGAAACAGTGATGAAGTGACATGTTGACACAGTATCGGTGCTGCAAATGAGCTGAGAGGCCACTAAATGGATTCTTTGCATTTCTGGGAGCCCCCGCCATGTAGGTGCTTCAGTGCAGTGTGTGTGTGTGTGTGTGTGTGTGTGTGTGTGTGTGTGTGTGTGTGTGTGTGTGTGTGTGTGTTCCTTCCTGGACTCTGCAGTGGAAGCTGCTGCCCGTGGTTTCCAGGCTGGCAGGGAGACAGAAACAAAAGCAGGAGTGAACAAGTGTTGGTGGGGGTGGGGGTGGGTGGGTAGAGACACGAATCGGGCAGGCAGGCAGGCAGGCAGGCAGGCAGGCAGGCAGGCAGGCAGGCATCCATCCACAAGTATCAGGCTGGACAGATGGACGGATAGATCGACTAGTCACGTTCAGGTGACCCAGTCAGTGACTGAGTTCTGGATGTTTGGGGGGCATTTCCTTCATTGTTCCTTCCCCCAAATGGCTTCCTCCCCTTCCTCTTTGTCTTTTTTTCTTCCTTTTTTGGGGGGTGGGTCCTGGGGCTCGAACTAGGCCCCGGGTGGGCGCTCTTCACGTGAAGGCTGGCACCCTACCCTGGAGCCAAGCCCCACTTCCCGTTTCCTAGAGTGTATTTGGGGGAGATAAGTGTCTCTCGGGTCGGGTCGTCCTGTGGTACCCAGGCTGGCTCTGAACCTTGGTCCTCAGACAGACCTCAGCCTCCTGAGTGGCCACCGTGCCCGGCAAGTTGGTCTTTCTTCTTCTACTCACAGGAGATGCGTCTCGACTTAATTTTTTTTTGGGGGGGGGGTTTGGTGGGTGGGGATGGTCTTGTGTCTTGCACGCGCACCAAAAACAATCATGGTGGGGCCGGGAATGCGGTTTCATGGGACAGTGCCTGCCTAGCCTACCTGAAACACTCAAGTCAGTGTTAGGAAAAACTGGGGGAGAAAGAAGGAAACAGGCCGGATGATCTTCCACTGTTTACTGGGATAGATAGCGCAGCAGCAGCCTGCGGGGGGGACACAGCCTTCCCGCAGGCTTGGAGACCGTGTGGAAGGGGGTTCAGGAGTGGGGTTGGTGAGGGAGGTCTGAGCAAGGAGGCAGGCGGGGGTGAATGAAAGAGTTGAAGAAACCCCCCCCCCCACCCCGAACCCAAAACAAAACCGAGAGAATGTCCACAAGGGAAGGTCGGGCGGGGTGGTGGGGTGGGCTTTCCAAAGTCTGGGCCCCCGTGGTGGTGGCATGTTTACAGGTGGGCAAGCTCGGGTACATTGGCTATGCTGGAGTCAGACAGGCTGCTGCTGCTGCTGCTGCTGCTGCTGCTGCTGCTGCTGCTGCTGCTGCTGCTGCTGCTGCTGCTGCTGCTGCTAGGTTTCCCTGGCATCTGTAAGCTCCAGGGAAAACTGAGTGCGGGTCAGTTCTTCACGGACTTCCATTGCTCAGTCACTCACACATAGGCAGGAAAAGCCACAAGGGGCAGTGAGGCTCTGGGATAGTGCCTAGGCCCCGAGTTCAAGCCCCAGGACTGGCCAAAACCAGCAAACAAATAAAGAAATGAGGGGACAGGAGTTTGGCCTAGTGGAAGAGTGCTGGCTTAGCATGCGCAAAGGCCCGGGGGGTTCCATTCCTTGGTACCAACCACATCCATAGGGGGCAAAATAATCACAATAAAAAAAAACCCAGAAGTGTGTGGTGCTCTGGCTCAAGTGGTAGAGCTCTAGCCATGAGAAAGAAGCCCAAAGACAGTGCTCAGGCCCTGAGTACAAGCCCCAGGACTGGCCAAAAAAAAAAAAAAAAAGACAGAGAAAGGAGAGAAACCCTACCTCCTTTTCCTCCCTCCCCTTATCCATGTTTCCTAAGAAAACTGGTTTTCTTCTGTCTCCACCAAGTCACCAGATCTAAGTAAAATACAGAATTTTAGGTGCTCAATAACTCTCCGGTTCAAAGTACAGAAAAAGAAGAGGGGGATGGAGGGAGGGAGAGAGAAGGAGGGAGGGAGGGAGGGAGGGAGGGAGAGAGAGAGAGAGAGAGAGAGAGAGAGAGAGAGAGAGAGAGAGACAGACAGACAGACAGACAGACAGAGACAGACAGACAGACAGACAGACAGACAGACAGAGAGACAGAGACAGAGGACAGAGACAGACAGACAGACAGACAGACAGACAGACAGACAGACAGAGGGCCCCGAAGGGGAAACATGAAAAACACAGTATCGAGGTCATTTTTAGGCTGAGGCCTACCCTCCAACCAGGCCTCTGAGACTGCCTCCTTCCTGGTGGGATTGCCTTCACTGGAGCCCTGCATTTGGAAGGTGTGCACCCGGGCTGTCTTGTCTGTGAATGCCTAGCGGTACTTTCCCGTGCCTC
Source organism: Megascapheus bottae (assembly GCA_024803745.1). Lineage (NCBI taxonomy): Eukaryota > Metazoa > Chordata > Mammalia > Rodentia > Geomyidae > Megascapheus > Megascapheus bottae. The sequence continues at coordinate 194,728 of JANJXV010001058.1, forward strand.
CCGAACTGAAACTCAGGGCCTGGGCTTTCTCCAGGCCAGAGCTCTACCACGTCGTCAACCACAGCAGCAACAGCTGCAGCATTCGTTTCTGACTTCACTGAGGAATGGAAGCCGGGTCTTCCCGTTTGCTAAGCAAGCCCTCTCCCACTAGGCCAAACTCCCGGTCTCATCGATCCTACTTCCTTGAAACGATTTTCCTGAAGGTAGCGGTCGTGGAATTCCGGGCCTGCTAGCTGTTTGTCTTCTTGTTTGTTTGGTTCTCTGTAGTATTTTGATTTTTTTTTTTTTATTTCCCTTTGGTGGTTTCTCTTCCCCAGGCCCCACCCCCACCCGCAGGGTGAAGCCTAACAGGAATGTCAGGCCGTTGCCATGACAACATTTACAAGACAAAGCACAGTCCGCAGTCCGAGCTTTTCTGGGGAGGAGCTGACTAGCTGAGTGGCTTGCCTTCACCCCACCCCCACCCCCACCCACCCGGCGTCTCCCCCCCCCCCCCCCCCCCCGCAGACACACACCGCACACCGCGCGGGGAAATGGCTCACACTTCACTCTGTCTTGACAAACACAGCCTCTCGTGTGCTTGGCCTGATCCTTGGGCAGGAAAAGGCAGCTTTGGGAGTATTTTTTTTTCTGCTGCCGGCCACTTCCCTGCTTTCCTGGGCCATGGATGGGCTGGCTGGCTTGTCTCCTACTAGCTGGACTGGTCAGACTGCTACCACCCGCCCCCTGCCTGTGGCGGAGTGAGTGCCGCCCCAGTCCACAGACAGAATTTGGGGAGGGCGTGGGCATGTCTTGGCAGGACTGGGCTCTGCCCTGTACCCTTCGGTGAGGCCGGGTGTGTGAGTACGAAATGCCCCGTGCGGCTGACCCCCCACTTGGCTGACCTCCCTGGGGAGAGAGGAGAGAGGGGAGGAAGTCAGGAGTCTGGTCTCCTCTTCATTTTCCCAAGCTCAGGCCAGGCCAGGCCCAGGGCCAGGCCAGGGCCTGCTTCCATTTCCCAGGCGAGAGATTTCAGGATCACAGATGATGATGATCATGATGATCATTGAGGATGATGGATGATTGGTCCTGCCTGGGGCCTGGATTGCTGTCCTTGAGCTTTTTCACCTGAGACTGAAGTTCTACTATTGGAGCCACAAATCCACTTCCATCTGGCTTTTTGGGCAGATGCTATCGATGTAGTTTAGCGAGTTAGTACTCAGTTCGTATTTTGCCAGTTCATTCCCAGGGCCGAGATCCCCCTCCCTCCCCGCCACCCCAGGTCCTCAGACCTGAAGTTAGGGCCTGGGCGCTCGGTCCTTGGACCTTTCTTCGGCTAGTATTCTGCCAATCGAGCCACAGAACCACTTCCAGCGTTTTCTGCCAAGGTGTCATCATCGTTAGCATTGCATTTTTTTTTTTTAACTTTTAAAAATTGGTCAGGGGGCTGGGAGTTTGACCTAGAGCGGTAGAGTGAGTGCTTGTCTAGCATGCACGGAGACCCAGGTTTGATTCCTCAGTGCCAAGTACATAGACGAGATGGAAGTGGTGCTATGGCTCAAGTGGCAGACTGCTAGCCTTGAGGAAAGAGCCCATGGAGGATGCTCAGGCCTAAACTGCAAGCCCCAGGACTGGGGGGGGGGGGGAATTAAAAAAAAAACCGACAGCTACTAAGAGCGGCTCCACCACTAAAAATAGGTTTGTGGTTTAAGAAGACACCTTCGGAGCGTTCTCATAGGAGACTGCGTCAGGCAATGGAGACTGGGAGCTGAACCAAAGCCTCATCGAAGCAGAGTGGACTGCATTTAAATTTGATTCCATCTAAATGTGACTAAGATATAAGAGAAGTCTCTGGGGCCGGGAGTTTGGCCTAGTGGTTAAAGTGCTTGCCTAGCCTGCAAGAAGACCCGGATTCGATTCCTTGGTACCACATACATAGAAAAAAGCCAGAAGTGGTGCTGAGGCTCAAGGGGTAGAGCTCTAGCCTTGAGAAAGTCCAAGGACTGTGCCCAGAACCTGAGCTCAAGCCCAGGACTGGCAAAAAAAAAAAAAAAAAAAAAAAAAAAAAAAAAATAAGGGAAGTCTCATTCGCCTTTGTCTTGTACTTCTGTATTCATTTTTTTTTTTAACTTTTGCTAGAGTGTCCACTATACCCATCAAAGAATGACAGTACACGTCATCCCCAGAATCTATACATGTGTTCCTGGCTCACTCTGTAAAAGCCTAGTAAAATGACCATGACACACACATTTGCCCATCCACACTATTAAAAAAGAACTTGCATTTCTATACCTTTATGGGAAAAAAATTCTGTGTATGTGTCATTGTTATGCAGGAGCGTATTTTGCTGGTTTGAAAGAATAGGATGCCTACAGTTTTCAGCAGTTTTCTTTGTTTCTTTTTACAGCATGATCTTTGCTGTACTCTTGCTGATGGCCGCTAGATTTTAATGTATCTGTTTCCCTACTTGATCACATTACTGATTCTGATTTCAGTTTTTCATCTGTTTTGCGTTTGTTTTTTCCTCATGTCACATTGGCGAAGGACCCAGGAATAGGACACAAAGGTGGAATAAACATTAATTTTGTGCATTCTTTGGTAACTTTTTTGTGTTTGGTCACTACAAAGCTTTGCTTCAAGTGTATGCATTTTATTCAAATCAGTGATCTATGTTTATGTGATTTCCTAAACATAATTGTGGCTTCTAAAAAAATGTAACATCCCGATTACATTCCTAACTAGAATGAGTATGTCTGTTTTTGTACCTCGATGCTGTATTTTAACCCTTTGTATTACTTAGGTTATTTTGCTTTGGTTAAAAATGGCTCAAGTAGAGAAGCGGTCCCTTTATTAAGACAGCGTACAACACTGTAAATAAAATGTGTACCGTCAATTGTCTTTAAAATAAATAAATGAATAAATAAATACATAAAATAAATATAAATATTGTTAGTATGGGCTGGGAGTGTGGTGTTGAGCCACAAGTGTCTAAGGACAGCGCGCAGGCAGGCAGGCAGGCAGGCAGGCAGGCAGGCAGGCAGGCAGGCCGGCCCTGAGTTCAAGCCCCAGACTGGCGAAATAAATAGGAAGATAAATACAATACATCCATTTCTGTGTAGTACGGAGGCCAGGAGTGTGCTAGAGTGCTTGCACAAAGACCTCTTCCCCACCCTGGGTGGGTGAGGAGTTTTGTTCTCGGGTGCCCGGAAAGGGGGGGGGGGGCGGGGGCTTAATCGATGTTGGGTCGGCTGTTTCCCCTTGTCCTGGGGCGCCACCTAGCGGACACTGCCTGTCATGGCGGACAGTGATTCCGCCGTGTTGAGGAAGTTCTGGTGAAGAGGCTCATCTGGAGAATACGGAGTGACCCACCGGCTGTCAATTCTGCTGGGTTGTTGAAAATGAAACTGTCTTGGAGCTGGGGGTCCAGTGTCTCATGTGTGTCACTGCGCCTGCTCAGGGTGGAAGAGGGAGAGAGAGGACTGGAGGGGGGGGGGGAGGCAGAGCCAGAGACAGACGGACACACAGACACACAGTAGACAGATGAAATTTACACAGAGAGACACAGAGACAGAGGAGGGGTAGCTAGCGGGAGGGAGAATGAGAGACTGCTTGTGAACTGTCAGGCGGTCACAGAAAGGGCCTGGACAGATGGGATGGTAAATAGGTACATGGTTCCTTCATTTCCAAGGAGGAATTTTTTTTTTTTGTCCTCTAGTCTCGGGCCTGGGATAGAGTCCCTGAGCTGCTTTTTGCTCCAAGCCAGCACTGTACCGCTAAGCCACATTTCCAGTCCTTATTGCTATTATTATGTTGTTGTTGGTGGTGGTGTTTTTTTTTTTTTTTTTCGGAACAACCTTACCCCTTCTTTCGCTTGCTTCCCCATCCCTGCCCACACGTTGCATCGTTCGTTTTCCACACAGTGCATGGCAAACACTATCCTACTCCCTTTAAAATCCGTGCCCCTTCCCTTGCTCCCTCTGAGAGAAAGAAAGAAAGAAAGAAAGAAAGAAAGAAAGAAAGAAAGAAAGAAAGGGAAAAGTCTAAATCTCAAAGAAACCACACCACCATGCCATGCATGCCAGGTGTCCATGTCATGGAATTTGTTTGGATCCCAGGTCTCGTGTATCTGCAGTGCCTTCAGTGTTCAGAGGAGTTCCACCTTCTGACCAAAAGAGAGCAGGTGCATCACCCACCCACCCACCCACCCACCAACTCACTCGCAGCACAGGTCATGGAAACCACGGTGAACACCCAATAGGGAGAGAAGAGTGGGTCCACTCACTCACTCACTCACTCACTCACTCCGTCAGTCACCAATCATGCCAGTCACAGCAAAGGCAGTACTTTTAGTACTGGGTGGGTTTTTCCCCAGGCCGCTCTCCACCCCTCCCAGCCCCCCCACCCCTTCCTTCCCCCGAGGCTCATGCACCCTTTGCTCCTTCATCATCCACGAAGACCCCTGTTTTCTCTGGGAAGACGGGCTCTCGGACCCGGTCTCTCTGTTCTGCTCCCTCCCTACCCGGGTTCTCCTCTTGGCGTGAGCGATTGTAGGAGTTTTCGGGTGGGGTGGGGTGGGGTGGGGTGGGGCAGGCGGGCAGGCCGGCGAGAACGGGGCAAAGGGTGGAAGCGGCGATGTTGGAGGGGGGGCGGCGGGCACGGGTGGTGGAGGTGCCCGTCCGTCTTCTGTTTCGGGGCTGGCCGGCCAGCTTCACCCGTCCCCGGGCCGCTGCTGCGTGACGGCGAGGCCGGCCGGCCCGCCCGCCCGCCCGCCACGGTTTCACTGTCGGCTTCACGGGCGGCGGGATCTCAGTGTAGGTCTCCGGGGGCTCCAGTGGCGTTGCTCGGGGGGGGGGGGGGTTGCAGAGGGGGCCCCTGCCGTCCCCGGCCGCCGCCGCTTTGGCCCCGACCGACCTCTGCGGTGCCTCTCGGGGCGCGGGGGCGGGGAGGGAGCGCGGCCGGCCGTTTCTCTCTGCGCCTGCTGTCCGCGGAGCCCCGAGCCGGCCGGCGAGTGCCGATCGCCGATCCATCCCGGGCAGAGAAACTCGGGGGTGGTGTCGGGTGATGACAGCCGGGGTGGGTGGGGGCCGCCACCGGTGGCGGCGGTCGCGCACCTGGGAGCCGGCCGGTCGGCTTCAGCGTCCCCGCTCGGGACCCCATCCATCTCCTTCCCCGAGTCGCGTCCGCGTTCTCGGGCGCGGCGGGCCGCTTTGGGGCGGCGAGTCCCGCCCGCCCGCCGCCGCCGCCGCCACGGTTGGTTTCACTTTCTCCGCCGCCGCCGCCGCCGCCTCAGTCCAGGGTCTCCGGGGGCTCCGGTGGCGGCGGCGGCGGCGGCGTTCCGGAGGTTGCCGAGGGGGCCCGGCCGCTCGTCCCGACCTCTGCGGTGCCTCTCGGGGCGCGGGGGCGGGGAGCGCGGTGGTTTGTCTCCGGGCCGGCCGTCCGCGGAGCTCCGAGCCGGCCGGCGAGCGCCGATCCCGGGCAGAGCGACTCGCTGGTGTCGGTTCAGGGGAAGGCGGTTGTCGCGCGCCCCCTGGCGTCCGCTTTTATATGACAGGTCCTTCGTCCTCAGCCGAGCGAAGGAGGGCGTCTGGCGTAGTGCGTCCCGGCAGAGGGCCGGCCTCTCCCGGCTGCCGGGCGCGGCCGTCCCCGCGGCGTCGCTGTGGAGCCGGAGCGGCCGGTCCGTCGCAGATTGCACCTGCAGGAGAGTGAGGGGCCGGGTTGCGCGTCGCGTCTCCTCCCGGCGTCCGGGAGGCAGCTTTGTCCGGTCGACCAGTAGTTCCGTCGGGGCCCCCGAGGCCTCCTCCTCGCTCTCTCCCCCGCCTACCCCGCCTAGGGGAGGCGAGCCGGCCCAGAGAGGAGGCGTGCGTGGCGGCACGGGCGGCGCTGGGGAAGGCCGGCGGCGGTGGCGGCGAGCCGACCGATCGGCTCTGGGTCACGGCCTCCCCGGTCTGTCGGGCCCCCACACTGGTCTGTCGCTCGGTCGGTCGTTCGGTCGGTAGGCCGGCCGACCGGCCAGTCCCCGCCCGCGGTATGACTCCCAGGCAGGTACGCTGGGCCGCCCCGCCTGGGTCCGGGGGGGCCGGAGGGAAGCCTGGCCCGAGGTCTTCGGGTCCTCTCCCCTACAGCAGGCTCGGGCGGCTCCCGGCGGCCCCCTGGCCCTCTGACTCCGCGTATCACCCGGGCTTTGGTCCGAGGCGGTGGCGGTGGGGACGACCGACGTCTCCGGAGTCGCGGTCCCCGAGTGATCGCCGGTGGGTGGCGGGGGCCCGGACGCGCGGTCCCCCGCCTAGGAGGGTCGTCGGGCCCGAGGTGCCCGCGTGTGCGGCCGACGAGAACCTCGGAACCCGGCGGGACCCAGGTACTGAGGTGTGTGGGACGCCGGCGTGGACTCGCCCGGTTCGCCCTGGCCTCTGGGCCCCTGCCGGGAGGAAGGAAGACCTCCGGAGTCAGGGACCCGGACCCGCTCCCGGTGTGTGTGTGTGCGTGGGTGCCCCCGGCTGCCCAGCCGACTCCGACTCCGACTCCGGGGCCGGGGCCGGGGCCGGGGCCGGGGCCGGGGCCGGGGCCGGGGCCGGGGCCGGGGCCGGGGCCGGGGCCGGGGCCGCGCGCCTGCCTGCCCGGTAGGACGCCCCCTACCGAACGGGCCGTGAGCCCATGCGCGTCCGGGCGGGTGCGCACGTCTGAGTGCCCGAGATACCGGGGAAGGCTTGCTCTGATCTCCGCCACCTCCCAGCCCGCTCTCGCTTCTCGTGTATTTTTTTTTTTTTTTTTTTTTTTGCGTGGTCGACCAGTTGTACCGCGAGTTCCGTGTTTCTCCCCGTTGGGGAGGTGTTGGGGACAGCGGTACCGAGATTGGGTTCCGAGAGGCCCGTGACGTGAGCGAGTTATCCCCCCTGCTGGAGGACCTACTTTTCGTGTCGTGACGTGTGCGATTTGTACCTGCAGGATGGTGCTGACATGCCCTCTCTCGGTGGCTGTCAGTGGGTGCTCAGCCGTCTCTCGGGGTGCCGTGTGCCCGGGCTTTTCCCCGCTGCCGCCCCGTGTGCCCCTTCCCCGCCTCCTCCTCCCGCGTGCTCCCGCCGCCCTGCGCAGGCCCTGGCCCTGTGGTGGCTCGTGTGGTTGGTGGATGGCGGTGGCGTTGGGTCACTCGACCGCCCGGTTGCCTGAGTGACGCCTGTCTCCCCGCTCGAGGAAGGCCTTCCCGGGTCGGCCCGGGGGGGTGTTCTGCGCTGTGCCGCTCACTTGCCTGTGTTTTCTCCCTGCACCGGCAGCCTTTTGGAAGGCGGTTGTCGGCGTGTGCTCTCCACCCGTGGGGTGCCCGAGAAGGCGGGAAGAGGGGGAGCCGGCCCCCGTTTTTTTTTTCCGGTCCACACCCCGTTCACGCAGCAGTAGCCCGTCCTGCTGTGGTGCCCTCCCTGGTGTGGCGGCCTTTGCTGAGTTTTCTCGGCCTTTTTCTTTTTGGTTGTGCCGGTCTTCCCGAGCACCGGCATTTTTTTTTTTCTTGTCGCTGCCTTCCTTCCGGTACTCTCGCTGGCCGCAGCGGTCCCCGGCGTTCCCGAAAGCTTGGGGTGCCATGGGCTCGGGGTGTCGTACCTATCTGCGCCTTGCCAGGTGGCCAATGGTTTTTTTTTTTTTTGGAGTTTTTTTTTTTTTTTTTTTTTTTTTTTCTCGCTCTCTCCCCTGGCTACGTCTAGCCCAGGGTCACGCTTCGCTCCCGGGCCCGCTGCCTCCGAGTGCCGCGTGGCTGCCTCCCCATCCCTTCTCGTGATCGATGTGGTGGTGATGCGATCTCCTTCGGGCCCGGGCCTAAGCTGCGCCAGGCGAGGGACGGACATTCATGGCGAATGGGACCGCTCTTCTCGTGCTGCTCGTGGGCCCCTCGCCTCTCCGTCCCACCGTGTTGGTGGTGTGCGGGAGGCAGGGGTGCGGCATCCGGGCTCGGCCGCGCTCTCCCCGCTCTTGCCGTGAGATCGGGGACCTGTGTGCCGGCAAGGGGGGCAACTCTGATCTCGCCTCCCCTTTCCGGCCACTCGCAGCGCCACGGGGCCGGCCCTCTCCGCGGCGAGGGTGGGCTCTGTGCCCCGTGGACTCCCGTGCTGCGGTGCGAAAGCGTCTGCAGCTCCCGGCTCTCTTGCGGTGCTCCCGAGAAAGCTCCCGGTCGACCCCCCAGGTGCCCGAAGCTGGGCGGTGGTGTCGTTCCCGTTTCCCGTGCCCCGTCTGGTGGCTCGCTGCCCGTGGCGTGTCCCGGCCATCCTCGCTTGAGTAGGGGGAGGCTGTCGCTGTTGGAGATGCGGTGCCTTCTCGGGGGTCGAGGTGGTCGGCCCGAGAGGCCGGGTGTGCGTGTCTTGGGGTGCCGGTGGGCGGAGCGGTCTCCTCCCCTTGTTGGTGAGCCGCTGTTCCCGGCCTTCGGCTGTGCTCCTTCCCTGCCGTGTCTCCTGGCGGCCTCGCTGGGGGACCTGAGAAGTTGCAGTGGAGGTTGAGCCGCTCGGGGGCCGGGTTCTCCGCCGTGCGCCTGTGCACCCTCGACCGCCCCTTTGCCCTCTCGCGCGAGCGGCACCGCCGGAGCCGGTGTTGCTCGGACCGCAGACCCCCCCTCCTGCCCGTGCCGCTGGATGGGCGCCTTTGGCGGTGACCCCTGGCGGGGGCTCCGTCGGGCTGGGTCCGGCACCCCCTCAGAGTGAGAGGCGTGTTCTCTAGCTATCTTGGTTCGGGGGGCGGTGCTGCTCCCGCTGGGCTGGCGGGGGTCGCTCCCGATGGGCTCCCGCGGCTCTGGCCGTCCCCCGTCGTCCCGCTTCTTGGAGAGTGCTTAGCGGCTTGCCCCAAGCCGCGTGTGCGATGGCCGATCGATTGCGTGCCCGCGCCTCCCCCCTCCGAGCTGGGGGAGGATCCCGCGGGGCCTCTCTCGGGGCCGGCGCCTGGTTGTGGCAGCGGTGTGGGCGATTTCCCGACCTGTCCCCACCCCCCCGCCTCAGGCAAGCAGCGGCGCGCTGGTCTGAGCCGCGTGCGGGCTCGTCGCGCGAGGGCGACGTGGTGTGGCCGTGCGGCTGCCCGGGCACTCAGAGGAGGGGTCGGGCCCCTTCCCCCCTCCTCCCGCTCCCGCACCGCCGCCCTCGGGCGGGTTGGCTCTTGGCCGCCCTCCGCCCCGGCGTCCGCGTCGGGCGACGGCCGCCGGCCACGACGGCGTTGCGTGCGAGCCAGGCGGTGTGGTGCTCCGTGGCTGTGAGGCCGTTCCGCGGCGACGCTCCGTGGTGGGGGGTGGCGACCCCCTCCGGAGCCGTGGGAAAGCGGTGCGTGTGGGCGCTGCTCCGGCCGGCCGAGGAGGCCGAGTGTCAGACACGTGGTTTCCGGCGTTGCCCGGTGGTGTGGATGGTTATGGCGGAGTGGAGCTCGGAGAGTGCGGCTTGGCTTGGCTTGGCTTCCGCGGGCGCGGTGAGGTCCCCGTGGCGTGCGTGGCGAGCTCTCCTTTGGTGGCCCCGCCCGTGTGGTGGGTGGGCCCCCGGCCACCGGCGCCGGTGGTAGAGGGTGGTGATCCGATCCCACGTTGGTCGGCCGGCTCGGCGTCCCAGGCGTCTCCCGGGACCGCTCCGGAGCTGGGGGCGGTGAGATCCCGAGTTCATTTGCCTGGTGGCCCGTCCGTGCCCGGAAGGCTCCCCCTCTCCCGTCGGCATCGGGGGTCGTGGGCCCGGCCGCTCGCTCGCCACTCGCCTCACTCACCCGGTGGAGCCACGTCGTGCCCTGCCCGGCCCCCTCCCACCGGTCGGTCGCCTTTCCCGGTCCTCGCCGAGTTGGCCCTGGTGGCCGGCCACCGTGCGACGACCGAGGGGAGGTGGCGTCGGCTGGTCGGATGGGGGGACGCGCTCCGTGGCGCCGACCGAGGGCTCCCCGTCGGTCTGGTGTGACCACCCGTCCGGGGTTCCGCACGCGGGACCGCCAGTGTGCCGTGGGGGTGCCGGCGGTGAGATTCCCGTGTGCGTCCCTGGCGCGGGTGTTGCCCGCCGCGGGTCCCTCGGGCCGGTGCCCTTTTGGTGATGGGGAAGACCCTGCACGGGCGTCGTCGGTTCCCGGGGCGCCTCTCCTCCTCCCCTTCCGCCCACCCATCGTCGTAGGCCTGCCCGTGTCTCGCCCCGCCGCTTCTGGCTTGGCCGGGGGAGCCCTCCGCCCGTGTTCTCCGATCCGGGGTGGTGGTGTGCGCGCCCCCCCCCGCGCGAGTCGCCGCCGCGGGTCGGTCGCAGCCCCGGTCCCGTGCTTGCCTTTGGCCCGCTCCACGCCGGCGGCGTCGCGAGAAGCGTGTGTTGTG
>JANJXV010001059.1:0-214245 GCA_024803745.1 Megascapheus bottae
ACACACCTCCATTCTATGACTTCACACACCTGCATTCTGACTTCACACACCTCGATTCTATGACTTCACAAATCTCCATTCTGACTTCACAGACCTCCATTCTATGACTTCACACATCTCCTTTCTGTAACTTCACACATTTCCAATGTTTGACTTCACAAACCTCCATTCCAGGACTTCACACACCTCCATTCCATGAGTTCACACACCGCCATTTTTGACTTCACACACCTCCATTTTGACTTCACACACCTACATTCTGTGACTTCACACACCTGCATTTGTGACTTCGCACACCTCCATTTTGACTTCACACACCTCCATTCCATGACTTCACACACCTCCATTCCATGAGTTCACACACCGCCATTTTTGACTTCACACACCTCCATTTTGACTTCACACACCTACATTCTGTGACTTCACACACCTCCATTTGTGACTTCACACACCTCCATTTGACTTCACACACTTCCATTCTGTGACTTCACACACCTCCTTTCTGAGTTCACACACCTCCATTGTTTGACTTCACACACCTCCAATATATGACCTCAAACACCTCAATTCTCTGACTTCACACACCTTCATTCTATGACTTCATACCCGTCCATTCTGTGACTTCACAGACCTCCATTCTATGACTTCATACAACTCCATTCTATGACTTCACCAACCTCCATTCTATGACTTCACACACCTCCATTCTCTGACTTCACACCCCTCCAATTTGACTTCACATACCTCCATTCTATGACTTCACAAACCTCCCTTCGATGACTTCACAAATCTCCATTCTATGACTTCACACATCTGCATTCTATGACTTCACACACCTCAATTCTGACTCACACAGCTCCATTCTGTGACTTCACAAAACTCCATTCTATGATTTCACACATCTCCATGCTATGACTTCACACACCTCCATGCTATGACTTCACACACCTCCATTCTATGACTTCACACACCTTCATTCTATGATTTCACACACCTCCATTCTATGACATCACACACCTCCATTCTGTGACTTCACACACCTCCATTCTATGAGTTCACATACCTCCATTCTGACTTCACACACCTCCATTCTATGACTTCACACAGCTCCATCCTGACTTCACACACCTCCATTCTATGACTTTGCACACCTCTATTCTGACTTCACACACCTCCATTCTGTGACTTCACAAACCTCCTTTCTATGACTTCACCCCACTCCACTCTGTGAATGCACACATCTCCACTCTGTGTCTTTACACACCTCCATTCTGCGAATTCTTACCCCTCCATTCTGAGATTTCACACACCTCCATTCTATGACTTCACACACCTCCATTCTATGACTTCACAAACCTCTATTGTGACTTCACACACGTCCATTCTGTGACTTCACACACCTCCATTCTATATCATCACAGACCTCCATTCTATGACTTCACACACTTCCATTCTATGACTTCACACAGCTCCAGTCTATGACTTCACAAACCTCCATTCTATGACTTCACACACCTGCATTCTGACTTCACACACCTCCATTCTATGACTTCATACACCTCCATTCTATGACTTCATATACCAACATTCTATGACTTCACACACCTCCATTCTGTGACTTCACAAATCTCCATTCTGACTTCACACTCCTCCATTCTATGACTTCACACACCTTCATTCTATGACTTCACACATCTCCTTTTTGTAACTTCCCACACTTTCAATGTTTGACTTCACAAACCTCCATTCCATGTCTTCACACACCTCCATTCTATAAGTTCACACACCTCCATTCTTTGACTTCACACACCTCCATTTTGAGTTCACACACCTACATTCTGTGACTTCATACACCTCCGTTTGTGACTTCACACACCACCATTTTGACTTCACACACCTCCATTCTGTGACTTCACACACCTCCATTCTATGACTTCACACACCACCATTCTATGACTTCACACACCTACATTGTGACTTCACACACCTCCATTCTATGAGTTCACACACCTGCATTGTGACTTCACACACCTCCATTCTATGACTTCACACATCTCCATTCAGACATCACACACCTCCATACTGACTTCTCACACCTAAATTCTGTGACTTCACACACCTCCATTCTATGATTTCACACACCTCCAATCTGAATTCACACACCTCCATTCTATGACTTCACACAGCTCCATTCTGACTTCACACACCTCAATTATATGACTTTACACACCTCTATTCTGACTTCACACACCTCCATTCTATGTCTTCACAAACCTCCCTTCTATGACTTCACACACCTACACTCTGTGACTTCACACATCTCCACTCTGTGACTTTACACACCTCCATTCTGCGAATTCACACACCTCCACTCTGTGATTTCACACACCTCCATTCTATGACTTCACACACCTCCATTCTATGACTTCACACACCTCCATTGTGACTTCACACACCTCCATTCTGTGACTTCACACACCTCCATTTTGTGACTTCACACACCTCCATTGTATGACTTCACACACCTACATTCTATGACATCACACACCTCCATTCTATGACTTCACACACTTCCATTCTATGACTTCACACACCTCCATTCTATGACTTCACACACCTCCATTCTATGACTTCATACACCAACATTCTATGAATTCACACACCTTCATTCTATGACTTCACAAATCTCCATTCTGACTTTACACTCCTCCATTCTATGACTTCACACATCTCCTTTCTGTAACTTCACACACTTCCAATGATTGACTTCAAAAACCTCCATTCCATGACTTCACACACCTCCATTCTATGAGTTAACACACCTCCATTCTTTGACTTCACACACCTCCATTTTGACTTCACACACCTCCATTCTGTGACTTCACACACCTCCATTCTGTGACTTCACACACCTCCATTTTGACTTCACACACTTCCATTCTGTGATATCACACACCTCCATTCTGTGACTTCACACACCACCATTGTTTGACATCACACGCCTCCATTCTTTGACTTCGCACACCTCCATTCCACGACTTCACACATGTCCATTCTATGAGTTCACACACATCCATTCTATGAGTTCCCACACCACAATTTTGTCTTCACACACCTCCATTCTATGACTTCACACACCTTAATTCTTAATTCAGAAACATCCATTCTAAGACTTCACACACCTCCATTCTATGACTTCGCAAACCTCAATTCTGTGGCTTCACGCACCTCCATTCTGAGTTCACACAACTCCATTCGGTCACTTCACACACCTGCAATCTGACTTCACACACCTCCATTCTATGACTTCACACACTTCCATTCTATTACCTCACACACTTCCATTCAGTGACTTCACACACCTCCTTTCTGAGTTCACACACCTCCATTTTTTGACTTCACACACCTCCAATATATGACTTCAAACACCTCAATTCTCTGACTTCACACACCTTCAATCTATGACTTCATATCCGTCCATTCTATGACTTCACCCACCTCCATTCTATGAGTTCACACACCTACATTCTCCGACGTCACACCCTTCCAATTTGACTTCACATACCTCCATTCTATGACTTCACACACCTCCATTCTGACTTCACACACCTCCATTATATGACTTCACACAGCTCCATTCTGACTTCACACACCTCCATTCTATGACTTTGCACACCTCTATTCTGACTTCACAAACCTCCCTTCGGTGACCTCACAATCTTCCCTTCTATGACTTCACACATCTGCATTCTATGACTTCACACACCGCAATTCTGACTCACACAGCTCCATTCTGTGACTTCACAAAACTCCATTCTATGATTTCACACATCTCCATACTATGACTTCACACACCTCCATCTATGACTTCACACACCTCCATTCTGAGTTCACACACCTCCATTCTGTGACTTCACACACCTCCATTGTGACTTCACACACTTCCACTGTATGACTTCACACATCTCCATTCAGACCTCACACACCTCCATACTGACTTCTCACACCTAAATTCTGTGACTTCACACACCTCCATTCTATGAGTTCACACACCTCCATTCTATGACTTCACACACCTCCATTCTATGACTTCACAGACCTACTTTATGAGTTGACACACCTCCATTCTATGACTTCACACACCTCCAATCTGAATTCACACACCTCCATTCTGTGACTTCACACACCTCCATTCAATGAGTTTACACACTTCCATTTTGACTTCACACACCTCCATTCTATGACTTCACACAGCTCCATTCTGACTTCACACACCTCAATTATGTGACTTTACACACCTCTATTCTGACTTCACACACCTCCATTCTATGACTTCACAAACCTCCCTTCTATGACTTCACACACCTACACTCTGTGACTTCACACATCTCCACTCTGTGACTTTACACACCTCCATTCTGCGAATTCACACACCTCCACTCTGTGATTTCACACACCTCCATTCTATGACTTCACACACCTCCATTCTTTGACTTCACACACCTCCATTCTATGACTTCACACACCTCCATTGTGACTTCACACACCTCCATTGTGACTTCACACACCTCCATTTTGTGACTTCACACACCTCCATTGTATGACTTCACACACCTACATTCTATGACATCACACACCTCCATTCTATGACTTCACACACTTCCATTCTATGACTTCACACACCTCCATTCTATGACTTCACACACCTCCATTCTATGACTTCACACACCTGCATTCGGACTTCACACACCTCCATTCTATGACTTCATACACCTCCATTCTATGACTTCATACACCAACATTCTATGAATTCACACACCTCCATTCTATGACTTCACAAATCTCCATTCTGACTTTACAATCCTCCATTCTATGACTTCACACATCTCCTTTCTGTAACTTCACACACTTCCAGTGATTGACTTCAAAACCTCCATTCCATAACTTCACACACCTCCATTCTATGAGTTAACACACCTCCATTCTTTGACTTCACACACCTCCATTTTGACTTCACACACCTCCATTCTGTGACTTCACACACCTCCATTCTCTGACTTCACACACCTCCATTTTGACTTCACACATTTCCATTCTGTGATATCACACACCTCCATTCTGTGACTTCACACACCACCATTGTTTGACATCACACGCCTCCATTCTTTGACTTCGCACACCTCCATTCCACGACTTCACACATGTCCATTCTATGAGTTCACACACATCCATTCTATGAGTTCCCACACCACAATTTTGTCTTCACACACCTCCATTCTATGACTTCACACACCTTAATTCTTAATTCAGAAACATCCATTCTAAGACTTCACACACCTCCATTCTATGACTTCGCAAACCGCAATTCTGTGGCTTCACGCACCTCCATTCTGAGTTCACACAACTCCATTCGGTCACTTCACACACCTCCAATCTGACTTCACACACCTCCATTCTATGACTTCACAAACTTCCATTCTATTACCTCACACACTTCCATTCAGTGACTTCACACACCTCCTTTCTGAGTTCACACACCTCCATTTTTTGACTTCACACACCTCCAATATATGACTTCGTATCCGTCCATTCTATGACTTCACCCACCTCCATTCTATGAGTTCACACACCTACATTCTCCGACTTCACACCCTTCCAATTTGACTTCACATACCTCCATTCTATGACTTCACACACCTCCATTCTGACTTCACACACCTCCATTCTATGACTTCACACAGCTCCATTCTGACTTCACACACCTCCATTCTATGACTTTGCACACCTCTATTCTGACTTCACAAACCTCCCTTCGGTGACCTCACAATCTTCCATTCTATGACTTCACACATCTGCATTCTATGATTTCACACACCTCAATTCTGACTTCACACAGCTCCATTCTGTGACTTCACAAAACTCCATTCTATGATTTCACACATCTCCATACTATGACTTCACACACCTCCATCTATGACTTCACACACCTCCATTCTGAGTTCACACACCTCCATTCTGTGACTTCACACACCTCCATTGTGACTTCACACACTTCCACTGTATGACTTCACACATCTCCATTCAGACCTCACACACCTCTATACTGACTTCTCACACCTAAATTCTGTGACTTCACACACCTCCATTCTATGAGTTCACACACCTCCATTCTATGACTTCACACACCTCCATTCTATGACTTCACAGACCTACTTTATGAGTTGACACACCTCCATTCTATGACTTCACACACCTCCAATCTGAATTCACACACCTCCATTCTGTGACTTCACACACCTCCATTCAATGAGTTTACACACTTCCATTTTGACTTCACACACCTCCATTCTATGACTTCACACAGCTCCATTCTGACTTCACACACCTCAATTATGTGACCTTACACACCTCTATTCTGACTTCACACACCTCCATTCTATGACTTCACAAACCTCCCTTCTATGACTAAACACACCTACACTCTGTGACTTCACACATCTCCACTCTGTGACTTTACACACCTCCATTCTGCGAATTCACACACCTCCACTCTGTGATTTCACACACCTCCATTCTATGACTTCACACACCTCCATTCTTTGACTTCACACACCTCCATTCTATGACTTCACACACCTCCATTGTGACTTCACACACCTCCATTTTGTGACTTCACACACCTCCATTCCGTGACTTCACACACCTCCATTGTATGACTTCACACACCTACATTCTATGACATCACACACCTCCATTCTATGACTTCACACACTTCCATTCTATGACTTCACACACCTCCATTCTATGACTTCACACACCTCCATTCTATGACTTCACACACCTGCATTCGGACTTCACACACCTCCATTATATGACTTCATACACCTCCATTCTGTGACTTCATACACCAACATTCTATGAATTCACACACCTCCATTCTATGACTTCACAAATCTCCATTCTGACTTTACAATCCTCCATTCTATGACTTCACACATCTCCTTTCTGTAACTTCACACACTTCCAATGATTGACTTCAAAAACCTCCATTCCATGACTTCACACACCTCCATTCTATGAGTTAACACACCTCCATTCTTTGACTTCACACACCTCCATTTTGACTTCACACACCTCCATTCTGTGACTTCACACACCTCCATTCTATGAGTTCACACACCTCCATTTTGACTTCACACACCTCCATTCTATAACTTAACACAGCTCCATTCTGACTTCACAAACCTCAATTCTATGACTTTACACACCTCTATTCTGACTTCACACACGTCCATTCTGTGACTTCACAAACCTCCATTCTATGACTTCACACACCTCCACTCTGTGACTTCACACATCTCCACTCTGTGACTTTACACACCTCCATTCTGCGAATTGACACACCTCCATTCTGTGATTTCACACACCTCCATTTTATGACTTCACACACCTCCATTCTTTGACTTCACACACCTCCATTCTATGACTTCACACACCTCCATTGTAACTTCACACAAATCCATTCTGTGACTTCACACACCTCCCTTCCGTGACTTCACACACCTCCATTCTATGACTTCACACACCTACATTCTATGACATCACGCACCTCCATTCTATGACTTCACACACTTCCATTCTATGACTTCACACACCTCCATTCTATGACTTCACACACCTCCATTCTATGACTTCACACACCTGCATTCTGACTTCACACACCTCGATTCTATGACTTCACACATCTGCATGCTATGACTTCACACACCTCCATTCTATGACTTCACACACCTGCATTCTGACTTCACACACCTCGATTCTATGACTTCACAAATCTCCATTCTGACTTCACAGACCTCCATTCTATGACTTCACACATCTCCTTTCTGTAACTTCACACATTTCCAATGTTTGACTTCACAAACCTCCATTCCAGGACTTCACACACCTCCATTCCATGAGTTCACACACCGCCATTTTTGACTTCACACACCTCCATTTTGACTTCACACACCTACATTCTGTGACTTCACACACCTGCATTTGTGACTTCGCACACCTCCATTTTGACTTCACACACCTCCATTCCATGACTTCACACACCTCCATTCCATGAGTTCACACACCGCCATTTTTGACTTCACACACCTCCATTTTGACTTCACACACCTACATTCTGTGACTTCACACACCTCCATTTGTGACTTCACACACCTCCATTTGACTTCACACACTTCCATTCTGTGACTTCACACACCTCCTTTCTGAGTTCACACACCTCCATTGTTTGACTTCACACACCTCCAATATATGACCTCAAACACCTCAATTCTCTGACTTCACACACCTTCATTCTATGACTTCATACCCGTCCATTCTGTGACTTCACAGACCTCCATTCTATGACTTCATACAACTCCATTCTATGACTTCACCAACCTCCATTCTATGACTTCACACACCTCCATTCTCTGACTTCACACCCCTCCAATTTGACTTCACATACCTCCATTCTATGACTTCACAAACCTCCCTTCGATGACTTCACAAATCTCCATTCTATGACTTCACACATCTGCATTCTATGACTTCACACACCTCAATTCTGACTCACACAGCTCCATTCTGTGACTTCACAAAACTCCATTCTATGATTTCACACATCTCCATGCTATGACTTCACACACCTCCATGCTATGACTTCACACACCTCCATTCTATGACTTCACACACCTTCATTCTATGATTTCACACACCTCCATTCTATGACATCACACACCTCCATTCTGTGACTTCACACACCTCCATTCTATGAGTTCACATACCTCCATTCTGACTTCACACACCTCCATTCTATGACTTCACACAGCTCCATCCTGACTTCACACACCTCCATTCTATGACTTTGCACACCTCTATTCTGACTTCACACACCTCCATTCTGTGACTTCACAAACCTCCTTTCTATGACTTCACCCCACTCCACTCTGTGAATGCACACATCTCCACTCTGTGTCTTTACACACCTCCATTCTGCGAATTCTTACCCCTCCATTCTGAGATTTCACACACCTCCATTCTATGACTTCACACACCTCCATTCTATGACTTCACAAACCTCTATTGTGACTTCACACACGTCCATTCTGTGACTTCACACACCTCCATTCTATATCATCACAGACCTCCATTCTATGACTTCACACACTTCCATTCTATGACTTCACACAGCTCCAGTCTATGACTTCACAAACCTCCATTCTATGACTTCACACACCTGCATTCTGACTTCACACACCTCCATTCTATGACTTCATACACCTCCATTCTATGACTTCATATACCAACATTCTATGACTTCACACACCTCCATTCTGTGACTTCACAAATCTCCATTCTGACTTCACACTCCTCCATTCTATGACTTCACACACCTCCATTCTATGACTTCACACATCTCCTTTTTGTAACTTCCCACACTTTCAATGTTTGACTTCACAAACCTCCATTCCATGTCTTCACACACCTCCATTCTATAAGTTCACACACCTCCATTCTTTGACTTCACACACCTCCATTTTGAGTTCACACACCTACATTCTGTGACTTCATACACCTCCGTTTGTGACTTCACACACCACCATTTTGACTTCACACACCTCCATTCTGTGACTTCACACACCTCCATTCTATGACTTCACACACCACCATTCTATGACTTCACACACCTACATTGTGACTTCACACACCTCCATTCTATGAGTTCACACACCTGCATTGTGACTTCACACACCTCCATTCTATGACTTCACACATCTCCATTCAGACATCACACACCTCCATACTGACTTCTCACACCTAAATTCTGTGACTTCACACACCTCCATTCTATGATTTCACACACCTCCAATCTGAATTCACACACCTCCATTCTATGACTTCACACAGCTCCATTCTGACTTCACACACCTCAATTATATGACTTTACACACCTCTATTCTGACTTCACACACCTCCATTCTATGTCTTCACAAACCTCCCTTCTATGACTTCACACACCTACACTCTGTGACTTCACACATCTCCACTCTGTGACTTTACACACCTCCATTCTGCGAATTCACACACCTCCACTCTGTGATTTCACACACCTCCATTCTATGACTTCACACACCTCCATTCTATGACTTCACACACCTCCATTGTGACTTCACACACCTCCATTCTGTGACTTCACACACCTCCATTTTGTGACTTCACACACCTCCATTGTATGACTTCACACACCTACATTCTATGACATCACACACCTCCATTCTATGACTTCACACACTTCCATTCTATGACTTCACACACCTCCATTCTATGACTTCACACACCTCCATTCTATGACTTCATACACCAACATTCTATGAATTCACACACCTTCATTCTATGACTTCACAAATCTCCATTCTGACTTTACACTCCTCCATTCTATGACTTCACACATCTCCTTTCTGTAACTTCACACACTTCCAATGATTGACTTCAAAAACCTCCATTCCATGACTTCACACACCTCCATTCTATGAGTTAACACACCTCCATTCTTTGACTTCACACACCTCCATTTTGACTTCACACACCTCCATTCTGTGACTTCACACACCTCCATTCTGTGACTTCACACACCTCCATTTTGACTTCACACACTTCCATTCTGTGATATCACACACCTCCATTCTGTGACTTCACACACCACCATTGTTTGACATCACACGCCTCCATTCTTTGACTTCGCACACCTCCATTCCACGACTTCACACATGTCCATTCTATGAGTTCACACACATCCATTCTATGAGTTCCCACACCACAATTTTGTCTTCACACACCTCCATTCTATGACTTCACACACCTTAATTCTTAATTCAGAAACATCCATTCTAAGACTTCACACACCTCCATTCTATGACTTCGCAAACCTCAATTCTGTGGCTTCACGCACCTCCATTCTGAGTTCACACAACTCCATTCGGTCACTTCACACACCTGCAATCTGACTTCACACACCTCCATTCTATGACTTCACACACTTCCATTCTATTACCTCACACACTTCCATTCAGTGACTTCACACACCTCCTTTCTGAGTTCACACACCTCCATTTTTTGACTTCACACACCTCCAATATATGACTTCAAACACCTCAATTCTCTGACTTCACACACCTTCAATCTATGACTTCATATCCGTCCATTCTATGACTTCACCCACCTCCATTCTATGAGTTCACACACCTACATTCTCCGACGTCACACCCTTCCAATTTGACTTCACATACCTCCATTCTATGACTTCACACACCTCCATTCTGACTTCACACACCTCCATTATATGACTTCACACAGCTCCATTCTGACTTCACACACCTCCATTCTATGACTTTGCACACCTCTATTCTGACTTCACAAACCTCCCTTCGGTGACCTCACAATCTTCCCTTCTATGACTTCACACATCTGCATTCTATGACTTCACACACCGCAATTCTGACTCACACAGCTCCATTCTGTGACTTCACAAAACTCCATTCTATGATTTCACACATCTCCATACTATGACTTCACACACCTCCATCTATGACTTCACACACCTCCATTCTGAGTTCACACACCTCCATTCTGTGACTTCACACACCTCCATTGTGACTTCACACACTTCCACTGTATGACTTCACACATCTCCATTCAGACCTCACACACCTCCATACTGACTTCTCACACCTAAATTCTGTGACTTCACACACCTCCATTCTATGAGTTCACACACCTCCATTCTATGACTTCACACACCTCCATTCTATGACTTCACAGACCTACTTTATGAGTTGACACACCTCCATTCTATGACTTCACACACCTCCAATCTGAATTCACACACCTCCATTCTGTGACTTCACACACCTCCATTCAATGAGTTTACACACTTCCATTTTGACTTCACACACCTCCATTCTATGACTTCACACAGCTCCATTCTGACTTCACACACCTCAATTATGTGACTTTACACACCTCTATTCTGACTTCACACACCTCCATTCTATGACTTCACAAACCTCCCTTCTATGACTTCACACACCTACACTCTGTGACTTCACACATCTCCACTCTGTGACTTTACACACCTCCATTCTGCGAATTCACACACCTCCACTCTGTGATTTCACACACCTCCATTCTATGACTTCACACACCTCCATTCTTTGACTTCACACACCTCCATTCTATGACTTCACACACCTCCATTGTGACTTCACACACCTCCATTGTGACTTCACACACCTCCATTTTGTGACTTCACACACCTCCATTGTATGACTTCACACACCTACATTCTATGACATCACACACCTCCATTCTATGACTTCACACACTTCCATTCTATGACTTCACACACCTCCATTCTATGACTTCACACACCTCCATTCTATGACTTCACACACCTGCATTCGGACTTCACACACCTCCATTCTATGACTTCATACACCTCCATTCTATGACTTCATACACCAACATTCTATGAATTCACACACCTCCATTCTATGACTTCACAAATCTCCATTCTGACTTTACAATCCTCCATTCTATGACTTCACACATCTCCTTTCTGTAACTTCACACACTTCCAGTGATTGACTTCAAAACCTCCATTCCATAACTTCACACACCTCCATTCTATGAGTTAACACACCTCCATTCTTTGACTTCACACACCTCCATTTTGACTTCACACACCTCCATTCTGTGACTTCACACACCTCCATTCTCTGACTTCACACACCTCCATTTTGACTTCACACATTTCCATTCTGTGATATCACACACCTCCATTCTGTGACTTCACACACCACCATTGTTTGACATCACACGCCTCCATTCTTTGACTTCGCACACCTCCATTCCACGACTTCACACATGTCCATTCTATGAGTTCACACACATCCATTCTATGAGTTCCCACACCACAATTTTGTCTTCACACACCTCCATTCTATGACTTCACACACCTTAATTCTTAATTCAGAAACATCCATTCTAAGACTTCACACACCTCCATTCTATGACTTCGCAAACCGCAATTCTGTGGCTTCACGCACCTCCATTCTGAGTTCACACAACTCCATTCGGTCACTTCACACACCTCCAATCTGACTTCACACACCTCCATTCTATGACTTCACAAACTTCCATTCTATTACCTCACACACTTCCATTCAGTGACTTCACACACCTCCTTTCTGAGTTCACACACCTCCATTTTTTGACTTCACACACCTCCAATATATGACTTCGTATCCGTCCATTCTATGACTTCACCCACCTCCATTCTATGAGTTCACACACCTACATTCTCCGACTTCACACCCTTCCAATTTGACTTCACATACCTCCATTCTATGACTTCACACACCTCCATTCTGACTTCACACACCTCCATTCTATGACTTCACACAGCTCCATTCTGACTTCACACACCTCCATTCTATGACTTTGCACACCTCTATTCTGACTTCACAAACCTCCCTTCGGTGACCTCACAATCTTCCATTCTATGACTTCACACATCTGCATTCTATGATTTCACACACCTCAATTCTGACTTCACACAGCTCCATTCTGTGACTTCACAAAACTCCATTCTATGATTTCACACATCTCCATACTATGACTTCACACACCTCCATCTATGACTTCACACACCTCCATTCTGAGTTCACACACCTCCATTCTGTGACTTCACACACCTCCATTGTGACTTCACACACTTCCACTGTATGACTTCACACATCTCCATTCAGACCTCACACACCTCTATACTGACTTCTCACACCTAAATTCTGTGACTTCACACACCTCCATTCTATGAGTTCACACACCTCCATTCTATGACTTCACACACCTCCATTCTATGACTTCACAGACCTACTTTATGAGTTGACACACCTCCATTCTATGACTTCACACACCTCCAATCTGAATTCACACACCTCCATTCTGTGACTTCACACACCTCCATTCAATGAGTTTACACACTTCCATTTTGACTTCACACACCTCCATTCTATGACTTCACACAGCTCCATTCTGACTTCACACACCTCAATTATGTGACCTTACACACCTCTATTCTGACTTCACACACCTCCATTCTATGACTTCACAAACCTCCCTTCTATGACTAAACACACCTACACTCTGTGACTTCACACATCTCCACTCTGTGACTTTACACACCTCCATTCTGCGAATTCACACACCTCCACTCTGTGATTTCACACACCTCCATTCTATGACTTCACACACCTCCATTCTTTGACTTCACACACCTCCATTCTATGACTTCACACACCTCCATTGTGACTTCACACACCTCCATTTTGTGACTTCACACACCTCCATTCCGTGACTTCACACACCTCCATTGTATGACTTCACACACCTACATTCTATGACATCACACACCTCCATTCTATGACTTCACACACTTCCATTCTATGACTTCACACACCTCCATTCTATGACTTCACACACCTCCATTCTATGACTTCACACACCTGCATTCGGACTTCACACACCTCCATTATATGACTTCATACACCTCCATTCTGTGACTTCATACACCAACATTCTATGAATTCACACACCTCCATTCTATGACTTCACAAATCTCCATTCTGACTTTACAATCCTCCATTCTATGACTTCACACATCTCCTTTCTGTAACTTCACACACTTCCAATGATTGACTTCAAAAACCTCCATTCCATGACTTCACACACCTCCATTCTATGAGTTAACACACCTCCATTCTTTGACTTCACACACCTCCATTTTGACTTCACACACCTCCATTCTGTGACTTCACACACCTCCATTCTATGAGTTCACACACCTCCATTTTGACTTCACACACCTCCATTCTATAACTTAACACAGCTCCATTCTGACTTCACAAACCTCAATTCTATGACTTTACACACCTCTATTCTGACTTCACACACGTCCATTCTGTGACTTCACAAACCTCCATTCTATGACTTCACACACCTCCACTCTGTGACTTCACACATCTCCACTCTGTGACTTTACACACCTCCATTCTGCGAATTGACACACCTCCATTCTGTGATTTCACACACCTCCATTTTATGACTTCACACACCTCCATTCTTTGACTTCACACACCTCCATTCTATGACTTCACACACCTCCATTGTAACTTCACACAAATCCATTCTGTGACTTCACACACCTCCCTTCCGTGACTTCACACACCTCCATTCTATGACTTCACACACCTACATTCTATGACATCACGCACCTCCATTCTATGACTTCACACACTTCCATTCTATGACTTCACACACCTCCATTCTATGACTTCACACACCTCCATTCTATGACTTCACACACCTGCATTCTGACTTCACACACCTCGATTCTATGACTTCACACATCTGCATTCTATGACTTCACACACCTCAATTCTGACTCACACAGCTCCATTCTGTGACTTCACAAAACTCCATTCTATGATTTCACACATCTCCATAATATGACTTCACACACCTCCATCTATGACTTCACACACCTCCATTCTGAGTTCACACACCTCCATTCTGTGACTTCACACACCTCCATTCTGACTTCACACTTCCATTGTATGACTTCACACACTTCCATTCTGTGACTTCACACACCTCCATTCTATGACTTCACACACTTCCATTGTGACGTCACACCTCCATTCTTTGAGTTCACACACCTCCATTCTATGACTTCACACACCTCCATTCTGACTTCACAAACATCTACTCTATGACTTCACATACCTACATTCTGACTTCACGCACCTCCATTCTGTGACTTCACAGACCTCGAATCTGTGACTTCACTCACCTCCACTCTATAACTTCACACTTCTCCATTCTATGACTTCCCACACCTAATTTCTATGACTTCACCCACCCCCATTCTATGATTTCACACCTCCATTCTGACTTCACACACCTCCATTGTATGACTTCACACACCTCCATTCTGACTTCACACACCTCCATTCTGTGACTACACACACCTCCATTCCATGACTTCACACACCTCCATTCTGTGAGTTCACACACCTCCATTCTATGACTTCACACACCTCCATTCTATGACTTGACACACCTACATTGTCACTTCACACACCTCCATTCTATGAGTTCACACACCTGCATTCTATGACTTCACTCACCTCCATTCTGTGACTTCACACACCACTATTGTTTGACTTCACACACCTCCATTCTTTGACTTCACACACCTCCATTCGATGAGTTCACACACATCCATTCTATGAGTTCACACACCACAATTTTGTCTTCACACACCTCCATTCTATGACTTCACCCACCTTCATTCTTAATTCAGAAACATCCATTTTATGACTTTCCACAACTCCATTTGTGACTTCACACACCTCCATTATGACTTCACACACCTCCATTCTATGACATCACACACCTCCATTCTGTGACGTCACTCACCTCAATTCTGTGATTTCACACACCTTCATTCTTACTTCACAAACATACATTCTATGACTTCACGCACCTCCATACTATGACTTCACACACCTCCATTCTTTGACTTCACACACCTCCATTCTGAATTCACACAGCTCCATTCTGTGACTTCACAAAACTCCATTCTGTGATTTCACATACCTCCATACTATGACTTCACACAACTCCATCTATGACTTCACACACCTCAATTCTGACTTCACACACCTCTATTCTATGACTTCACACACCTCCATTTTGACATCACACACCTCCATTCTATGACTTCATAGACATCGAATCTGTGACTTCACTCACCTGCACTCTTGGACTTCACACTCCTCCATTCTATGATTTCCCACATCTCCTTTTTATGACTTCACCCACCTATAATCTATGACTACACACCTCCATTCTGACTTCACAAACCTGAATTCTGTGACTTCACACACCTCCATTCTATGAGTTCACACACCTCCATTCTGTGACTTCACACACCTCCATTCTATGATTTCACAAACCTCCATTCTGTGACTTCACACACCTCCATTCTACGACTTCACACACCTCCATTCTGTGACTTCACACACTCCATTCTATGACTTCACACACCTCCATTCTATGACGTCACACACCTACATTGTGACATCACACACCTCCATTCTATGAGTTCACACACCTCCATTCTATGACTTCACTCACCTCCATTCTGACCTCACACACCTCCATTCTGACTTCACAAACCTTAATTCTGTGAATTCACACACCTCCATTCTATGATTTCACACAACTCCATTCTATGACTTCACACACCTCCATTCTATGACTTCACACACCTCCTTCATGAGTTGACACACCTCCATTATATGACTTCACACAACTCCAATATGACTTCACACACCTCCATTCTATGACTTCACACACCTCCATTCTGTGAGTTCACACACCTCCATTCTGACTTCACACACCTCCATTCTATGTCTTCACACAGCTCCATTCTGACTTCACACACCTCCATTCTATGACTTCACACACCTCCATTCTGTGACTTCACACACCTCCATTCTATGACTTCACACACCTCCATTCTATGAGTTCACACACCTCCATTATGACTTCACACAACTCCTTTCTGGGACTTCACAAACCTCCTTTCTATGACTTCACACACCTCCACTCTGTGAATGCACACATCTCCACTCTGTGTCTTTACACACCTCCATTCTGCGAATTCATACCCCTCCATTCTGTGATTTCACACACCTCCACTCTATGACTTCACACACCTCCATTCTATGACTTCACACACCTCCCTTCTATGACTCCACACACCTCCATTCTTTGACTTCACACACCTAATTTCTGAGTTGACACACCTCCGTTCTCTAACTTCACACACTTCCATTGTGACGTCACACACCTCCATTCTATGAGTTCACACATCTCCATTCTGACTTCACACACCTCCATTCTATGACTTCACAAAACTCAATTCTGTGATTTCACATACCTCCATACTATGACTTCACACAACTCCATCTATGACTTCACACACCTCAATTCTGACTTCACACACCTCTATTCTATGACTTCACACACCTCCATTTTGACATCACACACCTCCATTCTATGACTTCATAGACATCGAATCTGTGACTTCACTCACCTGCACTCTACGACTTCACACTCCTCCATTCTATGATTTCCCACACCTCCTTTTTATGACTTCACCCACCTATAATCTATGACTACACACCTCCATTCTGACTTCACAAACATGAATTCTGTGACTTCAAACACCTCCATTCTATGAGTTCACACACCTCCATTCTGTGACTTCACACACCTCCGTTCTATGATTTCACACACCTCCATTCTGTGACTTCACACACCTCCATTCTACGACTTCACACACCTCCATTCTGTGACTTCACACACTCCATTCTATGACTTCACACACCTCCATTCTATGACTTCACACACCTACATTCTGTGACTTCACACACCTCCATTCTGTGACTTCACACACATCCATTTTGACTTCACACACTTCCGTTCTTTGACTTCACACACCTCCATTCTGTGACTTCACACACCTCCATTCCATGACTTCACACACCTCCATTCTATGAGATTACACACCACCATTCTATGATTTCACACACCTACATTTTGACTTCATACACCTCCATTCTATGACTTCACACACCTCCATTCTATGACTTCACACACCTCCATTCTGTGACTTCACACAACTCCATTCTATGACTTCACACACCTCCATTCTATGACTTCACACACCTCCATTCTGTGACTTCACACAACTCCATTCTATGATTTCACACTCCTCCATTCTGTGACTTCACACACCTCCATTCTATGACTTCACACTCTTCCATTCTATAACTTAACACACCTACATTGTGACTTCACACCTCCATTCTATGAGTTCACACACCTGCATTGTGACTTCACACACCTCCATTTTGACTTCACACGCCTCAGTTCTGTGACTTCACACACCTCCATTCTATGATTTCACAAACTTCCATTCTATGACTTCACACACCTATATTCTATGACTTCAATCACCTCATTTCTGAGTTGACACACCTCCATTCTATGACTTCACACACCTCCATTGTGACTTCACACACCTCCATTCTATGAGTTCACACACCTCCATTCTGACTTCACACACCTCCATTCTATGACTTCACACAGCTAAATTCTGACTTCACACCTCCATTTGTGACTTCACACTCCACAATTTTGACTTAACACACCTCCATTCTGTGACTTCACACACCTCCATTCTGTGACTTCACACACTTCCATTTTGACTTCACACACTTCCGTTCTTTGACTTCATACACCTCCATTCTGTGACTTCACACACCTCCATTCCATGACTTCACACACCTCCATTCTATGAGATTACACACCACCATTGTATGAGTTCACACACCTACATTGTGACTTCACACACCTCCATTCTTTGACTTCACACACCTTTATTTTTTCTTCAGAATCATCCATTCTATGACTTCACACACCTCCATTCTATGATTTCACAAAATTCCATTCTGTGACTTCACACACCTCCATTCTGACTTCACACACCTCCATTCTATGACTTCACACACCTCCATTCCATGACTTCACACACCTCCATTCCATGAGTTCACACACCTCCATTCTATGAGTTCACACACCACCATTTTGACTTCACACACCTCCATTCTATGACTTCACACACCTTCATTCTTATTTCAGAAACATCCATTCTATGACTTCACACACCTCCATTCTCTGACTTCACACACCTCCATTCTGAGTTCACACACCCCCATTCTGTGACTTCACACACCTTCAATCTGTGACTTGACACACCTCCATTCTATTACTTCACACACCTCCATTCTATGACTTCACAAACCTCCTTTCTGAGTTGACACACCTCCATTCTGTGATTTCACACACCTCCAATCTGACTTCACACACCTCCATTCTATGACTTCACACACCTCCATTGTGACTTCACACACCTCCATTCTATGAGTTCACACACCTCCATTCTGACTTCACACACCTCCATTCTATGATTTCACACAGCTAAATTCTGACTTCACACCTCCATTTGTGACTTCACTCTCCACAATTTTGACTTCACACACCTCCATTCTGTGACTTCACACACCTCCATTCTGTGACTTCACCCACATCCATTTTGACTTCACACACTTCCATTCTATGACTTCACACACCTCCATTCTGTGCCTTCACACACCTCCATTCCATGACTTCACACACCTCCATTCTATGAGATTACACACCACCATTCTATGAGTTCACACATTTACATTGTGACTTCACACACCTCCATTCTATGACTTCACACACCATCATTATTACTTCAGAATCATCCATTCTATGACTTCACACACCTCCATTCTATGACTTCACAAACTTCCGTTCTGTGACCTCACACACCTTCATTTTGAGGTCACACACCTCCATTCTGTGACTTCACACACCTCCATTCTGACTTCACACACCTCCATTCTATGACTTCACACATTTCCTTTCTGTGACTTCACACACCTCCATTCTGTGACTTCACACACCTCCATTCTTTGACTTCACACACCTCCATTCTATGACTTCACACAGATCCATTCTGTGACTTAACACACATCCATTCTGTGAATTCACACACCTCCATTCTGTGACTTAACTCACCTCCATTTTTTGAATTCACATACCTCCATTCTTTGACTTCGCACACCTCCATTCCATGACTTCACACACCTCCATTCCATGAGTTCACACACCTCCATTCTATGGGTTCACACACCACCATTTTGACTTCACACACCTCCATTCTATGACTCCACACACCTTCATTCTTATTTCAGAAAAATCCATTCTATGACTTCACACACCCCCATTCTGTGACTTCACACACCTCCATTCTGAGTTCACACACCACCATTCTGTGACTTCACACACCTTCAATCTGTGACTTGACACACCTCCATTCTATTACTTCACACACCTCCATTCTGTGACTTCACACACCTCCATTCTATGACTTCACACACCTCCATTCTGTGACTTCACACACCTACATTGTGACTTCACACACCTACATTCTGACTTCACACACCTCAATTCTGTGACTTCACACATCTCCATTCTATCATTTCACACACCTCCATTCCATGACTTCACACACCTCCATTCTATGAGTTCACACACCTCCATTCTATGATTCACACACCTCCATTTTGACTTCACACACCTCCATTCTTTGACTTCATACACCTTCGCTCTCACGTCAGAAACATCCATTCTATGACTTCACAAACCTCCGTTCTGTGACCACACACCTCCATTCTGAGTTCCCACACCTCCATTCTGTGACTTCACTCACCTCCATCCTGACTTCACACACCTCCATTCTGACTTCACAAACCTCAATTCTTTGACTTCACACACCTCCATTCTATGATTTCACACTCTTCCATTCTATGAATTCACACACCTCCATTCTATGACTTCACACACCCCATTTCTGAGTTGACACACCTCCATTCTGTGATTTCACACACCTCCAATTTGACTTCACACACCCTCATTCTATGACTTCACACACCCCCATTGTGACTTCACACACTCCATTCTATGAGTTCACACACCTCCATTCTCACTTCACACACCTCCATTATATGGCTTCACACAGCTGCATTCTGACTTCAGACACCTCCATTTGTGACTTCACACACCGCAATTTTGACTTCAAACACCTTCATTCTGTGACTTCACACACCTCCATTCTGTGACTTCACACACCTCCATTTTGACTTCACACACTTCCATTCTTTGACTTAACACACCTGCATTCTGTGACTTCACACACCACCATTGTTTGACTTCACAACCTATATTCTTGGACTTCACACACCTCCATTCCATAACTTCACACATCTCCATTTTATGAGTTCACACACCTTCATTCTACTTCAGAAACATCCATTCTATGACTTCACACACCTCCATTCTGAGTTCACACACCTCAATTCCGTGACTTCACACACCTCAATTCTCACTTCACACACCTCCATTCTATGACTTCACACAATTCCATTCTATGACTACACACACCTCCATTCTTTGACTTCACACACCTCCATTGTGAGTTCACACACCTCCATTCTGTGACTTCACACATCTCCATTGTGTGACTTCACACACCTCCATTCTGTGACTTCACACACCTCCATTCTATGATTTCTCACACCTCCATTCTATTAATTCACACACCTCCATTCTGTGACTTCACACAACTCCATTCTATGACTTCCCACACCTCCATTCTGTGACTTCACACACCTCCATTCTGAGTTCACAAACCTCCATTCTGTGACTTAACGCACCTTCATTCTGTGACTTCACACACCTCCATTCTATGAGTTCACAACCCTCCATTCTGTGACTTCACACACCTCCATTCTATAACTTCACACACCTCCATTGTGACTTCCCACACCTCCAATCTGAGTTCACACACCTCCGTTCTGACTTCACACACCTCCATTCTATGACTTCACACACCTCCATTCTGTGACTTCACACACCTGAATTCTGTGACTTCACACGCCTCCATTATGACTTCACACAGCTCCATTCTATGACTTCACACACCTCCATTCTGTGCCTTCACACACCTCCATTCTATGACTTAACACACCTTCATTCTTACTTAACAAACATCCATTCTATGACTTCACACACCTCCATTCTATGACTTCACACACCTAGATTCTGTGACTTCACACACCTCCATTGTGAGTTCACACACCTCCATTCTGTGACTTCAGACACCTCCATTCTGACTTCACACAGCTCCATAAAATGACTTCACACACCTCCATTCTGTGACTTCATACACCTCCATTCTGACTTCACACAGCTCCATTCTGTGACTTCCCACAGCTCCATTCTATGATTTCACACACCTCCATTCTATGACTTCACACACCTCCATTCTGTGACTTCACACACCTCAATTCTGAATTCAAACACCTCTGTTCTGTGACTTAACACATCTCCATTCTGTGACTTCACACACCTCCATTCTGAGTTCGCACACCTCCATTCTGTGACGTCACACACCTCCATTCTGACTTCACACAGCTCCATTCTATGACTTCACACACCTCCATTCTGTGCTTTCACACACCTCCATTCTATGACTTAACACACCTTCATTCTTACTTAACAAACATCCATTCTATGACTTCACACACCTCCATTCTATGACTTCACACACCTCCATTCTATGACTTCATACACCTCCATTCTGTGATTTCACACACCTTAATTCTGTGACTTCACACACTTCCATAATGAATTCACACACATCCATTCTATGACTTCACACACCTCCAATCTATGACTTCACACAACTCCATTCTGTGACTTCACACACCTCCATTCTGAGTTCACACACCTCCATTCTGTGACTTCACACACCTCCAATCTGACATCGCACAGCTCCATTCTATGACTTCACACACCTCCATTCTGTGACTTCACACACCTCCATTCTATGACTTCACACACCTCCATTGTGACTTCACACACCTCCATTCTATGAGTTTACACACCTCCATTCTGACTTCACACACCTCCATTCTGACTTCATACACCTCCATTCTATGACTTCACACATCTCCATTCTGATTTCACACAACTCCATTCTGTGACTTCACACACCTCCATTATATTACTTCACACACCTACATTCTGTGACTTCACACACCTCCATTCTATGACTTCACACACCTCCATTCTGTGACTTCACACACTACATTGTGAGTTCACAGACCTCCATTCTATGAGTTCACACAAATGCATTGTGAATTCACACACCTCCATTCTATGACTTCACACACCTCCATTCTGACTTCACACACCTCCATTCTGACTTCACACACCTCAATTCTGTGACTTCACAAAACTCCATTCTATGATTTCACACAGCTCCATTCTATGAGTTCACACACCTCCATTCTATGACTTCACACACCTCCTTTCTGAGTTGACACATCTCCATTCTATGACTTCACACACCTCCATTCTATGACTTCACACACCCCCATTGTGTGACTTCACACACCTCCATTCTATGACTTCACACACCTAAATTCTATGACTTCACACACCTCCATTCTATGACTTCACACACCTTCATTCTTACTTAACAAACATCCATTCTATGACTTCACACACCTCCATTCTATGACTTCACATACCTCCATTCTATGACTTCACACACCTCCATTCTGTGACTTCACACACCTCAATTCTGTGACTTCACAGACCTCCATTATAACTTTACACACATCCATTCTATGACTTCACACACCTCCATTCTATGACTTCACACACCTTCATTCTGTGACTTCACACACCTCCATTCTGAGTTCACACACCTCCATTCTATGACTTCACACACCTCCATTCTATGAGTTTACACACCTCCATTCTGACTTCACACACCTCCATTCTATGACTTCACACACCTCCATTCTGACTTCACAGACCTCCATTCTATGACTTGACAAAACTCCATTCTGACTTCACACACCTCCATTCTGTGACTTCACACACCTCCATTATATGACTTCACACACCTCCATTCTGTGACTTCACACACCTCCATTCTGACTTCACACACCTCCATTCTATGACTTCACACATTTCCTTTCTGTGACTTCACACACCTCTATTCTGTGACTTCACACACCTCCATTCTGTGACTTCACACACCTCCATTCTATGACTTCACACAGCTCCATTCTGTGACTTAACACACATCCATTCTGTGACTTCATACACCTCAATTCTATGACTTCACACACCTCCATTCTGTGATTTCACACACCTCCATTCTGGGTTCACACACCTCCAATCTGTGACTTCACACCCCTCCATTCTGTGACTTCACACACCTCCATTCTATGACGTCACACACCTCCATTCTATGACTTCACACACGTCCATTCTATGATTTTACACACCTCCATTCTGTGACTTCACACACCTCCATTCTATAACTTCACACACCTCCATTCTGTGACTTCACACACCTCCATTCTATGACTTCACACACCTCCATTCTATGACTTCACACACCTCCATTCTGTGACTTTACACACCTCCATCGTATGATTTCACACACCTCCAGTCTGTGACTTCACACACCTCCATTCTATGACTTCACACACCTCCATTCTATGACTTCAAACACGTTCATTCTATGATTTTACACACCTCCATTCTGTGACTTCACACACCTCCATTCTATAACTTCACACACCTCCATTCTGTGACTTCACACACTTCCATAATGAATTCACACACATCCATTCTATGACTTCACACACCTCCAATCTATGACTTCACACAACTCCATTCTGTGACTTCACACACCTCCATTCTGAGTTCACACACATCCATTTTGACTTCACACACTTCCGTTCTTTGACTTCACACACCTCCATTCTGTGACTTCACACACCTCCATTCCATGACTTCACACACCTCCATTCTATGAGATTACACACCACCATTCTATGATTTCACACACCTACATTTTGACTTCATACACCTCCATTCTATGACTTCACACACCTCCATTCTATGACTTCACACACCTCCATTCTGTGACTTCACACAACTCCATTCTATGACTTCACACACCTCCATTCTATGACTTCACACACCTCCATTCTGTGACTTCACACAACTCCATTCTATGATTTCACACTCCTCCATTCTGTGACTTCACACACCTCCATTCTATGACTTCACACTCTTCCATTCTATAACTTAACACACCTACATTGTGACTTCCCACCTCCATTCTATGAGTTCACACACCTGCATTGTGACTTCACACACCTCCATTTTGACTTCACACGCCTCAGTTCTGTGACTTTACACACCTCCATTCTATGATTTCACACACTTCCATTCTATGACTTCACACACCTATATTCTATGACTTCAATCACCTCATTTCTGAGTTGACACACCTCCATTCTATGACTTCACACACCTCCATTGTGACTTCACACACCTCCATTCTATGAGTTCACACACCTCCATTCTGACTTCACACACCTCCATTCTATGACTTCACACAGCTAAATTCTGACTTCACACCTCCATTTGTGACTTCACACTCCACAATTTTGACTTAACACACCTCCATTCTGTGACT
Source organism: Megascapheus bottae (assembly GCA_024803745.1). Taxonomy (NCBI): domain Eukaryota; kingdom Metazoa; phylum Chordata; class Mammalia; order Rodentia; family Geomyidae; genus Megascapheus; species Megascapheus bottae. The sequence goes on from JANJXV010001059.1 coordinate 26,390, forward strand.
TCACACACCTCCATTCTGTGACTTCACACACTTCCATTTTGACTTCACACACTTCCATTCTTTGACTTCATACACCTCCATTCTGTGACTTCACACACCTCCATTCCATGACTTCACACACCTCCATTCTATGAGATTACACACCACCATTGTATGAGTTCACACACCTACATTGTGACTTCACACACCTCCATTCTTTGACTTCACACACCTTTATTTTTTCTTCAGAATCATCCATTCTATGACTTCACACACCTCCATTCTATGATTTCACAAAATTCCATTCTGTGACTTCACACACCTCCATTCTGACTTCACACACCTCCATTCTATGACTTCACACACCTCCATTCCATGACTTCACACACCTCCATTCCATGAGTTCACACACCTCCATTCTATGAGTTCACACACCACCATTTTGACTTCACACACCTCCATTCTATGACTTCACACACCTTCATTCTTATTTCAGAAACATCCATTCTATGACTTCACACACCTCCATTCTCTGACTTCACACACCTCCATTCTGAGTTCACACACCCCCATTCTGTGACTTCACACACCTTCAATCTGTGACTTGACACACCTCCATTCTATTACTTCACACACCTCCATTCTATGACTTCACAAACCTCCTTTCTGAGTTGACACACCTCCATTCTGTGATTTCACACACCTCCAATCTGACTTCACACACCTCCATTCTATGACTTCACACCCCTCCATTGTGACTTCACACACCTCCATTCTATGAGTTCACACACCTCCATTCTGACTTCACACACCTCCATTCTATGATTTCACACAGCTAAATTCTGACTTCACACCTCCATTTGTGACTTCACTCTCCACAATTTTGACTTCACACACCTCCATTCTGTGACTTCACACACCTCCATTCTGTGACTTCACACACATCCATTTTGACTTCACACACTTCCATTCTATGACTTCACACACCTCCATTCTGTGCCTTCACACACCTCCATTCCATGACTTCACACACCTCCATTCTATGAGATTACACACCACCATTCTATGAGTTCACACATTTACATTGTGACTTCACACACCTCCATTCTATGACTTCACACACCATCATTATTACTTCAGAATCATCCATTCTATGACTTCACACACCTCCATTCTATGACTTCACAAACTTCCGTTCTGTGACCTCACATACCTTCATTTTGAGGTCACACACTTCCATTCTGTGACTTCACACACCTCCATTCTGACTTCACACACCTCCATTCTATGACTTCACACATTTCCTTTCTGTGACTTCACACACCTCCATTCTGTGACTTCACACACCTCCATTCTTTGACTTCACACACCTCCATTCTATGACTTCACACAGATCCATTCTGTGACTTAACACACATCCATTCTATGATTTTACACACCTCCATTCTGTGACTTCACACACCTCCATTCTATAACTTCACACACCTCCATTCTATGACTTCACACACCTCCATTCTGTGACTTTACACACCTCCATCCTATGATTTCACACACCTCCAGTCTGTGACTTCACACACCTCCATTCTATGACTTCACACACCTCCATAGTGACTTCACACACCTCCATTCCATGAGTTCACACCCCTCCATTCTGAATTCACACACCTCCATCTATGACTTCACACAGCTCCATTCTGACTTCACACAGCTCCATTCTATGACTTCGCACACATCTATTCTGACTTCACACACCTCCATTCTGTGACTTCACACACCTCCATTCTGTGACTTCACACACCTCCATTCTGTGACTTCACACACATCCATTTTGACTTCACACACTTCCGTTCTTTGACTTCACACACCTCCATTCTGTGACTTCACAAACCTCCATTCCATGACTTCACACACCTCCATTCTATGAGATTACACACCTCCATTCTATGAGTTCACACACCACCATTTTGACTTCACACACCTCCATTCTATGACTTCACACACCTTCATTCTTATTTCAGACACATCCATTCTATGACTTCACACACCTCCATTCTGTGACTTCACACACCTCCATTCTGAGTTCACACACCCCCATTCTGTGACTTCACACACCTTCAATCTGTGACTTGACACACCTCCATTCTATTACTTCACACACCTCCATTCTATGATTTTACAAACCTCCAATATATGACTTCACACACCTCCATTCTGTGACTTCACACACCTCCATTCTATGACTTCACACACCTCCATTCTGTGACTTCACACACCTACATTGTGACTTCACACACCTACATTCTGACTTCACACACCTCAATTCTGTGACTTCACACACCTCCATTCTATGATTTCACACACCTCCATTCCATGACTTCACACACCTCCATTCTATGAGTTCACACACCTCCATTCTATGTTTCACACACCTCCATTTCGACTTCACACACCTGCATTCTTTGACTTCATACACCTTCGCTCTCACTTCAGAAACATCCATTATATGACTTCAGGCACCTCCATTCTGTGACTTCACAAACCTCCGTTCTGTGACCACACACCTCCATTCTGAGATCCCACACCTCCATTCTGTGACTTCACTCACCTCCATCCTGACTTCACACACCTCCATTCTGACTTCACAAACCTCAGTTCTTTGACTTCACACACCTCCATTCTAGGACTTCACACACCTCCATTCTATGACTTCACACACCTCCATTCTGTGACTTTACACACCTCCATCCTATGATTTCACACACCTCCAGTCTGTGACTTCACACACCTCCATTCTATGACTTCACACACCTCCATTCTATAACTTAACACACCTACATTGTGACTTCACACCTTCATTCTATGAGTTCACACACATGCATTGTGACTTCACACAGCTCCATTCTATGACTTCACCCACCAACATTCTGACTTCACCCACCTCCATTTTGACTTCACACGCCTCAGTTCTGTGACTTCACACACCTCCATTCTATGATTTCACACACTTCCATTCTATGACTTCACACACCTAGATTCTATGACTTCACACACCTCATTTCTGAGTTGACACACCTCCATTCTGTGATTTCACACACCTCCAATCTGACTTCACACACCTCCATTCTATGACTTCACACACCTCCATAGTGACTTCACACACCTCCATTCTATGAGTTCACACACCTCCATTCTGAATTCACACACCTCCATCTATGACTTCACACAGCTCCATTCTGACTTCACACAGCTCCATTCTATGACTTCGCACACATCTATTCTGTCTTCACACACCTCCATTCTGTGACTTCACACACCTCCATTCTGTGACTTCACACACCTCCATTCTGTGACTTCACACACATTCATTTTGACTTCACACACTTCCGTTCTTTGACTTCACACACCTCCATTCTGTGACTTCACACACCTCCATTCCATGACTTCACACACCTCCATTCTATGAGATTACACACCTCCATTCTATGAGTTCACACACCACCATTTTGACTTCACACACCTCCATTCTATGACTTCACACACCTTCATTCTTATTTCAGACACATCCATTCTATGACTTCACACACCTCCATTCTGTGACTTCACACACCTCCATTCTGAGTTCACACACCCCCATTCTGTGACTTCACACACCTTCAATCTGTGACTTGACACACCTTCATTCTATTACTTCACACACCTCCATTCTATGATTTCACAAACCTCCAATATATGACTTCACACACCTCCATTCTGTGACTTCACACACCTCCATTCTATGACTTCACAAACCTCCAGTCTGTGACTTCACACACCTCCATTCTATGACTTCACACACCTCCATAGTGACTTCACACACCTCCATTCTATGAGTTCACACACCTGCATTCTGAATTCACATACCTCCATCTATGACTTCACACAGCTCCATTCTGACTTCACACAGCTCCATTCTATGACTTCGCACACATCTATTCTGACTTCACACACCTCCATTCTGTGACTTCTCACACCTCCATTCTGTGACTTCACACACCTCCATTCTGTGACTTCACACACCTCCATTTTGACTTCACACACTTCCGTTCTTTGACTTCACACACCTCCATTCTGTGACTTCACACACCTCCATTCCATGACTTCACACACCTCAATTCTATGAGATTACACACCTCCATTCTATGAGTTCACACACCACCATTTTGACTTCACACACCTCCATTCTATGACTTCACACACCTTCATTCTTATTTCAGACACATCCATTCTATGACTTCACAACCTCCATTCTGTGACTTCACACACCTCCATTCTGAGTTCACACACCCCCATTCTGTGACTTCACACACCTTCAATCTGTGACTTGACACACCTCCATTCTATTACTTCACACACCTCCATTCTATGATTTCACAAACCTCCAATATATGACTTCACACACCTCCATTCTGTGACTTCACACACCTCCATTCTATGACTTCACACACCTCCATTCTGTGACTTCACACACCTACATTGTGACTTCACACACCTACATTCTGACTTCACACACCTCAATTCTGTGACTTCACACACCTCCATTCTATGATTTCACACACCTCCATTCCATGACTTCACACACCTCCATTCTATGAGTTCACACACCTCCATTCTATGTTTCACACACCTCCATTTTGACTTCACACACCTCCATTCTTTGACTTCATACACCTTCGCTCTCACTTCAGAAACATCCATTCTATGACTTCAGGCACCTCCATTCTGTGACTTCACAAACCTCCGTTCTGTGACCACACACCTCCATTCTGAGTTCCCACACCTCCATTCTGTGACTTCACTCACCTCCATCCTGACTTCACACACCTCCATTCTGACTTCACAAACCTCAATTCTTTGACTTCACACACCTCCATTCTATGACTTCACACACCTCCATTCTATGACTTCACACACCTCCATTCTTTGACTTTACACACCTCCATCCTATGATTTCACACACCTCCAGGCTGTGACTTCACACACCTCCATTCTATGACTTCACACACCTCCGTTCTATAACTTAACACACCTACATTGTGACTTCACACCTTCATTCTATGAGTTCACACACATGCATTGTGATTTCACACACCTCCATTCTATGACTTCACCCACCAACATTCTGACTTCACCCACCTCCATTTTGACTTCACACGCCTCAGTTCTGTGACTTCACACACCTCCTTTCTATGATTTCACACACTTCCATTCTATGACTTCACACACCTAGATTCTATGACTTCACACACCTCATTTCTGAGTTGACACACCTCCATTCTGTGATTTCACACACCTCCAATCTGACTTCACACACCTCCATTCTATGACTTCACACACCTCCATAGTGACTTCACACACATCCTTTCTATGAGTTCACACACCTCCATTCTGAATTCACACACCTCCATCTATGACTTCACAGAGCTCCATTCTGACTTCACACAGCTCCATTCTATGACTTCGCACACATCTATTCTGACTTCACACACCTCCATTCTGTGACTTCACACACCTCCATTCTGTGACTTCACACACCTCCATTCTGTGACTTCACACACCTCCATTCCATGACTTCACACACCTCCATTCTATGAGATTACACACCTCCATTCTATGAGTTCACACACCACCATTTTGACTTCACACGCCTCAGTTCTGTGACTTCACACACCTCCATTCTATGATTTCACACACTTCCATTCTATGACTTCACACACCTAGATTCTATGACTTCACACACCTCATTTCTGAGTTGACACACCTCCATTCTGTGATTTCACACACCTCCAATCTGACTTCACACACCTCCATTCTATGACTTCACACTCCTCCATAGTGACTTCACACACCACCATTCTATGAGTTCACACACCTCCATTCTGAATTCACACACCTCCATCTATGACTTCACACAGCTCCATTCTGACTTCACACAGCTCCATTCTATGACTTCGCACACATCTATTCTGACTTCACACACCTCCATTCCGTGACTTCACACACTTCCATTCTGTGACTTCACACACCTCCATTCTGTGACTTCACACACATCCATTTTGACTTCACACACTTCCGTTCTTTGACTTCACACACCTCCATTCTGTGACTTCACACACCTCCATTCCATGATTTCACACACCTCCATTCTATGAGATTACACACCTCCATTCTATGAGTTCACATACCACCATTTTGACTTCACACACCTCCATTCTATGACTTCACCCACCTTCATTCTTATTTCAGACACATCCATTCTATGACTTCACACACCTCCATTCTGTGACTTCACACACCTCCATTCTGAGTTCACACACCCCCATTCTGTGACTTCACACACCTTAAATCTGTGACTTGACACACCTCCATTCTATTACTTCACACACCTCCATTCTATGATTTCACAAACCTCCAATATATGACTTCACACACCTCCATTCTATGAGTTCACACACCTCCATTCTATGTTTCACACACCTCCATTTTGACTTCACACACCTCCATTATTGACTTCATACACCTTCGGTCTCACTTCAGAAACATCCATTCTATGACTTCAGGCACCTCCATTCTGTGACTTCACAAACCTCCGTTGTGTGACCACACACCTCCATTCTGAGTTCCCACACCTCCATTCTGTGACTTCACTCACCTCCATCCTGACTTCACACACCTCCATTCTGACTTCACAAACCTCAATTCTTTGACTTCACACACCTCCATTCTATGATTTCACACTCTTCCATTCTATGAATTCACACACTTCCATTCTATGACTTCACACACCCCATTTCTGAGTTGACACACCTCCATTCTGTGATTTCACACACCTCCAATTTGACTTCACACACCTCCATTCTATGACTTCACACACCCCCATTGTGACTTCACCCACTCCATTCTATGAGTTCACACACCTCCATTCTGACTTCACACACCCCCATTCTATGACTTCACACACCTCCATTCTATGACTTCACACACCTCCATTCTATGAGTTTACCCACCACCATTCTGACTTCACACACCTCCATTCTATGACTTCACACACCTCCATTCTGACTTCACAGACCTCCATTCTATGTCTTCACACAACTCCATTCTGACTTCACACACCTCCATTCTGTGACTTCACACACCTCCATTATATGACTTCACACACCTCCATTCTGTGACTTCACACACTTCCATTCTGACTTCACACACCTCCATTCTATGACTTCACACATTTCCTTTCTGTGACTTCACACACCTCAATTCTGTGACTTCACACACCTCCATTCTGTGACTTCACACACCTCCATTCTACGACTTCACACAGCTCCATTCTGTGACTTAACACACATCCATTCTGTGACTTCATACACCTCCATTTTATGACTTCACACACCTCCATTCTGTGATTTCACACACCTCCATTCTGGGTTCACACACCTCCAATCTGTGACTTCACACCCCTCCATTCTGTGACTTCACACACCTCCATTCTATGACGTCACACACCTCCATTCTATGACTTCACACACGTCCATTCTATGATTTTACACACCTGCATTCTGTGACTTCACACACCTCCATTCTATAACTTCACACACCTCCATTCTGTGACTTCACACACCTCCATTCTATGACTTCACACACCTCCCTTCTATGACTTCACACACCTCCATTCAGTGACTTTACAAACCTCCATCCTATGATTTCACACACCTCCAGTCTGTGACTTCACACACCTCCATTCTATGACTTCACACACCTCCATTCTATAACTTAACCCACCTACATTGTGACTTCACACCTTCATTCTATGAGTTCACACACATGCATTGTGACTTCACACACCTCCATTCTATGACTTCACCCACCAACATTCTGACTTCACCCACCTCCATTTTGACTTCACACGCCTCAGTTCTGTGATTTCACACACCTCCATTCTATGATTTCACACACTTCCATTCTATGACTTCACACACCTAGATTCTATGACTTCACACACCTCATTTCTGAGTTGACACACCTCCATTCTGTGATTTCACACACCTCCAATCTGATTTCACACACCTCCATTCTATGACTTCACACACCTCCATAGTGACTTCACACACCTCCATTCTATGAGTTCACACACCTCCATTCTGAATTCACACACCTCCATTCTATGCCTTCACACAGCTCCATTCTGACTTCACATAGCTCCATTGTATGACTTCGCACACATCTATTCTGACTTCACACACCTCCATTCTGTGACTTCACACACCTCCATTCTGTGACTTCACACACATCCATTTTGACTTCACACACTTCCGTTCTTTGACTTCACACACCTCAATTCTGTGATATCACACACCTCCATTATGACTTCACACACATCCATTCTATGACTTCACACACCTCCATTCTATGACTTCACACACCTTCATTCTGTGACTTCAGACACCTCCATTCTGAGTTCACACACCTCCATTCTATGACTTCACACAACTCCATTCTATGAGTTTACACACCTCCATTCTGACTTCACACACCTCCATTCTATGACTTCACACACCTCCATTCTATGAGTTTACACACCTCCATTCTATGACTTCACACAACTCCATTCTGACTTCACACACCTCCATTCTGTGACTTCACACACCTCCATTATATGACTTCACACACCTCCATTCTGTGACTTCACACACCTCCATTCTGACTTCACACACCTCCATTCTATGACTTCACACATTTCCTTTCTGTGACTTCACACACCTCTATTCTGTGACTTCACACACTTCCATTCTGTGACTTCACACACCTCCATTCTGTGACTTCACACAACTCCATTCTGTGACTTAACACACATCCATTCTGTGACTTCACACACCTCCATTCTGTGATTTCACACACCTCCATTCTGGGTTCACACACCTCCTATCTGTGACTTCACACCCCTCCATTCTGTGACTTCACACACCTCCCTTCTATGACGTCACACACCTCCATTCTATGACTTCAAACACTTTCATTCTATGATTTTACACACCTCCATTCTGTGACTTCACACACCTCCATTCTATAACTTCACACACCTCCATTCTGTGACTTCACACACTTCCATTCTATGACTTCACACACCTCCATTCTATGACTTCACACACCTCCATTCTGTGACTTTACACACCTCCATACCATGATTTCACACACCTCCAGTCTGTGACTTCACACACCTCCATTCTATGACTTCACACACCTCCATTCTATAACTTAACACACCTACATTGTGACTTCACACCTTCATTCTATGAGTTCACACACATGCATTGTGACTTCACACACCTCCATTCTCTGACTTCACCCACCAACATTCTGACTTCACCCACCTCCATTTTGACTTCACACGCCTCAGTTCTGTGACTTCACACACCTCCGTTCTATGATTTCACACACTTCCTTTCTAAGACTTCATACACCTAGATTCTCTGACTTCACACACCTCATTTCTGAGTTGACACAACTCCATTCTGTGATTTCACACACCTCCAATCTGACTTCACACACCTCCATTCTATGACTTCACACACCTCCATAGTGACTTCACACACCTCCATTCTATGAGTTCACACACCTCCATTCTGACTTCACACACCTCCATTCTATGACTTCACACAGCTCCATTCTAACTTCACACAGCTCCATTCTATGACTTCACACACCTTCATTCTTACTTAACAAACATCCATTCAATGAATTCACACACCTCCATTCTATGACTTCACACACCTCCATTCTATGACTTCACACACCTCCATTCTGTGACTTCACACACCTCATTTCTGTGACATCAAACACCTCCTTTATGAGTTCATACACATCCATTCTATGACTTCACACACCTCCATTCTATGACTTCACACACCTTCATTCTGTGACTTCACACACCTCCATTCTGAGTTCACACACCTCCATTCTATGACTTCACACACCTCCATTCTATGAGTTTACACACCTCCATTTTGACTTCACACACCTCCATTCTATGATTTCACACACCTCCATTCTTACTTCACAGACCTCCAGTCTATGACTTCACACAACTCCATTCTGACTTCACACACCTCCATTCAGTGACTTCACACACCTCCATTCTGACTTCACACACCTCCATTCTATGACTTCACACATTTCCTTTCTGTGACTTCACACACCTCCATTCTGTGACTTCACACACCTCCATTCTGTGACTTCACACACCTCCATTCTATGACTTCACACAGCTCCATTCTGTGACTTAAAACACATCCATTCTGTGACTTCATACACCTCCATTCTATGACTTCACACACCTCCATTCTGTGACTTCACACACCTCCATTCTGGGTTCACATACCTCCAATCTGTGACTTCACACTCCTCAATTCTGTGACTTCACACACCTCCATTCTATGACGTCACACACCTCCATTCTATGACTTCACACACCTCCATTCTATGAATTTACACACCTCCATTCTGTGACTTCACAAACCTCCATTCTATAACTTCACACACCTCCATTCTGTGACTTCACACACCTCCATTCTATGACTTCACACACCTCCATTCTATGACTTCACACACCTACAATGTGTGACTTCACACACCTCCATTCTATGACTTCACACACCTCCATTCTATAACTTAACACACCTACATTGTGACTTCACACCTTCATTCTATGAGTTCACACACATGCATTGTGATTTCATACACCTCCATTCTATGACTTCACCCACCAATATTCTGACTTCACCCACCTCCATTTTGACTTCACACGCCTCAGTTCTGTGACTTCACACACCTCCATTCTATGATTTCACACACTTCCATTCTATGACTTCACACACCTAGATTCTATGACTTCACACACCTCATTTCTGAGTTGACACAACTCCATTCTGTGATTTCACACACCTCCAATCTGACTTCACACACCTCCGTTCTATGACTTCACACACCTCCATAGTGACTTCACACACCTCCATTCTATGAGTTCACACACCTCCATTCTGACTTCACACACCTCCATTCTATGACTTCACACAGCTCCATTCTAACTTCGCACAGCTCCATTCTATGAATTCGCACACATGTATTCTGACTTCACACACCTCCATTCTGTGACTTCACACACCTCAAATCTGTGACTTCACACACCTCCATTCTGTGACTTCACACACATCCATTTTGACTTCACACACTTCCGTTTTTTGAATTCACACACTTCCATTCTGTGACTTCACACACCTCTATTCCATGACTTCACACACCTCCATTCTATGAGATTACACACCACCATTCTGTGAGTTCACACACCTACATTTTGACTTCACACACCTCCATTCCATGAGTTTACACACCTTCATTTTTTCTTCAGAATAATCCATTCTATGACTTCACACACCTCCATTCTATGATTTCACAAAATTCCATTCTGTGACTTCACGCATCTCCATTCTGACTTCACACACCTCCATTCTATTACTTCACACACTTCCATTCTATGACTTCACACACCTCAATTCTGTGACTTCACAAACCTCCATTGTGAATTCACACACCTTCATTCTGTCACTTCACACACCTCCATTCTGTGACTTCACACACCTCCATTCTGATACTTCACTCACCTCCATTTTTGGAATTCACATACCTCCATTCTTTGACTTCGCACACCTCCATTCCATGACTTCACACACCTCCATTCCATGAGTTCACACACCTCCATTCTATGAGTTCACACACCACCATTTTGACTTCACACACCTATATTCTATGACTTCACACACCTTCATTCTTATTTCAGAAACATCCATTCTATGACTTCACACACCTCCATTCTCTGACTTCACACACCTCCATTCTGAGTTCACACACCCCCATTCTGTGACTTCACACACCTTCAATCTGTGACTTGACACACCTCCATTCTATTACTTCAAACACCTCCATTCTATGAATTCACAAAGCTCCAATATATGACTTCACACACCTCCATTCTGTGACTTCACACACCTCCATTCGATGACTTCACACACCTCCATTCTGTGACTTCACACACCTACATTGTGACTTCATACACCTCCATTCTGACTTCACACACCTCAATTCTGTGACTTCACACACCTCCATTCTATGATTTCACACACCTCCATTCCATGACTTCACACACCTCCATTCTATGAGTTCATACACCTCCATTCTATGATTCACACACCTCCATTTTGACTTCACACACCTCCATTCTTTTACTTCGTACACCTTCGCTTTCACTTCAGAAACATGCATTCTATGACTTCAGGCACCTCCATTCTATGACTCCACAAACCTCCATTCTGTGACCACACACCTCCATTCTGAGTTCCCACACCTCCATTCTGTGACTTCACTCACCTCCATCCTGACTTCACACACCTCCATTCTGACTACACAAACCTCAATTCTTTGACTTCACACACCTCCATTCTATGATTTCACACTCTTCCATTCTATGAATTCACACACCTCCATTCTATGACTTCACACACCCCATTTCTGAGTTGACACACCTCCATTCTGTGATTTCACACACCTCCAATTTGACTTCACACACCCCCATTCTATGACTTCACACACCCCCATTGTGACTTCACACACTCCATTGTATGAGTTCACACACCTCCATTCTCACTTCACACACCTCCATTCTATGGCTTCACACAGCTGCATTCTGACTTCAGACACCTCCATTTGTGACTTCACACACCACAATTTTGACTTCAAACACCTTCATTCTGTGACTTCACACACCTCCATTCTGTGACTTCACACACCTCCATTTTGACTTCACACACTTCCATTCTTTGACTTAACACACCTGCATTCTGTGACTTCACACACCACCATTGTTTGACTTCACAACCTATATTCTTGGACTTCACACACCTCCATTCCATGACTTCACACATCTCCATTTTATGAGTTCACACACCTTCATTCTACTTCAGAAACATCCATTCTATGACTTCACACACCTCCATTCTATGATTTCACAAACCTACATTCTGTGACTTCACACACCTCCATTCTGAGTTCACACACCTCAATTCCGTGACTTCACACACCTCAATTCTCACTTCACACACCTCCATTCTATGACTTCACACAATTCCATTCTATGACTTCACACACCTCCATTCTTTGAATTCACACACCTCCATTGTGAGTTCACACACATCCATTCTGTGATTTCACACACCTCCATTCTGTGACTTCACACACCTCCATTCTGTGACTTCACACACCTCCATTCTATGATTTCTCACACCTCCATTCTATTAATTCACACACCTCCATTCTGTGACTTCACACAACTCCATTCTATGACTTCCCACACCTCCATTCTGTGACTTTACACACCTCCATTCTGAGTTCACAAACCTCCATTCTGTGACTTAACGCACCTTCATTCTGTGACTTCAAACACCTCCATTCTATGACTTCACACACCTCCATTCTATGAGTTCACACACCTCCATACTGTGACTTCACACACCTCCAGTCTTTGACTTCACACCCCTGCATTCTGTGACTTCACACACCTCCATTCTATAACTTCACACACCTCAATTGTGACTTCCCACACCTCCAATCTGAGTTCACACACCTCCGTTCTGACTTCACACACCTCCATTCTATGACTTCACACACCTCCATTCTGTGACTTCACACACCTGAATTCTGTGACTTCACACACCTCCATTATGACTTCACAAACCTCCATTCTATGACTTCACACACCTCCTTTGTGACTTCACACACCTCCATTCTATGAGTTTACACACCTCCATTCTGAGTTCACACACCTCCATTCTGTGACTTCACACACCTCCATTCTGACTTCACACAGCTCCATAAAATGACTTCACACACCTCCATTCTGTGACTTCGCCCACCTCCATTCTGACTTCACACAGCTCCATTCTCTGACTTCCCACAGCTCCATTCTATGATTTCACACACCTCCATTCTATGACTTCACACACCTCCATTCTGTGACTTCACACACCTCCATTCTGAGTTCAAACACCTCTGTTCTGTGACTTAACACACCTCCATTCTGTGACTTCACACACCTCCATTCTGAGTTCGCACAAATCCATTCTGTGACGTCACACACCTCCATTCTGACTTCACACAGCTCCATTCTATGACTTCACACACCTCCATTCTGTGCCTTCACACACCTCCATTCTATGACTTAACACACCTTCATTCTTACTTAACAAACATCCATTCTATGACTTCACACACCTCCATTCTATGACTTCACACACCTCCATTCTATAACTTCACACACCTCTATTTTGTGACTTCACACAACTCAATTCTGTGACTTCACACACCTCCATAATGACTTCACACACATCCATTCTATGACTTCACACACCTCCATTCTATGACTTCACACAACTCCATTCTGTGACTTCACACACCTCCATTCTGAGTTCACACACCTCCATTCTGTGATTTCACACACCTCCAATCTGACTTCACACAGCTCCATTCTATGACTTCACACACCTCCATTTTGTGACTTCACACACCTCCATTCTATGACTTCACACACCTCCATTGTGACTTCACACACCTCCATTCTATGAGTTTACACACCTCCATTCTGACTTCACACACCTCCATTCTATGACTTCACACACCTCCATTCTGACTTCACACACCTCCATTCTATGAGTTCACACAACTCCATTCTGACTTCACACATCTCCATTCTGTGACTTCACACACCTCCATTATATGACTTCACACACCTACATTCTGTGACTTCACACACCTCCATTCTATGACTTCACACACCTCAATTCTGTGACTTCACACACCTACATTGTGACTTCACAGACCTCCATTCTCTGAGTTCACACAAATGCATTGTGAATTCACACACCTCCATTCTATGACTTCACACACCTCCATTCGGACTTCACACACCTCCATTCTGACTTCACACACCTCATTTCTGTGACTTCACACAACTCCATTCTATGATTTCACACACCACCATTCTATGACTTCACACACCTCCATTCTATGACTTCACACAACCCCATTGTGTGACTTCACACACCTCCATTCTATGACTTCACTCACCTCCATTCTGTGACTTCACACACCTCGATTCTGAGTTCACACACCTCCACTTTGTGATTTCACACACCAACATTCTCAGACTTCACACACCTCCGTTCTATGACTTCATACACCTAAATTCTATGACTTCACACACGACCATTCTATGACTTCAAACACCTTCATTCTTACTTAACAAACATCCATTCTATGACTTCTCACACCTCCATTCTATGACTTCACACACCTCCATTCTATGACTTCACACACCTCCATTCTGTGACTTCACACACCTAGATTCTGTGACTTCACACACCTCCATTCTGAGTTCACAAACCTCCATTCTGTGACTTCACACACCTCCATTCTGACTTCACAGAGCTCCATAAAATGACTTCACACACCTCCATTCTGTGACTTCGCACACCTCCATTCTGACTTCACACAGCTCCATTATCTGACTTCCCACACCTCCATTCTATGATTTCACACACCTCCAATCTATGACTTCACACACCTCCATTCTGTGACTTCACACACCTAAATTCTGAGTTCAAACACCTCCGTTCTCTGACTTAACACACCTCCATTCTGTGACTTAACACACCTCCATTCTGTGACTTCACACACCTCCATTCTGTGACTTCACACACCTCCATTCTGGCTTCACACAGCTCCATTCTATGACTTCACACACCTCCATTCTGTGCCTTCGCACACCTCCATTCTATGACTTAACACACCTTCATTCTTACTTAACAAACATCCATTCTATGACTTCACACACCTCCATTCTATGACTTCACACACCTCCATTCTGAGTTCACACACCTCCATTCTATGACTTCTCACACCTCCAATCTGACTTCACACAGCTCCATTCTATGACTTCACACACTTTCATTCTTTGAGTTCACACACCTCCATTCTATGACTTCACACACCTCCATTGTGACTTCACACACCTCCATTCTATGAGTTTACACACCTCATTGTGACTTCACACACCTCCATTCTATGACTTCACACACCTCCATTCTGAATTCACACACCTCCATTCTGTGACTTCACACAACTCCATTCTGACTTCACACACCTCCATTCTGTGACTTCACACACCTCCATTTTATGACTTCACACACCTACATTCTGTGACTTCACACACCTACATTCTATGACTTCACACACCTCCATTCTGTGACTTCACACACCTACATGGTGACTTCACAGACCTCCATTCTATGAGTTCACACAAATGCATTGTGAATTCACACACCTCCATTCTATGACTTCACACACCTCCATTCTGACTTCACACACCTCCATTCTGACTTCACACACCTCAATTCTGTGACTTCACACACCTCCTTTCTGAGTTGACACACCTCAATTCTATGACTTCACACACCTCCATTCTATGACTTCACACACTCCCATTGTGTGACTTCACACACCTCCATTCTATGACTTCACACACCTCCATTCTGTGAATTTACACACCTCGATTCTGAGTTTACACACCTCCATTTTGTGATTTCACACACCTACATTCTCAGACTTCACACACCTCCATTCTATGACGTCACACACCTCCATTCTGTGACTTCACACACCTCCATTTTATGACTTCACACACCTCCATTCTGTGACTTAACACACCTCCATTCTTGACTTCACACACTCCATTCTATAACCTCACACACCTCCATTCTACGACTTCCCACACCTGCATTGTGACTTCACACACCTCCATTCTATGAGTTCACAGAACTCCATTCTGACTTCACACACCTCCATTCTATGCCTTCACACACCTCCATTCTGACTTCACACACCTCCATTCTATGACTTCACACAACTCCATCTGACTTCACACACCTCCATTTCATGACTTCACACACCTCCATTCGTTGACTTCACACACCTCCATTCCTTGACTGCATGCACCTCCATTCTATGAGTTCACACAACTCCATTCTGACTTAACACACCTCCATTCTGTGACTCCACACACCTCCATTATATGACTTCACATACCTCCATTCTGTGACTTCACACACCTCCATTCTGTGACTTCACACACCTCCATTCTGTGACTTCACACACCTACATTGTGACTTCACAGACCTCCATTCTATGAGTTCACACAAATGCATTGTGAATTCACACATCTCCATTCTATGACTTCACACACCTCCATTCTGACTTCACACACCTCCATTCTGACTCCACACACCTCAATTCTGTGACTTCACACAATTCCATTCTATGATTTCACACACCTCCGTTCCAAGACTTCACACACCTCCACTCTATGACTTCACACACCTCCTTTCTGAGTTGACACACCGCCATTCTTTGACTTCACACACCTCCAATCTGACTTCACACACCTCCATTTTATGACTTCACACACTTCCATTCTGTGACTTCGAAAACCTCCATTCTATGACTTCACACACCTCCATTGTGACTTCACACACCACCATTCTATGAGTTCACACACCGCCATTCTGACTTCACTCACCTCCATTCTATGACTTCACACAGCTCCATTCTGACTTCACACACCTCCATTTTGATTTCACACACCTCAATTCTGTGACTTCACACATCTCCATTCTATGATTTCACACACCTCCATTCTATGACTCACACACCTAGATTCTATGACTTCACACACCTCCTTTCTGAGTTGACACACCTCCATTCTATGACTTCACACACCTCCATTCTGTGACTTCACACGCGTCCATTCTGAGTTCACACACCTCCATTCTGTGACTTCACACACCTCCAATCTGACTTCACACAGCTCCATTCCATGACTTCACACACCTCCATTCTGTGACTTCACACACCTCCATTCTATGACTTCACACACCTCCATTCTGTGACTTCACACACCTCCAATCTGACTTCACACAGCTCCATTCCATGACTTCACACACCTCCATTGTGACTTCACACACCTCCATTCTATGAGTTTACACACCTCCATTCTGACTTCACACACCTCCATTCTATGACTTCACACACCTCCATTCTGACTTCACACACCTCCATTCTACGACTTCACACAACTCCATTCTGACTTCACACACCTCCATTCTGTGACTTCACACACCTCCATTATATGACTTCACACACCTCCATTCTGGGACTTCACACATCTCCATTCTATGACTTCACAATCCTCCATTCTTCGACTTCACACACCTACATTGTGACTTCACAGACCTCCATTCTATGAGTTCACACAAATGCATTGTGAATTCACAAACCTCCATTCTATGACTTCACACAACTCTATTCTGACCTCACACACCTACATTCTGACTTCACACACCTCAATTCTGTGACTTCACACAACTACATTCTATGATTTCACACACCTCCATTCTATGACTTCACAAACCTCCATTCTATGACTTCACACACCTCCAATCTTACTTCACACACCTCCATTTTATGACTTCACACACTTCCATTCTGTGACTTCAAAAACCTCCATTCAATGACTTCACACACCTCCATTGTGACTTCACACACCATCATTCTATGAGTTCGCACACCGCCATTCTGATTTCACGCACCTCCATTGTATGACTTCACACAGCTCCATTCTGACTTCACACACCTCCATTCTGACTTCACACACCTCAATTCTGTGACTTCACACAACTCCAATCTATGATTTCACACACCTCCATTCTATGACTCACACACCTCCAATCTATGACTTCGCACACCTCCTTTCTGAGTTGACACACCTCCATTCTATGACTTCACACACCTCCATTCTATGACTTCACACACCTCAATTCTATGACTTCACAAACCTAGATTCTGTGACTTCACACACCTCCATTCTGAGTTCACACACCTCCATTCTGTGACTTCACACACCTCCATTCTGACTTCACAGAGATCCATAAAATGACTTTACACACCTCCATTCTGTGACTTCGCACACCTGCATTATGACTTCACACAGCTCCATTCTCTGACTTCCCACACCTCCATTCTATGATTTTACACACCTCCAATCTATGACTTCACACACCTCCATTCTGTGACTTCACACACCTCCATTCTGAGTTCAAACACCTCCGTTCTGTGACTTAGCACACCTCCATTTTGTGACTTCACACACCTCCATTCTGAGTTCGCACACCTCCATTCTGTGACTTCACACACCTCCATTCTGACTTCACACAGCTCCATTCTATGAGTTCACACCACTCCATTCTGTGCCTTCGCATACCTCCATTCTATGACTTAACACACCTTCATTCTTACTTAACAAACTTACATTCTATGACTTCACACACCTCCATTCTATGACTTCACACACCTCCATTCTGTGACTTCA
This sequence comes from Megascapheus bottae, assembly GCA_024803745.1. Classification (NCBI taxonomy): domain Eukaryota; kingdom Metazoa; phylum Chordata; class Mammalia; order Rodentia; family Geomyidae; genus Megascapheus; species Megascapheus bottae. The sequence continues at coordinate 45,927 of JANJXV010001059.1, forward strand.
CACACCTCCATTCTGAGTTCACACACCTCCATTCTATGACTTCACACACCTCCAATCTGACTTCACACAGCTCCATTCTATGACTTCACACACTTCCATTCTGTGAGTTCTCACACCTACATTCTATGACTTCACACACCTCCATTGTGACTTCACACACCTCCATTCTATGAGTTTACACACCTCCATTCTGACTTCACACACCTCCATTCTATGACTTCACACAACTCCATTCTGAATTCACACACCTCCACTCTGTGACTTCACACACCTCCATTTTATGACTTCACACACCTCCATTCTGTGACTTCACACACCTACATTCTATGACTTCACACACCTCCATTCTGTGACTTCACACACCTACCTGGTGACTTCACAGACCTCCATTCTATGAGTTCACACAAATGCATTGTGAATTCACACACCTCCATTCTATGACTTCACACACCTCCATTCTGACTTCACACACCTCCATTCTGACTTCACACACCTCAATTCTGTGACTTCACACACCTCCTTTCTGAGTTGACACACCTCAATTCTATGACTTCACACACCTCCATTCTATGACTTCACACACTCCCATTGTGTGACTTCACACACCTCCATTCTATGACTTCACACACCTCCATTCTGTGAATTCACACACCTCGATTCTGAGTTCACACACCTCCATTTTGTGATTTCACACACCTACATTCTCAGACTTCACAAACCTCCATTCTATGACGTCACACACCTCAATTCTATGACTTCACACACCTCCATTCTATGACTTCACACACCTCCATTCTGTGACTTCACACACCTCCATTCTGTGACTTCACACACCTCCATTCTATGACCTCACACACCTCCATTCTACGACTTCGCACACCTTCATTGTGACTTCACACACCTCCATTCTATGAGTTCACACAACTCCATTCTGACTTCACACACCTCCATTCTATGACTTCACACACCTCCATTCTGACTTCACACACCTCCATTCTGACTTCACACACCTCAATTCTGTGACTTCACACAACTCCATTCTATGATTTCACACACCTCCGTTCTATGACTTCACACACCTCCATTCTATGACTTCACACACCTCCTTTCTGAGTTGACACACCTCCATTCTTTGACTTCACACACCTCCAATCTGACTTCACACACCTGCATTTTATGACTTCACACACTTCCATTCTGGGACTTCAAAAACCTCCATTCTATGACTTCACACACCTCCATTGTGACTTCACACACCACCATTCTATGAGTTCACACACCGCCATTCTGACTTCACTCACCTCCATTCTATGACTTCACACAGCTCCATTCTGACTTCACACACCTCCATTCTGATATCACACACCTCAATTCTGTGACTTCACACATCTCCATTCTATGATTTCACACACCTCCATTCTATGACTCACACACCTAGATTCTATGACTTCACACACCTCCTTTCTGAGTTGACACACCTCCATTCTATGACTTCACACACCTCCATTCTGTGACTTCACACGCCTCCATTCTGTGACTTCACACACCTCCATTCTGTGACTTCACACACCTACATTGTGACTTCACAGACCTCCATTCTATGAGTTCACACAAATGCATTGTGAATTCACACATCTCCATTCTATGACTTCACACACATCCATTCTGACTTCACACACCTCCATTCTGACTTCACACACCTCAATTCTGTGACTTCACACAATTCCATTCTATGATTTCACACACCTCCGTTCTATGACTTCACACACCTCCATTCTATGACTTCACACACCTCCTTTCTGAGTTGACACACCTCCATTCTTTGACTTCACACACCTCCAATCTGACTTCACACACCTCCATTTTATGACTTCACACACTTCCATTCTGGGACTTCAAAAACCTCCATTCTATGACTTCACACACCTCCATTGTGACTTCACACACCACCATTCTATGAGTTCACACACCGCCATTCTGACTTCACTCACCTCCATTCTATGACTTCACACAGCTCCATTCTGACTTCACACACCTCCATTCTGATTTCACACACCTCAATTCTGTGACTTCACACATCTCCATTCTATGATTTCACACACCTCCATTCTATGACTCACACACCTCCATTCTATGACTTCACACACCTCCATTGTGACTTCACACACCTCCATTCTATGAGTTTACACACCTCCATTCTGACTTCACACACCTCCATTCTATGACTTCACACACCTCCATTCTGACTTCACACACCTCCATTCTACGACTTCACACAACTCCATTCTGCCTTCACACACCTCCATTCTGTGACTTCACACACCTCCATTATATGACTTCACACACCTCCATTCTGGGACTTCACACACCTCCATTCTATGACTTCACACACCTCCATTCTGTGACTTCACACACCTCCATTCTGTGACTTCACACACCTGAATTCTGTGACTTCCCACGCCTCCGTTCTGACTTCACACACCTCCATTCTATGACTTCACAAACCTCCATTCTATGACTTCACACACCTAGATTCTGTGACTTCACACACCTCCATTCTGAGTTCACACACCTCCATTCTGTGACTTCACACACCTCCATTCTGACTTCACAGAGCTCCATTTTATTATTTCACATACCTCCATTCTATGATTTCACACACCTCCATTCTGTGACTTCACACACCTCCATTCTGAGTTCAAACAACTCCGTTCTGTGACTTTACATACCTTCATTCTGTGACTTCACACACCTCCATTCTGAGTTCGCACACCTCCATTCTATGACTTCACACACCTCCATTCTGACTTCACACACCTCCATTCTATGACTTCACACAACTCCATCTGACTTCACACACCTCCATTCCATGACTTCACACACCTCCATTCGATGACTTCACACACCTCCATTCTTTGTCTGCATGCACCTCCATTCTATGAGTTCACACACCTCCATTCTGTGACTTCACACACCTTTATTGTTTGACTTCACACACCTCCATTCTTTGACTTCACACACCTCCATTCCATGACTTCACACACCTCCATTCTATGACTCACACACCTAGATTCTATGACTTCACACACCTCCTTTTTGAGTTGACACACCTCCATTCTATGACTTCACACACCTCCATTCTGTGACTTCACACACCTCCATTCTATGACTTCACACACCTCCATTGTGACTTCACACACATCCATTCTATGAGTTTACACACCTCCATTCTGACTTCACACACCTCCATTCTATGACTTCACACACCTCCATTCTGACTTCACACACCTCCATTCCACGACTTCACACAACTCCATTCTGCCTTCACACACCTCCATTCTGTGACTTCACACACCTCCATTATATGACTTCACACACCTCCATTCTGGGACTTCACACACCTCCATTCTATGACTTCACAAACCTCCATTCTGTGACCTCACACACCTACATTGTGACTTCACAGACCTCCATTCTATGAGTTCACACAAATGCATTGTGAATTCACAAACCTCCATTCTATGACTTCACACAACACCATTCTGACCTCACACACCTACATTCTGACTTCACACACCTCAATTCTGTGACTTCACACAACTACATTCTATGATTTCACACACCTCCATTCTATGACTTCACACACCTCCATTCTATGACTTCACACACCTCCAATCTTACTTCACACACCTCCATTTTATGACTTCACACACTTCCATTCTGTGACTTCAAAAACCTCCATTCAATGACTTCACACACCTCCATTGTGACTTCACACACCATCATTCTATGAGTTCACACACCGCCATTCTGATTTCACGCACCTCCCTTGTATGACTGCACACAGCTCCATTCTGACTTCACACACCTCCATTCTGAATTCACACACCTCAATTCTGTGACTTCACACAACTCCAATCTATGATTTCACACAACTCCATTCTATGACTCACACACCTCAATTCTATGACTTCACACACCTAGATTCTGTGACTTCACACACCTCCATTCTGAGTTCACACACCTCCATTCTATGACTTCACACACCTCCATTCTATGACTTCACACACCTCAATTCTATGACTTCACACACCTAGATTCTGTGACTTCACACACCTCCATTCTGAGTTCACACACCTCCATTCTGTGACTTCACACACCTCCATTCTGACTTCAAAGAGCTCCATAAAATGACTTCACACACCTCCATTCTGTGACTTCGCACACCTGCATTCTGACTTCACACAGCTCCATTCTCTGACTTACCACACCTCCATTCTATGATTTTACACACCTCCAATCTATGACTTCACACACCTCCATTCTGTGACTTCACACACCTCCATTCTGAGTTCAAACACCTCCGTTCTGTGACTTAGCACACCTCCATTTTGTGACTTCACACACCTCCATTCTGAGTTCGCACATCTCCATTCTGTGACTTCACACACCTCCATTCTGACTTCACACAGCTCCATTCTATGAGTTCACACACCTCCATTCTGTGCCTTCGCACACCTCCATTCTATGACTTAACACACCTTCATTCTTACTAACAAACTTACATTCTATGACTTCACACACCTCCATTCTATGACTTCACACACCTCCATTCTGTGACTTCACACACCTCCATTCTGAGTTCACACACCTCCATTCTATGACTTCACACACCTCCAATCTGACTTCACACAGCTCCATTCTATGACTTCACACACTTCCATTCTGTGAGTTCACACACCTCCATTCTATGACTTCACACACCTCCATTGTGACTTCACACACCTCCATTCTATGAGTTTACACACCTCCATTCTGACTTCACACACCTCCATTCTATGACTTCACACAACTCCATTCTGAATTCACACACCTCCATTCTGTGAAATCATACAACTCCATTCTGACTTCACACACCTCCATTCTGTGACTTCACACCTCCATTTTATGACTTCACACACCTACATTCTGTGACTTCACACCTCCATTTTATGACTTCACACACCTACATTCTGTGACTTCACACAACTCCATTCTATGACTTCACACACCTCTATTCTGTGACTTCACAAACCTCCATTCTGTGACTTCACACACCTACATTGTGACTTCACAGACCTCCATTCTATGAGTTCACACAAATGCATTGTGAATTCACACACCTCCATTCTGTGACTTCACACACCTCCATTCTGACTTCACACACCTCCATTCTGACTTCACACACCTCAATTCTGTGACTTCACACACCTCCTTTCTGAGTTGACACACCTCAATTCTATGACTTCACACACCTCCATTCTATGACTTCACACACTCCCATTGTGTGACTTCACACACCTCCATTCTATGACTTCACACACCTCCATTCTGTGAATTCACACACCTCCATTCTGAGTTCACACACCTCCATTTTGTGATTTCACACACCTACATTCTCAGACTTCACACACCTCCATTCAATGACTTCACACACCTCCATTCTGTGACTTCACACACCTCCATTCTGTGACTTCACACACCTCCATTCCATGACCTCACACACCTCCATTCCATGACTTCACAGACCTCCATTCGATGACTTCACACATCTCCATTTTATGAGTTCACACACCTTCATTCTACTTCAGAAACATCCATTCTATGACTTCACACACCTCCATTCTATGACTTCACAAACCTCCATTCTGTGACTTCACAGACCTCCATTCTGAGTTCACTCACCTCAATTCCGTGACTTCACACACCTCAATTCTCACTTCACAAACCTCCATTCTATGACTTCACACAATTCCATTCTATGACTTCACACACCTCCATTCTTTGACTTCACACACCTCCATTCTGTGACTTCACACACCTCCATTCTATGATTTCTCACACCTCCATTCTGTGATTCACACACCTCCATTTTGACTTCACACACCTCCATTGTTTGACTTCATACACCTTCGTTCTCACTTCAGAAACATCCGTTCTATGACTTCAGGCACCTCCATTCTATGACTTCACAAACCTCCATTCTGTGACCACAGACCTCCATTCTGAGTTCCCACACCTCCATTCTGTGACTTCACACACCTCCATTCGATGATTTCTCACACCTCCATTCTACTAATTCACACACCTCCATTCTGTGACTTCACACAAATCCATTCTACGACTTCCCACACCTCCATTCTGTGACTTCACACACCTCCATTCTGAGTTCACAAACCTCCATTCTGTGACTTAACGCACCTTCATTCTGTGACTTACACACCGCCATTCTATGACTTCACACACCTCCATTCTATGAGTTCACACACCTACATACTATGACTTCACACACCTCCAGTCTTTGACTTCACACCCCTCCATTGTGTGACTTCACACACCTCCATTCTATAACTTAACACACCTCCATTGTGACTTCCCACACCTCCAATCTGAGTTCACACACCTCCGTTCTGACTTCACACACCTCCATTCTATGACTTCACACACCTCCATTCTGTGACTTCACACACCTCCATTCTGTGACTTCACACACCTGAATTCTGTGACTTCCCACGCCTCCGTTCTGACTTCACACACCTCCATTCTATGACTTCACAAACCTCCATTCTATGACTTCACACACCTAGATTCTGTGACTTCACACACCTCCATTCTGAGTTCACACACCTCCATTCTGTTACTTCACACACCTCCATTCTGACTTCACAGAGCTCCATTTTATTATTTCACATACCTCCATTCTATGATTTCACACACCTCCATTCTGTGACTTCACACACCTCCATTCTGAGTTCAAACAACTCCGTTCTGTGACTTTACACACCTTCATTCTGTGACTTCACACACCTCCATTCTGAGTTCGCACACCTCCATTCTATGACTTCACACACCTCCATTCTGACTTCACACACCTCCATTCTATGACTTCACACAACTCCATCTGACTTCACACACCTCCATTCCATGACTTCACACACCTCCATTCGATGACTTCACACACCTCCATTCTTTGTCTGCATGCACCTCCATTCTATGAGTTTACACACCTCCATTCTGTGACTTCACACACCTTTATTGTTTGACTTCACACACCTCCATTCTTTGACTTCACACACCTCCATTCCATGACTTCACACACCTCCATTCTATGACTCACACACCTAGATTCTATGACTTCACACACCTCCTTTTTGAGTTGACACACCTCCATTCTATGACTTCACACACCTCCATTCTGTGACTTCACACACCTCCATTCTATGACTTCACACACCTCCATTGTGACTTCACACACCTCCATTCTATGAGTTTACACACCTCCATTCTGACTTCACACACCTCCATTCTATGACTTCACACACCTCCATTCTGACTTCACACACCTCCATTCCACGACTTCACACAACTCCATTCTGCCTTCACACACCTCCATTCTGTGACTTCACACACCTCCATTATATGACTTCACACACCTCCATTCTGGGACTTCACACACCTCCATTCTATGACTTCACAAACCTCCATTCTGTGACTTCACACACCTACATTGTGACTTCACAGACCTCCATTCTATGAGTTCACACAAATGCATTGTGAATTCACAAACCTCCATTCTATGACTTCACACAACACCATTCTGACCTCACACACCTACATTCTGACTTCACACACCTCAATTCTGTGACTTCACACAACTACATTCTATGATTTCACACACCTCCATTCTATGACTTCACACACCTCCATTCTATGACTTCACACACCTCCAATCTTACTTCACACACCTCCATTTTATGACTTCACACACTTCCATTCTGTGACTTCAAAAACCTCCATTCAATGACTTCACACACCTCCATTGTGACTTCACACACCATCATTCTATGAGTTCACACACCGCCATTCTGATTTCACGCACCTCCCTTGTATGACTGCACACAGCTCCATTCTGACTTCACACACCTCCATTCTGACTTCACACACCTCAATTCTGTGACTTCACACAACTCCAATCTATGATTTCACACACCTCCATTCTATGACTCACACACCTCAATTCTATGACTTCACACACCTAGATTCTGTGACTTCACACACCTCCATTCTGAGTTCACACACCTCCATTCTATGACTTCACACACCTCCATTCTATGACTTCACACACCTCAATTCTATGACTTCACACACCTAGATTCTGTGACTTCACACACCTCCATTCTGAGTTCACACACCTCCATTCTGTGACTTCACACACCTCCATTCTGACTTCAAAGAGCTCCATAAAATGACTTCACACACCTCCATTCTGTGACTTCGCACACCTGCATTCTGACTTCACACAGCTCCATTCTCTGACTTACCACACCTCCATTCTATGAATTTACACACCTCCAATCTATGACTTCACACACCTCCATTCTGTGACTTCACACACCTCCATTCTGAGTTCAAACACCTCCGTTCTGTGACTTAGCACACCTCCATTTTGTGACTTCACACACCTCCATTCTGAGTTCGCACATCTCCATTCTGTGACTTCACACACCTCCATTCTGACTTCACACAGCTCCATTCTATGAGTTCACACACCTCCATTCTGTGCCTTCGCACACCTCCATTCTATGACTTAACACACCTTCATTCTTACTTAACAAACTTACATTCTATGACTTCACACACCTCCATTCTATGACTTCACACACCTCCATTCTGTGACTTCACACACCTCCATTCTGAGTTCACACACCTCCATTCTATGACTTCACACACCTCCAATCTGACTTCACACAGCTCCATTCTATGACTTCACACACTTCCATTCTGTGAGTTCACACACCTCCATTCTATGACTTCACACACCTCCATTGTGACTTCACACACCTCCATTCTATGAGTTTACACACCTCCATTCTGACTTCACACACCTCCATTCTATGACTTCACACAACTCCATTCTGAATTCACACACCTCCATTCTGTGAAATCATACAACTCCATTCTGACTTCACACACCTCCATTCTGTGACTTCACACCTCCATTTTATGACTTCACACACCTACATTCTGTGACTTCACACAACTCCATTCTATGACTTCACACACCTCTATTCTGTGACTTCACAAACCTCCATTCTGTGACTTCACACACCTACATTGTGACTTCACAGACCTCCATTCTATGAGTTCACACAAATGCATTGTGAATTCACACACCTCCATTCTGTGACTTCACACACCTCCATTCTGACTTCACACACCTCCATTCTGACTTCACACACCTCAATTCTGTGACTTCACACACCTCCTTTCTGAGTTGACACACCTCAATTCTATGACTTCACACACCTCCATTCTATGACTTCACACACTCCCATTGTGTGACTTCACACACCTCCATTCTATGACTTCACACACCTCCATTCTGTGAATTCACACACCTCCATTCTGAGTTCACACACCTCCATTTTGTGATTTCACACACCTACATTCTCAGACTTCACACACCTCCATTCAATGACTTCACACACCTCCATTCTGTGACTTCACACACCTCCATTCTGTGACTTCACACACCTCCATTCCATGACCTCACACACCTCCATTCCATGACTTCACAGACCTCCATTCGATGACTTCACACATCTCCATTTTATGAGTTCACACACCTTCATTCTACTTCAGAAACATCCATTCTATGACTTCACACACCTCCATTCTATGACTTCACAAACCTCCATTCTGTGACTTCACAGACCTCCATTCTGAGTTCACTCACCTCAATTCCGTGACTTCACACACCTCAATTCTCACTTCACAAACCTCCATTCTATGACTTCACACAATTCCATTCTATGACTTCACACACCTCCATTCTTTGACTTCACACACCTCCATTCTGTGACTTCACACACCTCCATTCTATGATTTCTCACACCTCCATTCTGTGATTCACACACCTCCATTTTGACTTCACACACCTCCATTGTTTGACTTCATACACCTTCGTTCTCACTTCAGAAACATCCGTTCTATGACTTCAGGCACCTCCATTCTATGACTTCACAAACCTCCATTCTGTGACCACAGACCTCCATTCTGAGTTCCCACACCTCCATTCTGTGACTTCACACACCTCCATTCTATGATTTCTCACACCTCCATTCTACTAATTCACACACCTCCATTCTGTGACTTCACACAAATCCATTCTACGACTTCCCACACCTCCATTCTGTGACTTCACACACCTCCATTCTGAGTTCACAAACCTCCATTCTGTGACTTAACGCACCTTCATTCTGTGACTTACACACCGCCATTCTATGACTTCACACACCTCCATTCTATGAGTTCACACACCTACATACTATGACTTCACACACCTCCAGTCTTTGACTTCACACCCCTCCATTGTGTGACTTCACACACCTCCATTCTATAACTTAACACACCTCCATTGTGACTTCCCACACCTCCAATCTGAGTTCACACACCTCCGTTCTGACTTCACACACCTCCATTCTATGACTTCACACACCTCCATTCTGTGACTTCACACACCTCCATTCTGTGACTTCACACACCTGAATTCTGTGACTTCCCACGCCTCCGTTCTGACTTCACACACCTCCATTCTATGACTTCACAAACCTCCATTCTATGACTTCACACACCTAGATTCTGTGACTTCACACACCTCCATTCTGAGTTCACACACCTCCATTCTGTGACTTCACACACCTCCATTCTGACTTCACAGAGCTCCATTTTATTATTTCACATACCTCCATTCTATGATTTCACACACCTCCATTCTGTGACTTCACACACCTCCATTCTGAGTTCAAACAACTCCGTTCTGTGACTTTACACACCTTCATTCTGTGACTTCACACACCTCCATTCTGAGTTCGCACACCTCCATTCTATGACTTCACACACCTCCATTCTGACTTCACACACCTCCATTCTATGACTTCACACAACTCCATCTGACTTCACACACCTCCATTCCATGACTTCACACACCTCCATTCGATGACTTCACACACCTCCATTCTTTGTCTGCATGCACCTCCATTCTATGAGTTCACACACCTCCATTCTGTGACTTCACACACCTTTATTGTTTGACTTCACACACCTCCATTCTTTGACTTCACACACCTCCATTCCATGACTTCACACACCTCCATTCTATGACTCACACACCTAGATTCTATGACTTCACACACCTCCTTTTTGAGTTGACACACCTCCATTCTATGACTTCACACACCTCCATTCTGTGACTTCACACACCTCCATTCTATGACTTCACACACCTCCATTGTGACTTCACACACCTCCATTCTATGAGTTTACACACCTCCATTCTGACTTCACACACCTCCATTCTATGACTTCACACACCTCCATTCTGACTTCACACACCTCCATTCCACGACTTCACACAACTCCATTCTGACTTCACACACCTCCATTCTGTGACTTCACACACCTCCATTATATGACTTCACACACCTCCATTCTGGGACTTCACACACCTCCATTCTATGACTTCACAAACCTCCATTCTGTGACTTCACACACCTACATTGTGACTTCACAGACCTCCATTCTATGAGTTCACACAAATGCATTGTGAATTCACAAACCTCCATTCTATGACTTCACACAACTCCATTCTGACCTCACACACCTACATTCTGACTTCACACACCTCAATTCTGTGACTTCACACAACTACATTCTATGATTTCACACACCTCCATTCTATGACTCACACACCTCAATTCTATGACTTCACACACCTAGATTCTGTGACTTCACACACCTCCATTCTGAGTTCACACACCTCCATTCTATGACTTCACACACCTCCATTCTATGACTCCACACACCTCAATTCTATGACTTCACACACCTAGATTCTGTGACTTCACACACCTCCATTCTGACTTCACAGAGCTCCATAAAATGACTTCACACACCTCCATTCTGTGACTTCGCACACCTGCATTCTGACTTCACACAGCTCCATTCTCTGACTTACCACACCTCCATTCTATGATTTTACACACCTCCAATCTATGACTTCACACACCTCCATTCTGTGACTTCACACACCTCCATTCTGAGTTCAAACACCTCCGTTCTGTGACTTAGCACACCTCCATTTTGTGACTTCACACACCTCCATTCTGAGTTCGCACATCTCCATTCTGTGACTTCACACACCTCCATTCTGACTTCACACAGCTCCATTCTATGAGTTCACACACCTCCATTCTGTGCCTTCGCACACCTCCATTCTATGAGTTAACACACCTTCATTCTTACTTAACAAACTTACATTCTATGACTTCACACACCTCCATTCTATGACTTCACACACCTCCATTCTGTGACTTCACACACCTCCATTCTGAGTTCACACACCTCCATTCTATGACTTCACACACCTCCAATCTGACTTCACACAGCTCCATTCTATGACTTCACACACTTCCATTCTGTGAGTTCACACACATCCATTCTATGACTTCACACACCTCCATTGTGACTTCACACACCTCCATTCTATGAGTTTACACACCTCCATTCTGACTTCACACACCTCCATTCTATGACTTCACACAACTCCATTCTGAATTCACACACCTCCATTCTGTGAAATCGGACAACTCCATTCTGACTTCACACACCTCCATTCTGTGACTTCACACCTCCATTTTATGACTTCACACACCTACATTCTGTGACTTCACACAACTCCATTCTATGACTTCACACACCTCTATTCTGTGACTTCACAAACCTCCATTCTGTGACTTCACACACCTACATTGTGACTTCACAGACCTCCATTCTATGAGTTCACACAAATGCATTGTGAATTCACACACCTCCATTCTATGACTTCACACACCTCCATTCTGACTTCACACACCTCCATTCTGACTTCACACACCTCAATTCTGTGACTTCACACACCTCCTTTCTGAGTTGACACACCTCAATTCTATGACTTCACACACCTCCATTCTATGACTTCACACACTCCCATTGTGTGACTTCACACACCTCCATTCTATGACTTCACACACCTCCATTCTGTGAATTCACACACCTCCATTCTGAGTTCACACACCTCCATTTTGTGATTTCTCACACCTACATTCTCAGACTTCACACACCTCCATTCTATGACTTCACACACCTCCATTCTGTGACTTCACACACCTCCATTCTGTGACTTCACACACCTCCATTCCATGACCTCACACACCTCCATTCCATGACTTCACACACCTCCATTCGATGACTTCACACACCTCCATTCTTTGACTGCATGCACCTCCATTCTATGAGTTCACACACCTCCATTCTGTGACTTCACACTCCTTTATTGTTTGACTTCACACACCTCCATTCTTTGACTTTACACACCTCCATTCCATGACTTCACACACCTCCATTCTATGAGTTCACACACCTCCATTCTATGATTCACACACCTCCATTTTGACTTCACACACCTCCATTGTTTGACTTCATACACCTTCGTTCTCATTTCAGAAACATCCGTTCTATCACTTCAGGCACCTCCATTCTATGACTTCACAAACCTCCGTTCTGTGACCACAGAACTCCATTCTGAGTTCCCACACCTCCATTCTGTGACTTCACTCACCTCCATCCTGACTTCACACACCTCCATTCTGACTTCACAAACCTCAATTCTTTGACTTCACACACCTCCATTCTATGATTTCACACACTTCCATTCTATGAATTCACACACCCCATTTCTGAGTTGACACACCTCCATTCTGTGATTTCACAAACCTCCAATTTGACTTCACACACCCCCATTCTATGACTTCACACACCCCCATTGTGACTTCACACACTCCATAATATGAGTTCACACACCTCCATTCTGACTTCACACACCTCCATTCTATGGCTTCATACAGCTGCATTCTGACTTCAGACACCTCCATTTGTGACTTCACACACCACAATTTTGACTTCAAACACCTTCATTCTGTGACTTCACACACCTCCATTCTGTGACTTCACACACCTCCATTTTCACTTCACACACTTCCATTCTTTGACTTAACACACCTGCATTCTGTGACTTCACACACCACCATTGTTTGACTTCACAACCTATATTCTTGGACTTCACACACCTCCATTCCATGACTTCACACATCTCCATTTTATGAGTTCACACACCTTCATTCTACTTCAGAAACATCCATTCTATGACTTCACACACCTCCATTCTATGACTTCACAAACCTCCATTCTGTGACTTCACAGACCTCCATTCTGAGTTCACTCACCTCAATTCCGTGACTTCACACACCTCAATTCTCACTTCACAAACCTCCATTCTATGACTTCACACAATTCCATTGTATGACTTCACACACCTCCATTCTTTGACTTCACACACCTCCATTCTGTGACTTCACACACCTCCATTCTATGATTTCTCACACCTCCATTCTATGATTCACACACCTCCATTTTGACTTCACACACCTCCATTGTTTGACTTCATACACCTTCGTTCTCACTTCAGAAACATCCGTTCTATGACTTCAGGCACCTCCATTCTATGACTTCACAAACCTCCGTTCTGTGACCACAGACCTCCATTCTGAGTTCCCACACCTCCATTCTGTGACTTCACACACCTCCATTCTATGATTTCTCACACCTCCATTCTACCAATTCACACACCTCCATTCTGTGACTTCACACAACTCCATTCTACGACTTCCCACACCTCCATTCTGTGACTTCACACACCTCCATTCTGAGTTCACAAACCTCCATTCTGTGACTTAACGCACCTTCATTCTGTGACTTACACACCGCCATTCTATGACTTCACACACCTCCATTCTATGAGTTCACACACCTACATACTATGACTTCACACACCTCCAGTCTTTGACTTCACACCCCTCCATTGTGTGACTTCACACACCTCCATTCTATAACTTAACACACCTCCATTGTGACTTCCCACACCTCCAATCTGAGTTCACACACCTCCGTTCTGACTTCACACACTTCCATTCTATGACTTCACACACCTCCATTCTGTGATTTCACACACCTGAATTCTGTGACTTCACACGCCTCCGTTCTGACTTCACACACCTCCATTCTATGACTTCACAAACCTCCATTCTATGACTTCACACACATAGATTCTGTGACTTCACACACCTCCATTCTGAGTTCACACACCTCCATTCTGTGACTTCACACACCTCCATTCTGACTTCACAGAGCTCCATTTTATTATTTCACATACCTCCATTCTATGATTTCACACACCTCCATTCTGTGACTTCACACACCTCCATTCTGAGTTCATACAACTCCGTTCTGTGACTTTACACACCTCCATTCTGTGACTTCACACACCTCCATTCTGAGTTCGCACACCTCCATTCTATGACTTCACACACCTCCCTTCTGACTTCACACACCTCCATTCTATGACTTCACACAACTCCATCTGACTTCACACACCTCCATTCCATGACTTCACACACCTCCATTCTATGAGTTCACACACCTCCATTCTGTGACTTCACACACCTTTATTGTTTGACTTCACACACCTCCATTCTTTGACTTCACACACCTCCATTCCATGACTTCACACACCTCCATTCTATGAGTTCACACACCTCCATACTATGATTCACACACCTCCATTTTGACTTCACACACATCCGTTCCATGACTTCATACACCTTCGTTCTCACTTCAGAAACATCTGTTCTATGACTTCAGGCACCTCCATTCTATGACTTCACAAACCTCCGTTCTGTGACCACACACCTCCATTCTGAGTTCCCACACCTCCATTCTGTGACTTCACTCACCTCCATCCTGACTTCACACACCTCCATTCTGACTTCACAAACCTCAATTCTTTGACTTCACACACCTCCATTCTATGATTTCCCACACTTCCATTCTATGAATTCACACATCTCCATTTTATGACTTCACACACATCCATTGTGACTTCACACACCTCCATTCTATGATTTTACACACCTCCATTCTGACTTCACACACCTCCATTCTATGACTTCACACACCTCCATTGTGACTTCACACACCTCCATTCTCTGACTTCACACAACTCCATTCTGTCTTCACACAACTCCATTCTGTGACTTCACACACCTCCATTCTGTGACTTCACACACCTCCATTCTGTGACTTCACACACCTCCATTCTGTGACTTCACACACGTACATTGTGACTTCACAGACCTCCATTGTATGAGTTCACACAAATGCATTGTGAATTCACAAACCTCCATTCTATGACTTCACACACCTCCATTCTGACTTCACACACCTCCATTCTGACTTCACACACCTCAATTCTGTGACTTCACACAACTCCATTCTATGATTTCACACACCTCCATTCTATGACTTCACACACCTCCTTTCTGAGTTGATACACCTTCATTCTATGACTTCACACACCTCCAATCTGACTTCACACACCTCCATTTTATGACTTCACACACTTCTATTCTGTGACTTCAAAAACGTCCATTCTATGACTTCACACACCTCCATTGTTACTTCACACACCATCCTTCTATGAGTTCCCACACCGCCATTCTGACTTCACTCACCTCCATTCTATGACTTCACACAGCTCCATTCTGACTTCACACAGCTCCATTCTATGACTTCGCACACATCTATTCTGACTTCACACACCTCCATTCTGTGACTTCACACACCTCCATTCTGATTTCACACACCTCCATTCTCTGCCGTCAATCACCTCCATTCTGTGACTTCACACACCTCCATTCTATGACTTCACACACCTCCATTCTATGACTTCACACACCCCCATTGTGTGACTTCACACAACTCCATTCTATGACTTCACACACCTCCATTCTGTGACTTCACACACCTCCATTCTGACTTCACACAGCTCCATTCTATGAGTTCACACACCTCCATTCTGTGCCTTCGCACACCTCCCTTCTATGACTTAACACACCTTCATTCTTACTTAACAAACATACATTCTATGACTTCACACACCTCCATTCTATGACTTCACACACCTCCATTCTGTGACTTCACACACCTCCATTCTGAGTTCACACACCTCCATTCTATGACTTCACACACCTCCAATCTGACTTCACAAATCTCCATTCTATGACTTCACACACTTCCATTCTGTGAGTTCACACACCTCCATTCTATGACTTCACACATCTCCATTGTGACTTCACACACCTCCATTCTATGAGTTTACACACGTCCATTCTGACTTCCCACACCTCCATTCTATGACTTCACACAACTCCATTCTGAATTCACACACCTCCATTCTGTGACTTCACACAACTCCATTCTGACTTCACACACCTCCATTCTGTGACTTCACACCTCCATTTTATGACTTCACACACCTACATTCTGTGACTTCACACAACTCCATTCTATGACTTCACACACCTCCATTCTGTGACTTCACACACCTACATTGTGACTTCACAGACCTCCATTCTATGAGTTCACACAAATGCATTGTGAATTCACACACCTCCATTCTATGACTTCACACACCTCCATTCTGACTTCACACACCTCCATTCTGACTTCACACACCTCAATTCTGTGACTTCACACACCTCCTTTCTGAGTTGACACACCTCAATTCTATGACTTCACACACCTCCATTCTATGACTTCACACACTCCCATTGTGTGACTTCACACACCTCCATTCTATGACTTCACACACCTCCATTCTGTGAATTCACACACCTCCATTCTGAGTTCACACACCTCCATTTTGTGATTTCACACACCTACATTCTCAGACTTCACACACCTCCATTCTATGACTTCACACACCTCAATTCTATGACTTCACACACCTCCATTCTATGACTTCACACACCTCCATTCTGTGACTTCACACACCTCCATTCTGTGACTTCACACACCTCCATTCTGTGACTTCACACACCTTCATTCCATGACCTCACACACCTCCATTCTATGACTTCCCACACCTGCATTGTGACTTCACACACCTCCATTCTATGACTTCACAAACCTCCGTTCTGTGACCACAGACCTCCATTCTGAGTTCCCACACCTCCATTCTGTGACTTCACACACCTCCATTCTATGATTTTTCACACCTCCATTCTATTAATTCACACACCTCCATTCTGTGACTTCACACAACTCCATTCTATGACTTCCCACACCTCCATTCTGTGACTTCACACACCTCCATTCTGAGTTCAAAAACCTCCATTCTGTGACTTAACGCACCTTCATTCTGTGACTTACACACCGCCATTCTATGACTTCACACACCTCCATTCTATGAGTTCACACACCTACATACTATGACTTCACACACCTCCAGTCTTTGACTTCACACCCCTCCATTGTGTGACTTCACACACCTCCATTCTATAACTTAACACACCTCCATTGTGACTTCCCACACCTCCAATCTGAGTTCACACTCCTCCGTTCTGACTTCACACACCTCCATTCTATGACTTCACACACCTCCATTCTGTGACTTCACACACCTGAATTCTGTGACTTCACACGCCTCCAGTCGGACTTCACACACCTCCATTCTATGACTTCACAAACCTCCATTCTATGAATTCACACACCTAGATTCTGTGACTTCACACACCTCCATTCTGAGTTCACACACCTCCATTCTGTGACTTCACACACCTCCATTCTGACTTCATAGAGCTCCATAAAATGACTTCACACACCTCCATCCTGTGACTTCGCACACCTCCTTTCTGACTTCCCACAGCTCCATTTTATTATTTCACATACCTCCATTCTATGACTTCACACACCTCCATTCTGTGACTTCACGCACCTCCATTCTGAGTTCAATCAACTCCGTTCTGTGACTTTACACACCTCCATTCTGTGACTTCACACACCTCCATTCTGAGTTCGTACACCTCCATTCTATGACTTCACACACCTCCATTCTGACTTCACACACCTCCATTCTATGACTTCACACAACTCCATCTGACTTCACACACCTCCATTCCATGACTTCACACACCTCCATTCGATGACTTCACACACCTCCATTCTTTGTCTGCATGCACCTCCATTCTATGAGTTCACACACCTCCATTCTGTGACTTCACACACCTTTATTGTTTGACTTCACACACCTCCATTCTTTGACTTCACACACCTCCATTCCATGACTTCACACACCGCCATTCTATGAGTTCACACACCTCCATTCTATGATTCACACACCTCCATTTTGACTTCACACACCTCCATTCTTTGACTTCATACACCTTCGTTCTCACTTCAGAAACATCCGTTCTATGACTTCAGGCACCTCCATTCTATGACTTCACAAACCTCCGTTCTGTGACCACACACCTCCATTCTGAGTTCCCACACCTCCATTCTGTGACTTCACTCACCTCCATCCTGACTTCACACACCTCCATTCTGACTTCACAAACCTCAATTCTTTGACTTCACACACCTCCATTCTATGATTTCACACACTTCCATTCTATGAATTCACACATCTCCATTTTATGACTTCACACACATCCATTGTGACTTCACACACCTCCATTCTATGATTTTACACACCTCCATTCTGACTTCACACACCTCCATTCTATGACTTCACACACCTCCATTGTGACTTCACACACCTCCATTCTCTGACTTCACACAACTCCATTCTGTCTTCACACAACTCCATTCTGTGACTTCACACATCTCCATTATATGACTTCACACACCTCCATTCTGTGACTTCACACACCTCCATTCTATGACTTCACACACCTCCATTCTGTGACTTCACACACGTACATTGTGACTTCACAGACCTCCATTGTATGAGTTCACACAAATGCATTGTGAATTCACAAACCTCCATTCTATGACTTCACACACCTCCATTCTGACTTCACACACCTCCATTCTGACTTCACACACCTCAATTCTGTGACTTCACACAACTCCATTCTATGATTTCACACACCTCCATTCTATGACTTCACACACCTCCTTTCTGAGTTGACACACCTTCATTCTATGACTTCACACACCTCCAATCTGACTTCACACACCTCCATTTTATGACTTCACACACTTCTATTCTGTGACTTCAAAAACCTCCATTCTATGACTTCACACACCTCCATTGTTACTTCACACACCATCCTTCTATGAGTTCACACACCGCCATTCTGACTTCACTCACCTCCATTCTATGACTTCACACAGCTCCATTCTGACCTCACACAGCTCGATTCTATGACTTCGCACACATCTCTTCTGACTTCACACACCTCCATTCTGTGACTTCACACACCTCCTTTATGATTTCACACACCTCCATTCTCTGCCGTCAATCACCTCCATTCTGTGACTTCACACACCTCCATTCTATGACTTCACACCCCTCCATTCTACGACTTCACACACCCCCATTGTGTGACTTCACACAACTCCATTCTATGACTTCACACACCTCCATTCTGTGACTTCACACACCTCCATTCTGACTTCACACAGCTCCATTCTATGAGTTCACACACCTCCATTCTGTGCCTTCGCACACCTCCATTCTATGACTTAACACACCTTCATTCTTACTTAACAAACATACATTCTATGACTTCACACACCTCCATTCTGTGACTTCACACGCCTCCATTCTGAGTTCACACACCTCCATTCTATGACTTCACACACCTCCAATCTGACTTCACACAGCTCCATTCTATGACTTCACACACTTCCATTCTGTGAGTTCACACACCTCCATTCTATGACTTCACACACCTTCATTGTGACTTCACACACCTCCATTCTATGAGTTTACACACCTCCATTCTGACTTCACACACCTCCATTCTATGACTTCACACAACCCCATTCTGAATTCACACACCTCCATTCTGTGACTTCACACAACTCCATTCTGACTTCACACACCTCCATTCTGTGACTTCACACCTCCATTTTTTGACTTCACACACCTACATTCTGTGACTTCACACAACTCCATTCTATGACTTCAAACACCTCCATTCTGTGACTTCACACACCTACATTGTGACTTCACAGACCTCCATTCTATGAGTTCACACAAATGCATTGTGAATTCACCCACCTCCATTCTATGACTTCACACACCTCCATTCTGACTTCACACACCTCCATTCTGACTTCACACACCTCAATTGTGTGACTTCACACACCTCCTTTCTGAGTTGACACACCTCAATTCTATGACTTCACACACCTCCATTCTATGACTTCACACACTCCCATTGTGTGACTTCACACACCTCCATTCTATGACTTCACACACCTCCATTCTGTGAATTCACACACCTCCATTCTGAGTTCACACACCTCCATTTTGAGATTTCACACACCTACATTCTCAGACTTCACACACCTCCATTCTATGACTTCACACACCTCAATTCTATGACTTCACACACCTCCATTCTATGACTTCACACACCTCCATTCTGTGACTTCACACACCTCCATTCTGTGACTTCACACACCTCCATTCTGTGACTTCACACACCTCCATTCCATGACCTCACACACCTCCATTCTATGACTTCCCACACCTGCATTGTGACTTCACACACCTCCATTCTATGACTTCACACACCTCCATTCTATGACTTCACACACCTACATACTATGACTTCACACACCTCCAGTCTTTGACTTCACACCCCTCCATTGTGTGACTTCACACACCTCCATTCTGTGACTTCACACACTTCTATTCTGTGACTTCAAAAACCTCCATTCTATGACTTCACACACCTCCATTGTTACTTCACACACCATCCTTCTATGAGTTCACACACCGCCATTCTGACTTCACTCACCTCCATTCTATGACTTCACACAGCTCCATTCTGACTTCACACAGCTCCATTCTATGACTTCGCACACATCTATTCTGACTTCACACACCTCCATTCTGTGACTTCACACACCTCCTTTCTGATTTCACACACCTCCATTCTCTGCCGTCAGTCACCTCCATTCTACGACTTCACACACCCCCATTGTGTGACTTCACACAACTCCATTCTATGACTTCACACACCTCCATTCTGTGACTTCACACACCTCCATTCTGACTTCACACAGCTCCATTCTATGAGTTCACACACCTCCATTCTGTGCCTTCGCACACCTCCATTCTATGACTTAACACAACTTCATTCTTACTTAACAAACATACATTCTATGACTTCACACACCTCCATTCTATGACTTCACACACCTCCATTCTGTGACTTCACACGCCTCCATTCTGAGTTCACACACCTCCATTCTATGACTTCACACACCTCCAATCTGACTTCACACAGCTCCATTCTATGACTTCACACACTTCCATTCTGTGAGTTCACACACCTCCATTGTATGACTTCACACACCTCCATTGTGACTTCATACACCTCCATTCTATGAGTTTACACACCTCCATTCTGACTTCACACACCTCCATTCTATGACTTCACACAACTCCATTCTGAATTCACACACCTCCATTCTGTGACTTCACACAACTCCATTCTGACTTCACACACCTCCATTCTGTGACTTCACACCTCCATTTTATGACTTCACACACCTACATTCTGTGACTTCACACAACTCCATTCTATGACTTCACACACCTCCATTCTGTGACTTCACACACCTACATTGTGACGTCACAGACCTCCATTCTATGAGTTCACACAAATGCATTGTGAATTCACACACCTCCATTCTATGACTTCACACACCTCCATTCTGACTTCACACACCTCCATTCTGACTTCACACACCTCAATTCTGTGACTTCACACACCTCCTTTCTGAGTTGACACACCTCAATTCTATGACTTCACACACCTCCATTCTATGACTTCACACACTCCCATTGTGTGACTTCACACACCTCCATTCTGTGAATTCACACACCTCCATTCTGAGTACACACACCTCCATTTTGTGATTTCACACACCTACATTCTCAGACTTCACACACCTCATTCTATGACTTCACACACCTCAATTCTATGACTTCACACACCTCCATTCTATGACTTCACACACCTCCATTCTGTGACTTCACACACCTCCATTCCATGACCTCACACACCTCCATTCTATGACTTCCCACACCTTCATTGTGACTTCACACACCTCCATTCTATGACTTCACAAACCTCCGTTCTGTGACCACGGACCTCCATTCTGAGTTCCCACACCTCCATTCTGTGACTTCACACACCTCCATTCTATGATTTCTCACACCTCCATTCTATTAATTCACACACCTCCATTCTGTGACTTCACACAACTCCATTCTATGACTTCCCACACCTCCATTCTGTGACTTCACACACCTCCATTGTGAGTTCACAAACCTCCATTCTGTGACTTAACGCACCTTCATTCTGTGACTTACACACCGCCATTCTATGACTTCACACACCTCCATTCTATGAGTTCACACACCTACATACTATGACTTCACACACCTCCAGTCTTTGACTTCACACCCCTCCATTGTGTGACTTCACACACCTCCATTCTGTGACTTCACACACCTGAATTCTGTGACTTCACACGCCTCCAGTCGGACTTCACACACCTCCATTCTATGACTTCACAAACCTCCATTCTATGACTTCACACACCTAGATTCTGTGACTTCACACACCTCCATTCTGAGTTCACACACCTCCATTCTGTGACTTCACACACCTCAATTCTGACTTCACAGAGCTCCATAAAATGACTTCACACACCTCCATCCTGTGACTTCTCACACCTCCATTCTGACTTCCCACAGCTACATTTTATTATTTCACATACCTCCATTCTATGACTTCACACACCTCCATTCTGTGACTTCACACACCTCCATTCTGAGTTCAAACAACTCGGTTCTGTGACTTTACACACCTCCATTCTGTGACTTCACACACCTCCATTCTGAGTTCGCACACCTCCATTCTATGACTTCACACACCTCCATTCTGACTTCACACACCTCCATTCTATGACTTCACACAACTCCATCTGACTTCACACACCTCCATTCCATGACTTCACACACCTCCATTCGATGACTTCACACACCTCCATTCTTTGACTGCATGCACCTCCATTCTATGAGTTCACACACCTCGATTCTGTGACTTCACACACCTTTATTGTTTGACTTCACACACCTCCATTCTTTGACTTCACACACCTCCATTCCATGACTTCACACACCTCCATTCTATGAGTTCACACAACTCCATTCTATGATTCACACACCTCCATTTTGACTTCACACACCTCCATTCTTTGACTTCATACACCTTCGTTCTCACTTCAGAAACATCCGTTCTATGACTTCAGGCACCTCCATTCTATGACTTCACAAACCTCCGTTCTGTGACCACACACCTCCATTCTGAGTTCCCACACCTCCATTCTGTGACTTCACTCACCTCCATCCTGACTTCACACACCTCCATTCTGACTTCACACACCTCAATTCTTTGACTTCACACACCTCCATTCTATGATTTCACACAATTCCATTCTATGAATTCACACATCTCCATTTTATGACTTCACACACATCCATTGTGACTTCACACACCTCCATTCTATGATTTTACACACCTCCATTCTGACTTCACACACCTCCATTCTATGACTTCACACACCTCCATTGTGACTTCACACACCTCCATTCTCTGACTTCACACACCTCCATTCTGTCTTCACACAACTCCATTCTGTGACTTCACACATCTCCATTATATGACTTCACACACCTCCATTCTGTGACTTCACACACCTCCATTCTATGATTTCACACACCTCCATTCTGTGACTTCACACACCTACATTGTGACTTCACAGACTTCCATTGTATGAGTTCACACAAATGCATTGTGAATTCACAAACCTCCATTCTATGACTTCACACACCTCCATTCTGACTTCACACACCTCCATTCTGACTTCACACACCTCAATTCTGTGACTTCACACAACTCCATTCTATGATTTCACACACCTCCATTCTATGACTTCACACACCTCCATTCTATGACTTCACACACCTCCTTTCTGAGTTGACACACTTTCATTCTATGACTTCACACACCTCCAATCTGACTTCACACACTTCCATTTTATGACTTCACACACTTCTATTCTGTGACTTAAAAAACCTCCATTCTATGACTTCACACACCTCCATTGTTACTTCACACACCATCCTTCTATGAGTTCCCACACCGCCATTCTGACTTCACTCACCTCCATTCTATGACTTCACACAGCTCCATTCTGACTTCACACAGCTCCATTCTATGACTTCGCACACATCTATTCTGACTTCACACACCTCCATTCTGTGACTTCACACACCTCCATTCTGATTTCACACACCTCCATTCTCTGCCGTCAATCACCTCCATTCTGTGTCTTCACACACCTCCATTCTATGACTTCACACACCTCCATTCTATGACTTCACACACCCCCATTGTGTGACTTCACACAACTCCATTCTATGACTTCACACACCTCCATTCTGTGACTTCACACATCTCCATTCTGAGTTCACACACCTCCATTTTGTGATTTCACACACCTCCATTCTGTGACTTCACACACCTCAATTCTATGACTTCACACACCTAAAGTCTATGACTTCACAAACCTCCATTCTATGACTTCACACACCTCCATTCTGTGACTTCACACACCTCCATTCTATGACTTCACACACCTCCATTCTGTGACTTCACACACCTGCATTCTATGACCTCACACACCTCCATTCTATGACTTCGCACACCTGCACTGTGACTTCACACACCTCCATTCTATGAGTTCACACACCTCCATTCTGAGACTTCACACAGTTCCATTCTATGACTTCACACACCTGCATTCTTTGACTTCACACACCTCCATTGTGAGTTCACACACCTCCATTCTGTGAGTTCACACACCTCTGTTCTGTGACTTCACACACCTCCATTTGTGACTTCACACACCTCCATTCTATGATTTCTCACACCTCCATTCTATTAATTCACACACCTCCATTCTGTGACTTCACACAACTCCATTCTATGACTTCCCACACCTCCATTCTGTGACTTCACACAACTCCATTCTGAGTTCACAAACCTCCATTCTGTGACTTAACGCACCTTCATTCTGTGACTTCACACACCTCCAATCTATGAGTTCACACACCTCCATTCTATGACTTCACACACCTCCAGTCTTTGACTTCACACACCTCCATTCTGAGTTCACACACCTCCATTCTGTGACTTCACACACCTCCATTCTGACTTCACAGAGCTCCATAAAATGACTTCACACACCTCCATTCTGTGACTTCGCACACCTCCATTCTGACTTCACACAGCTCCATTCTCTGACTTCCCAAACCTCCATTCTATGATTTTACACACCTCCAATCTATGACTTCACACACCTCCATTCTGTGACTTCACACACCTCCATTCTGAGTTCAAACACCTCCGTTCTGTGACTTAGCACACCTCCACTTTGTGACTTCACACACCTCCATTCTGAGTTCGCACACCTCCATTCTGTGACTTCACACACCTCCATTCTGACTTCACACAGCTCCATTCTATGAGTTCACACACCTCCATTCTGTGCCTTCGCACACCTCCATTCTATGACTTAACACACCTTCATTCTTACTTAACAAACATACATTCTATGACTTCACACACCTCCATTCTATGACTTCACATACCTCCATTCTGTGACTTCACACACCTCCATTCTGAGTTCACACACCTCCATTCTATGACTTCACACACCTCCAATCTGACTTCACACAGCTCCATTCTATGACTTCACACACTTCCATTCTGTGAGTTCACACACCTCCATTCTATGACTTCACACACCTCCATTGTGACTTCACACACCTCCATTCTATGAGTTTACACACCTCCATTCTGACTTCACACACCTCCATTCTATGACTTCACACAACTCCATTCTGAATTCACACACCTCCATTCTGTGACTTCACACAACTCCATTCTGACTTCACACACCTCCATTCTGTGACTTCACACCTCCATTTTATGACTTCACACACCTACATTCTGTGACTTCACACAACTCCATTCTATGACGTCACACACCTCCATTCTGTGACCTCACACACCTACATTGTGACTTCACAGACCTCCATTCTATGAGTTCACACAAATGCATTGTTAATTCACACACCTCCATTCTATGACTTCGCACACATCTATTCTGACTTCACACACCTCCATTCTGTGACTTCACACACCTCCATTCTGATTTCACACACCTCCATTCTCTGCCGTCAATCACCTCC
This sequence comes from Megascapheus bottae, assembly GCA_024803745.1. Taxonomy (NCBI): domain Eukaryota; kingdom Metazoa; phylum Chordata; class Mammalia; order Rodentia; family Geomyidae; genus Megascapheus; species Megascapheus bottae. Next base: position 73,468 of record JANJXV010001059.1, read on the forward strand.
ATTCTGTGACTTCACACACCTCCATTCTATGACTTCACACACCTCCATTCCATGACTTCACACACCCCCATTGTGTGACTTCACACAACTCCATTCTATGACTTCACACACCTCCAATCTGTGACTTCACACATCTCCATTCTGAGTTCACACACCTCCATTTTGTGATTTCACACACCTTCATTCTGTGACTTCACACACCTCCATTCTATGACTTCACACACCTAAAGTCTATGACTTCACAAACCTCCATTCTATGACTTCACACACCTCCATTCTGTGACTTCACACACCTCCATTCTATGACTTCACACACCTGCATTCTAAGACCTCACACACCTCCATTCTATGACTTCGCACACCTGCACTGTGACTTCACACCTCCATTGTATGAGTTCACACACCTCCATTCTGAGACTTCACACAGTTCCATTCTATGACTTCACACACCTCCATTCTTTGACTTCACACACCTCCATTGTGAGTTCACACACCTCCATTCTGTGAGTTCACACACCTCCATTCTGTGACTTCACACACCTCCATTTGTGACTTCACACACCTCCATTCTATGATTTCTCACACCTCCATTCTATTAATTCACACACCTCCATTCTGTGACTTCACACAACTCCATTCTATGACTTCCCACACTTCCATTCTGTGACTTCACACATCTCCATTCTGAGTTCACAAACCTCCATTCTGTGACTTAACGCACCTTCATTCTGTGACTTCACACACCTCCAATCTATGAGTTCACACACCTCCATTCTATGACTTCACACACCTCCAGTCTTTGACTTCACACACCTCCATTCTGAGTTCACACACCTCCATTCTGTGACTTCACACACCTCCATTCTGACTTCAGAGAGCTCCATAAAATGACTTCACACACCTCCATTCTGAGACTTCGCACACCTCCATTCTATGACTTAACACACCTTCATTCTTACTTAACAAACATACATTCTATGACTTCACACACCTCCATTCTATGACTTCACACACCTCCATTCTGTGACTTCACACGCCTCCATTCTGAGTTCACACACCTCCATTCTATGACTTCACACACCTCCAATCTGACTTCACACAGCTCCATTCTATGACTTCACACACTTCCATTCTGTGAGTTCACACACCTCCATTCTATGACTTCACACACCTCCATTGTGACTTCACACACCTCCATTCTATGAGTTTACACACCTCCATTCTGACTTCACACACCTCCATTCTATGACTTCACACAACTCCATTCTGAATTCACACACCTCCATTCTGTGACTTCACACAACTCCATTCTGACTTCACACACCTCCATTCTGTGACTTCACACCTCCATTTTATGACTTCACACACCTACATTCTGTGACTTCACACAACTCCATTCTATGACGTCACACACCTCCATTCTGTGACCTCACACACCTACATTGTGACTTCACAGACCTCCATTCTATGAGTTCACACAAATGCATTGTTAATTCACACACCTCCATTCTATGACTTCGCACACATCTATTCTGACTTCACACACCTCCATTCTGTGACTTCACACACCTCCATTCTGATTTCACACACCTCCATTCTCTGCCGTCAATCACCTCCATTCTGTGACTTCACACACCTCCATTCTATGACTTCACACACCTCCATTCCATGACTTCACACACCCCCATTGTGTGACTTCACACAACTCCATTCTATGACTTCACACACCTCCAATCTGTGACTTCACACATCTCCATTCTGAGTTCACACACCTCCATTTTGTGATTTCACACACCTTCATTCTGTGACTTCACACACCTCCATTCTATGACTTCACACACCTAAAGTCTATGACTTCACAAACCTCCATTCTATGACTTCACACACCTCCATTCTGTGACTTCACACACCTCCATTCTATGACTTCACACACCTCCATTCTGTGACTTCACACACCTGCATTCTAAGACCTCACACACCTCCATTCTATGACTTCGCACACCTGCACTGTGACTTCACACCTCCATTGTATGAGTTCACACACCTCCATTCTGAGACTTCACACAGTTCCATTCTATGACTTCACACACCTCCATTCTTTGACTTCACACACCTCCATTGTGAGTTCACACACCTCCATTCTGTGAGTTCACACACCTCCATTCTGTGACTTCACACACCTCCATTTGTGACTTCACACACCTCCATTCTATGATTTCTCACACCTCCATTCTATTAATTCACACACCTCCATTCTGTGACTTCACACAACTCCATTCTATGACTTCCCACACTTCCATTCTGTGACTTCACACATCTCCATTCTGAGTTCACAAACCTCCATTCTGTGACTTAACGCACCTTCATTCTGTGACTTCACACACCTCCAATCTATGAGTTCACACACCTCCATTCTATGACTTCACACACCTCCAGTCTTTGACTTCACACACCTCCATTCTGAGTTCACACACCTCCATTCTGTGACTTCACACACCTCCATTCTGACTTCAGAGAGCTCCATAAAATGACTTCACACACCTCCATTCTGAGACTTCGCACACCTCCATTCTATGACTTAACACACCTTCATTCTTACTTAACAAACATACATTCTATGACTTCACACACCTCCATTCTATGACTTCACACACCTCCATTCTGTGACTTCACACGCCTCCATTCTGAGTTCACACACCTCCATTCTATGACTTCACACACCTCCAATCTGACTTCACACAGCTCCATTCTATGACTTCACACACTTCCATTCTGTGAGTTCACACACCTCCATTCTATGACTTCACACACCTCCATTGTGACTTCACACACCTCCATTCTATGAGTTTACACACCTCCATTCTGACTTCACACACCTCCATTCTATGACTTCACACAACTCCATTCTGAATTCACACACCTCCATTCTGTGACTTCACACCTCCATTTTATGACTTCACACACCTACATTCTGTGACTTCACACAACTCCATTCTATGACTTCACACACCTCCATTCTGTGACTTCACACACCTACATTGTGACGTCACAGACCTCCATTCTATGAGTTCACACAAATGCATTGTGAATTCACACACCTCCATTCTATGACTTCACACACCTCCATTCTGACTTCACCCACCTCCATTCTGACTTCACACACCTCAATTCTGTGACTTCACACACCTCCTTTCTGAGTTGACACACCTCAATTCTATGACTTCACACACCTCCATTCTATGACTTCACACACTCCCATTGTGTGACTTCACACACCTCCATTCTATGACTTCACACACCTCCATTCTGTGAATTCACACACCTCCATTCTGAGTTCACACACCTCCATTTTGTGATTTCACACACCTACATTCTCAGACTTCACACACCTCCATTCTATGACTTCACACACCTCAATTCTATGACTTCACACACCTCCATTCTATGACTTCACACACCTCCATTCTGTGACTTCACACACCTCCATTCTGTGACTTCACACACCTCCATTCTGTGACTTCACACACCTCCATTCCATGACCTCACACACCTCCATTCTATGACTTCCCACACCTGCATTGTGACTTCACACACCTCCATTCTATGAGTTGACACAACTCCATTCTGACTTCACACACCTCCATTCTATGACTTCACACACCTCCATTCTGACTTCACACACCTCCATTCTATGACTTCACACAACTCCATCTGACTTCACACACCTCCATTCCATGACTTCACACACCTCCATTCGATGACTTCACACACCTCCATTCTTTGACTGCATGCACCTCCATTCTATGAGTTCACACACCTCCATTCTGTGACTTCACACACCTTTATTGTTTGACTTCACACACCTCCATTCTTTGACTTTACACACCTCCATTCCATGACTTCACACACCTCCATTCTGTGAGTTCACACACCTCCATTCTATGATTCACACACCTCCATTTTGACTTCACACACCTCCATTGTTTGACTTCATACACCTTCGTTCTCACTTCAGAAACATCCGTTCTATGACTTCAGGCACCTCCATTCTATGACTTCACAAACCTCCGTTCTGTGACCACAGACCTCCATTCTGAGTTCCCACACCTCCATTCTGTGACTTCACTCACCTCCATCCTGACTTCACACACCTCCATTCTGACTTCACAAACCTCAATTCTTTGACTTCACACACCTCCATTCTATGATTTCACACACTTCCATTCTATGAATTCACACACCTACATTCTATGACTTCACACACCCCATTTCTGAGTTGACACACCTCCATTCTGTGATTTCACAAACCTCCAATTTGACTTCACACACCCCCATTCTATGACTTCACACACCCCCATTGTGACTTCACACACTCCATAATATGAGTTCACACACCTCCATTCTGACTTCACACACCTCCATTCTATGGCTTCACACAGCTGCATTCTGACTTCAGACACCTCCATTTGTGACTTCACACACCACAATTTTGACTTCAAACACCTTCATTCTGTGACTTCACACACCTCCATTGTGACTTCACACACCTCCATTCTATGAGTTTACACACCTCCATTCTGACTTCACACACCTCCATTCTATGACTTCACACAACTCCATTCTGAATTCACACACCTCCATTCTGTGACTTCACACAACTCCATTCTGACTTCACACACCTCCATTCTGTGACTTCACACCTCCATTTTATGACTTCACACACCTACATTCTGTGACTTCACACAACTCCATTCTATGACTTCACACACCTCCATTCTGTGACTTCACACACCTACATTGTGACGTCACAGACCTCCATTCCATGAGTTCACACAAATGCATTGTGAATTCACACACCTCCATTCTATGACTTCACACACCTCCATTCTGACTTCACCCACCTCCATTCTGACTTCACACACCTCAATTCTGTGACTTCACACACCTCCTTTCTGAGTTGACACACCTCAATTCTATGACTTCACACACCTCCATTCTATGACTTCACACACTCCCATTGTGTGACTTCACACACCTCCATTCTATGACTTCACACACCTCCATTCTGTGAATTCACACACCTCCATTCTGAGTTCACACACCTCCATTTTGTGATTTCACACACCTACATTCTCAGACTTCACACACCTCCATTCTATGACTTCACACACCTCAATTCTATGACTTCACACACCTCCATTCTATGACTTCACACACCTCCATTCTGTGACTTCACACACCTCCATTCTGTGACTTCACACACCTCCATTCTGTGACTTCACACACCTCCATTCCATGACCTCACACACCTCCATTCTATGACTTCCCACACCTGCATTGTGACTTCACACACCTCCATTCTATGAGTTGACACAACTCCATTCTGACTTCACACACCTCCATTCTATGACTTCACACACCTCCATTCTGACTTCACACACCTCCATTCTATGACTTCACACAACTCCATCTGACTTCACACACCTCCATTCCATGACTTCACACACCTCCATTCGATGACTTCACACACCTCCATTCTTTGACTGCATGCACCTCCATTCTATGAGTTCACACACCTCCATTCTGTGACTTCACACACCTTTATTGTTTGACTTCACACACCTCCATTCTTTGACTTTACACACCTCCATTCCATGACTTCACACACCTCCATTCTGTGAGTTCACACACCTCCATTCTATGATTCACACACCTCCATTTTGACTTCACACACCTCCATTGTTTGACTTCATACACCTTCGTTCTCACTTCAGAAACATCCGTTCTATGACTTCAGGCACCTCCATTCTATGACTCCACAAACCTCCGTTCTGTGACCACAGACCTCCATTCTGAGTTCCCACACCTCCATTCTGTGACTTCACTCACCTCCATCCTGACTTCACACACCTCCATTCTGACTTCACAAACCTCAATTCTTTGACTTCACACACCTCCATTCTATGATTTCACACACTTCCATTCTATGAATTCACACACCTACATTCTATGACTTCACACACCCCATTTCTGAGTTGACACACCTCCATTCTGTGATTTCACAAACCTCCAATTTGACTTCACACACCCCCATTCTATGACTTCACACACCCCCATTGTGACTTCACACACTCCATAATATGAGTTCACACACCTCCATTCTGACTTCACACACCTCCATTCTATGGCTTCACACAGCTGCATTCTGACTTCAGACACCTCCATTTGTGACTTCACACACCACAATTTTGACTTCAAACACCTTCATTCTGTGACTTCACACACCTCCATTCTGTGACTTCACACACCTCCATTTTGACTTCACACACTTCCATTGTTTGACTTAACACACCTGCATTCTGTGACTTCACACACCACCATTGTTTGACTTCACAACCTATATTCTTGGACTTCACACACCTCCATTCCATGACTTCACACATCTCCATTTTATGAGTTCACACACCTTCATTCTACTTCAGAAACATCCATTCTATGACTTCACACACCTCCATTCTATGACTTCACAAACCTCCATTCTGTGACTTCACAGACCTCCATTCTGAGTTCACTCACCTCAATTCCGTGACTTCACACACCTCAATTCTCACTTCACAAACCTCCATTCTATGACTTCACACAATTCCATTCTATGACTACACACACCTCCATTCTTTGACTTCACACACCTCCATTCTGTGACTTCACACACCTCCATTCTATGACTACACACACCTCCATTCTTTGACTTCACACACCTCCATTCTGTGACTTCACACACCTCCATTCTATGATTTCTCACACCTCCATTCTATGATTCACACACCTCCATTTTGACTTCACACACCTCCATTCTTTGACTTCATACACCTTCGTTCTTACTTCAGAAACATCCGTTCTATGACTTCAGGCACCTCCATTCTATGACTTCACAAACCTCCGTTTTGTGACCACAGACCTCCATTCTGAGTTCCCACACCTCCATTCTGTGACTTCACACACCTCCATTCTATGATTTCTCACACCTCCATTCTATTAATTCACACACCTCCATTCTGTGACTTCACACAACTCCATTCTATGACTTCCCACACCTCCATTCTGTGACTTCACACACCTCCATTCTGAGTTCACAAACCTCCATTCTGTGACTTAACGCACCTTCATTCTGTGACTTACACACCGCCATTCTATGACTTCACACACCTCCATTCTATGAGTTCACACACCTACATACTATGACTTCACACACCTCCAGTCTTTGACTTCACACCCCTCCATTGTGTGACTTCACACACCTCCATTCTGTGACTTCACACACTTCTATTCTGTGACTTCAAAAACCTCCAATCTGAGTTCACACACCTCCGTTCTGACTTCACACACCTCCATTCTATGACTTCACACACCTCCATTCTGTGACTTCACACACCTGAATTCTGTGACTTCACACGCCTCCAGTCGGACTTCACACACCTCCATTCTATGACTTCACAAACCTCCATTCTATGACTTCACACACCTAGATTCTGTGACTTCACACACCTCCATTCTGAGTTCACACACCTCCATTCTGTGACTTCACACACCTCCATTCTGACTTCACAGAGCTCCATAAAATCACTTCACACACCTCCATCCTGTGACTTCGCACACCTCCATTCTGACTTCCCACAGCTCCATTTTATTATTTCACATACCTCCATTCTATGACTTCACACACCTCCATTCTGTGACTTCACACACCTCCATTCTGAGTTCAAACAACTCCGTTCTGTGACTTTACACACCTCCATTCTGTGACTTCACACACCTCCATTCTGAGTTCGCACACCTCCATTCTATGAATTCACACACCTCCATTCTGACTTCACACACCTCCATTCTATGACTTCACACAACTCCATCTGACTTCACACACCTCCATTCCATGACTTCACACACCTCCATTCGATGACTTCACACACCTCCATTCTTTGACTGCATGCACCTCCATTCTATGAGTTCACACACCTCCATTCTGTGACTTCACACACCTTTATTGTTTGACTTCACACACCTCCATTCTTTGACTTTACACACCTCCATTCCATGACTTCACACACCTCCATTCTGTGAGTTCACACACCTCCATTCTATGATTCACACACCTCCATTTTGACTTCACACACCTCCATTGTTTGACTTCATACACCTTCGTTCTCACTTCAGAAACATCCGTTCTATGACTTCAGGCACCTCCATTCTATGACTCCACAAACCTCCGCTCTGTGACCACAGACCTCCATTCTGAGTTCCCACACCTCCATTCTGTGACTTCACTCACCTCCATCCTGACTTCACACACCTCCATTCTGACTTCACAAACCTCAATTCTTTGACTTCACACACCTCCATTCTATGATTTCACACACTTCCATTCTATGAATTCACACACCTACATTCTATGACTTCACACACCCCATTTCTGAGTTGACACACCTCCATTCTGTGATTTCACAAACCTCCAATTTGACTTCACACACCCCCATTCTATGACTTCACACACCCCCATTGTGACTTCACACACTCCATAATATGAGTTCACACACCTCCATTCTGACTTCACACACCTCCATTCTATGGCTTCACACAGCTGCATTCTGACTTCAGACACCTCCATTTGTGACTTCACACACCACAATTTTGACTTCAAACACCTTCATTCTGTGACTTCACACACCTCCATTGTGACTTCACACACCTCCATTCTATGAGTTTACACACCTCCATTCTGACTTCACACACCTCCATTCTATGACTTCACACAACTCCATTCTGAATTCACACACCTCCATTCTGTGACTTCACACAACTCCATTCTGACTTCACACACCTCCATTCTGTGACTTCACACCTCCATTTTATGACTTCACACACCTACATTCTGTGACTTCACACAACTCCATTCTATGACTTCACACACCTCCATTCTGTGACTTCACAAACCTACATTGTGACGTCACAGACCTCCATTCTATGAGTTCACACAAATGCATTGTGAATTCACACACCTCCATTCTATGACTTCACACACCTCCATTCTGACTTCACCCACCTCCATTCTGACTTCACACACCTCAATTCTGTGACTTCACACACCTCCTTTCTGAGTTGACACACCTCAATTCTATGACTTCACACACCTCCATTCTATGACTTCACACACTCCCATTGTGTGACTTCACACACCTCCATTCTATGACTTCACACACCTCCATTCTGTGAATTCACACACCTCCATTCTGAGTTCACACACCTCCATTTTGTGATTTCACACACCTACATTCTCAGACTTCACACACCTCCATTCTATGACTTCACACACCTCAATTCTATGACTTCACACACCTCCATTCTATGACTTCACACACCTCCATTCTGTGACTTCACACACCTCCATTCTGTGACTTCACACACCTCCATTCTGTGACTTCACACACCTCCATTCCATGACCTCACACACCTCCATTCTATGACTTCCCACACCTGCATTGTGACTTCACACACCTCCATTCTATGAGTTGACACAACTCCATTCTGACTTCACACACCTCCATTCTATGACTTCACACACCTCCATTCTGACTTCACACACCTCCATTCTATGACTTCACACAACTCCATCTGACTTCACACACCTCCATTCCATGACTTCACACACCTCCATTCGATGACTTCACACACCTCCATTCTTTGACTGCCTGCACCTCCATTCTATGAGTTCACACACCTCCATTCTGTGACTTCACACACCTTTATTGTTTGACTTCACACACCTCCATTCTTTGACTTTACACACATCCATTCCATGACTTCACACACCTCCATTCTGTGAGTTCACACACCTCCATTCTATGATTCACACACCTCCATTTTGACTTCACACACCTCCATTGTTTGACTTCATACACCTTCGTTCTCACTTCAGAAACATCCGTTCTATGACTTCAGGCACCTCCATTCTATGACTCCACAAACCTCCGCTCTGTGACCACAGACCTCCATTCTGAGTTCCCACACCTCCATTCTGTGACTTCACTCACCTCCATCCTGACTTCACACACCTCCATTCTGACTTCACAAACCTCAATTCTTTGACTTCACACACCTCCATTCTATGATTTCACACACTTCCATTCTATGAATTCACACACCTACATTCTATGACTTCACACACCCCATTTCTGAGTTGACACACCTCCATTCTGTGATTTCACAAACCTCCAATTTGACTTCACACACGCCCATTCTATGACTTCACACACCCCCATTGTGACTTCACACACTCCATAATATGAGTTCACACACCTCCATTCTGACTTCACACACCTCCATTCTATGGCTTCACACAGCTGCATTCTGACTTCAGACACCTCCATTTGTGACTTCACACACCACAATTTTGACTTCAAACACCTTCATTCTGTGACTTCACACACCTCCATTCTGTGACTTCACACACCTCAATTTTGACTTCACACACTTCCATTGTTTGACTTAACACACCTGCATTCTGTGACTTCACACACCACCATTGTTTGACTTCACAACCTATATTCTTGGACTTCACACACCTCCATTCCATGACTTCACACATCTCCATTTTATGAGTTCACACACCTTCATTCTACTTCAGAAACATCCATTCTATGACTTCACACACCTCCATTCTATGACTTCACAAACCTCCATTCTGTGACTTCACAGACCTCCATTCTGAGTTCACTCACCTCAATTCCGTGACTTCACACACCTCAATTCTCACTTCACAAACCTCCATTCTATGACTTCACACAACTCCATTCTATGACTACACACACCTCCATTCTTTGACTTCACACACCTCCATTCTGTGACTTCACACACCTCCATTCTATGACTACACACACCTCCATTCTTTGACTTCACACACCTCCATTCTGTGACTTCATACACCTCCATTCTATGATTTCTCACACCTCCATTCTATGATTCACACACCTCCATTTTGACTTCACACACCTCCATTCTTTGACTTCATACACCTTCGTTCTTACTTCAAAAACATCCGTTCTATGACTTCAGGCACCTCCATTCTATGACTTCACAAACCTCCGTTTTGTGACCACAGACCTCCATTCTGAGTTCCCACACCTCCATTCTGTGACTTCACACACCTCCATTCTATGATTTCTCACACCTCCATTCTATTAATTCACACACCTCCCTTCTGTGACTTCACACAACTCCATTCTATGACTTCCCACACCTCCATTCTGTGACTTCACACACCTCCATTCTGAGTTCACAAACCTCCATTCTGTGACTTAACGCACCTTCATTCTGTGACTTACACACCGCCATTCTATGACTTCACACACCTCCATTCTATGAGTTCACACACCTACATACTATGACTTCACACACCTCCAGTCTTTGACTTCACACCCCTCCATTGTGTGACTTCACACACCTCCATTCTGTGACTTCACACACTTCTATTCTGTGACTTCAAAAACCTCCAATCTGAGTTCACACACCTCCGTTCTGACTTCACACACCTCCATTCTATGACTTCACACACCTCCATTCTGTGACTTCACACACCTGAATTCTGTGACTTCACACGCCTCCAGTCGGACTTCACACACCTCCATTCTATGACTTCACAAACCTCCATTCTATGACTTCACACACCTAGATTCTGTGACTTCACACACCTCCATTCTGAGTTCACACACCTCCATTCTGTGACTTCACACACCTCCATTCTGACTTCACAGAGCTCCATAAAATGACTTCACACACCTCCATCCTGTGACTTCGCACACCTCCATTCTGACTTCCCACAGCTCCATTTTATTATTTCACATACCTCCATTCTATGACTTCACACACCTCCATTCTGTGACTTCACACACCTCCATTCTGAGTTCAAACAACTCCGTTCTGTGACTTTACACACCTCCATTCTGTGACTTCACACACCTCCATTCTGAGTTCGCACACCTCCATTCTATGAATTCACACACCTCCATTCTGACTTCACACACCTCCATTCTATGACTTCACACAACTCCATCTGACTTCACACACCTCCATTCCATGACTTCACACACCTCCATTCGATGACTTCACACACCTCCATTCTTTGACTGCATGCACCTCCATTCTATGAGTTCACACACCTCCATTCTGTGACTTCACACACCTTTATTGTTTGACGTCACACACCTCCAATCTTTGACTTCACACACCTCCATTCCATGACTTCACACACCTCCATTCTATGAGTTCACACACCTCCATTCTATGATTCACACACCTCCATTTTGACTTCACACACCTCCATTCTTTGACTTCATACACCTTCGTTCTCACTTCAGAAACATCCGTTCTATGACTTCTGTCACCTCCATTCTATGACTTCACAAACCTCCGTTCTGTGACCACACACCTCCATTCTGAGTTCCCACACCTCCATTCTGTGACTTCACTCACCTCCATCCTGACTTCACACACCTCCATTCTGACTTCACACAATTCCATTCTATGACTTCACACACCTCCATTCTTTGACTTCACACACCTCCATTGTGAGTTCACACACCTCCATTCTGTGACTTCACACAACTCCATTCTGTGACTTCACACAGCTCCATTCTGTGACTTCACGCACCTCCATTCTATGACTTCCCACACGTCCATTCTGTGACTTCACACACTTCCATTCTGAGTTCACAAACCTCCATTCTGTGACTTAACGCACCTTCATTCTGTGACTTCACGCACCTCCATTCTATGACTTCACACACCTCCATTCTATGAGTTCACACACCTCCATTCTGTGACTTCACACAACTCCATTCTATGACTTCCCACACCTCCATTCTGTGACTTCACACACTTCCATTCTGAGTTCACAAACCTCCATTCTGTGACTTAACGCACCTTCATTCTGTGACTTCACACACCTCCATTCTATGACTTCACACACCTCCATTCTATGAGTTCACACACCTCCAGTCTTTGACTTCACACCCCTCCATTCTGAGTTCACACACCTCCATTCTGTGACTTCACACACCTCCATTCTGACTTCACACAGCTTCATTCTATGACTTCACTCACCTCCATTCTGACTTCACACACCTCCATTCTATGACTTCACACCACTCCATCTGACTTCACACCCCTCCATTCCATGACTTCACACACCTCCATTCGATGACTTCACACACCTCCATTCTTTGACTGCATGCACCTCCATTCTATGAGTTCACACACCTCCATTCTGTGACTTCACACACCTTTATTGTTTGACTTCACACACCTCCATTCTTTGACTTCACACACCTCCATTCCATGACTTCACACACCTCCATTCTATGAGTTCACACACCTCCATTCTATGATTCACACACCTCCATTTTGACTTCACACACCTCCATTCTTTGACTTCATACACCTTCGTTCTCACTTCAGAAACATCCGTTCTATGACTTCAGGCACCTCCATTCTATGACTTCACAAACCTCCGTTCTGTGACCACACACCTCCATTCTGAGTTCCCACACCTCCATTCTGTGACTTCACTCACCTCCATCCTGACTTCACACACCTCCATTCTGACTTCACAAACCTCAATTCTTTGACTTCACACACCTCCATTCTATGATTTCACACACTTCCATTCTATGAATTCACACACCTCCATTCTATGACTTCACACACCCCATTTCTGTGTTGACACACCTCCATTCTGTGATTTCACACACCTCCAATTTGACTTCACACAAACCCATTCTATGACTTCACACACCCCCATTGTGACTTCACACACTCCATTCTATGAGTTCACACACCTCTATTCTGACTTCACACACCTCCATTCTATGGCTTCACACAGCTGCATTCTGACTTTAGACACTTCCATTTTTGACTTCACACACCACAATTTTGACTTCAAACACCTTCATTCTCTGACTTCACACACCTCCATTCTGAGTTCACACACGTCCATTCTGTGACTTCACACACCTCCAATCTGACTTCACAAAGCTCCATTCCATGACTTCACACACCTCCATTCTGTGACTTCACACACCTCCATTCTATGACTTCACACACATCCATTCTACTTCAGAAATATCCATTCTATGACTTCACACACCTCCATTCTATGACTTCTCACACCTCCATTCTGTGACTTCACACACCTCCATTCTGAGTTCACACACCTCAATTCCGTGACTTCACACACCACAATTCTCACTTCACACACCTCCATTCTTTGATTTCACACACCTCCATTGTGAGTTCACACACCTCCATTCTGTGAGTTCACACACCTCCATTCTGTGACTTCACACACCTCCATTTGTGACTTCACACACCTCCATTCTATGATTTCTCACACCTCCATTCTATTAATTCACACACCTCCATTCTGTGACTTCACACAACTCCATTCTATGACTTCCCACACCTCCATTCTGTGACTTCACACACCTCCATTCTGAGTTCACAAACCTCCATTCTGTGACTTAACGCACCTTCATTCTGTGACTTCACACACCTCCAATCTATGAGTTCACACACCTCCATTCTATGACTTCACACACCTCCAGTCTTTGACATCACACCCCTCCATTCCGTGACTTCACACGCCTCCATTTTGACTTCACACACCTCCATTCTATGACTTCACACACCTCCATTCTATGACTTCACACACCTAGATTCTGTAACTTCACACACCTCCATTCTGAGTTCACACACCTCCACTCTGTGACTTAACACACCTCCATTCTGTGACTTCACACACCTCCATTCTGAGTTCACACACCTCCATTCTGTAACTTCACACACCTCCATTCTGACTTCACACAGCTCCATTCTATGACTTCACACACCTCCATTCTGTGCCTTCACACACCTCCATTCTACGACTTAACACACCTTCATTCTTACTTAACAAACATCCATTCTATGACTTCACACAGCTCCATTCTATGACTTCACACACCTCCATTCTATGACTTCACACACCTCCATTCTGTGACTTCACACACCTCAATTCTGTGACTTCACACACCTCCATTATGACTTCACACACATCCATTCTATGACTTCACACACCTCCATTCTATGACTTCACACACCTCCATTCTGGACTTCACACACCTCCATTCTGAGTTCACACACCTCCATTCTGTGACTTCACACACCTCCATTCTGTGACTTCACACACCTCCATTCTGAGTTCACACACCTCCATTCTGTGACTTCACACACCTCCAATCTGACTTCACACAGCTCCATTCTATGACTTCACAAACCTCCATTCTGTGACTTCACACACCTCCATGCTATAACTTCACACACCTCCATTGTGACTTCACACACCTCCATTCTGAGTTCACACACCTCCATTCTGTGACTTCACACACCTCCAATCTGACTTCACACAGCTCCATTCTATGACTTCACACACCTCAATTCTGTGACTTCACACACCTCCATTATGACTTCACACACATCCGTTCCATGACTTCACACACCTCCATTCTATGACTTCACACACATCCATTCTGTAACTTCACACACCTCCATTCTGAGTTCACACATCCATTCTGTGACTTCACACAGCTCCAATCTGACTTCACACAGCTCCATTCTATGACTTCACACACCTCCATTCTGTGACTTCACACACCTCCATTCTATGACTTCCCACACCTCCATTCTGTGACTTCACACACTTCCATTCTGAGTTCACAAACCTCCATTCTGTGACTTAACGCACCTTCATTCTGTGACTTCACACACCTCCATTCTATGACTTCACACACCTCCATTCTATGAGTTCACACACCTCCAGTCTTTGACTTCACACCCCTCCATTCTGAGTTCACACACCTCCATTCTGTGACTTCACACACCTCCATTCTGACTTCACACAGCTTCATTCTATGACTTCACACACCTCCATTCTGACTTCACACACCTCCATTCTATGACTTCACACCACTCCATCTGACTTCACACACCTCCATTCCATGACTTCACACACCTCCATTCTTTGACTGCATGCACCTCCATTCTATGAGTTCACACACCTCCATTCTCTGACTTCACACACCTTTATTGTTTGACTTCACACACCTCCATTCTTTGACTTCACACACCTCCATTCCATGACTTCACACACCTCCATTCTATGAGTTCACACACCTCCATTCTATGATTCACACACCTCCATTTTGACTTCACACACCTCCATTCCATGACTTCACACACCTCCATTCTGTGACTTCACACACCTTTATTGTTTGACTTCACACACCTCCATTCTTTGACTTCACACACCTTCATTCCATGACTTCACACACCTCCATTCTATGAGTTCACACACCTCCATTCTATGATTCACACACCTCCATTTTGACTTGACAGACCTCCATTCTTTGACTTCATACACCTTCGTTCTCACTTCAGAAACATCCATTCTATGACTTCAGGAACCTCCATTCTATGACTTCACAAACCTCCGTTCTGTGACCACACACCTCCATTCTGAGTTCCTACACCTCCATTCTGTGACTTCACTCACCTCCATCCTGACTTCACACACCTCCATTCTGACTTCATAAACCTCAATTCTTTGACTTCACACACCTCCATTCTATGATTTCACACACTTCCATTCTATGAATTCACACACCTCCATTCTATGACTTCACACACCCCATTTCTGTGTTGACACACCTCCATTCTGTGATTTCACACACCTCCAATTTGACTTCACACAAACACATTCTATGACTTCACACACCCCCATTGTGACTTCACACACTCCATTCTATGAGTTCACACACCTCTATTCTGACTTCACACACCTCCATTCTATGGCTTCACACAGCTGCATTCTGACTTTAGACACCTCCATTTGTGACTTCACACACCACAATTTTGACTTCAAACACCTTCATTCTCTGACTTCACACACCTCCATTCTGAGTTCACACACGTCCATTCTGTGACTTCACACACCTCCAATCTGACTTCACAAAGCTCCATTCCATGACTTCACACACCTCCATTCTGTGACTTCACACACCTCCATTCTATGACTTCACACACATCCATTGTGACTTCACACACCTCCATTCTATGATTTTACACACCTCCATTCTGACTTCACACACCTCCATTCTATGACTTCACACACCCCCATTGTGACTTCACACACCTCCATTCTCTGACTTCACACAACTCCATTCTCTCTTCACACACCTCCATTCTGTGACTTCACACATCTCCATTATATGACTTCACATACCTCCATTTTGTGATTTCACACACCTCCATTCTATGACTTCACACACCTCCATTCTGTGACTTCACACACCTACATTGTGACTTCACACACCTCCATTCTATGAGTTCACACAAATGCATTGTGAATTCACACACCTCCATTCTATGACTTCACACACCTCCATTCTGACTTCACACACCTCCATTCTGACTTCACACACCTCAATTCTGTGACTTCACACAACTCCATTCTATGATTTCACACACCTCCATTCTATGACTTCACACACCTCCATTCTATGACTTCACACACCTCCTTTCTGAGTTGACACACCTTCATTCTATGACTTCACACACCTCCAATCTGACTTCACACACCTCCATTTTATGACTTCACACACTTCTATTCTGTGACTTCAAAAACCTCCATTCTATGACTTCACACACCTCCATTGTTACTTCACACACCATCGTTCTATGAGTTCACACACCGCCATTCTGACTTCACTCACCTCCATTCTATGACTTCACACAGCTCCATTCTGACTTCATACAGCTCCATTCTATGACTTTGCACACATCTATTCTGACTTCACACACCTCCATTCTGTGACTTCACACACCTCCATTCTGATTTCACACACCTCCATTCTCTGCCGTCAATCACCTCCATTCTGTGACTTCACACACCTCCATTCTATGACTTCACACACCTCCATTCTAGGACTTCACACATCCCCATTGTGTGACTTCACACAACTCCATTCTATGACTTCACACACCTCCATTCTGTGACTTCACACATCTCCATTCTGAGTTCACACACCTCCACTTTGTGATTTCACACACCTCCATTCTGTGACTCCACACACCTCCATTCTATGACTTCACACACCTAAAGTCTATGACTTCACAAACCTCCATTCTATGACTTCACACACCTCCATTCTGTGACTTCACACACCTCCATTCTATGACTTCACACACCTCCATTCTGTGACTTCACACACCTGCATTCTATGACCTCACACACCTCCATTCTATGACTTCGCACACCTGCACTGTGACTTCACACACCTCCATTCTATGAGTTCACACACCTCCATTCTGACTTCACACACCTCCATTCTATGACTTCACACACCTCCATTCTGACTTCACACACCTCCATTCTATGACTTCACACAACTCCATCTGACTTCACACACCTCCATTCCATGACTTCACACACCTCCATTCGATGAATTCACACACCTCCATTCTTTGTCTTCATGCACCTCCATTCTATGAATTCACACACCTCCATTCTGTGACTTCACACACCTTTATTGTTTGCCTTCACACACCTCCATTCTTTGACTTCACACACCTCCATTCCATGACTTCAAACACCTCCATTCTATGAGCTCACACACCTCCATTCTGTGAGTTCACACACCTCCATTTTGACTTCACACACCTCCATTCTTTGACTTCATACACCTTCATTCTCACTTCAGAAACATCCATTCTATGACTTCACGCACCTCCATTCTATGACTTCACAAACCTCCATTCTGTGACCACACACCTCCATTCTGAGTTAACACACCTCCATTGTGTGACTTCACCCACCTCCATCCTGACTTCACACACCTCCATTCTGACTTCACAAACCTCAATTCTTTGACTTCACACACCTCCATTCTATAATTTCACACACTTCCATTCTATGAATTCACACACCTACATTCTATGACATCACACACCTCCATTCTATGACTTCACACACTCCATTCTATGAGTTCACACCCCTCCAATCTGACTTCACACACCTCCATTCTATGGATTCACACAGCTGCGTTCAGACTTCAGACACCTTCATTCTTTGACTTCACACACCTCCATTTTGACTTCACACACTTCCATTCTTTGACTTAACACACCTGCATTCTGAGACTTCACACACCTCCATTGTTTGACTTCACACACCTATATTCTTGGACTTCACACACCTCCACTCCATGACTTCACACATCTCCATTTTATGAGTTCACACACCTCCATTTTGACTTCACACACCTCCATTCTATGACTTCACCCACCTTCATTCTACTTCAGAAATATCCATTCTATGACTTCACACACCTCCATTCTATGACTTCACACACCTCCATTCTGTGAAATCACACACCTCCATTCTGAGTTCACACACCTCAATTCCGTGACTTCACACACCTCAATTCTCACTTCACACACCTCCATTCTATGACTTCACACAATTCCATTCTATGACTTCACACACCTCCCTTGTGAGTTCACACACCTCCATTCTGTGAGTTCACACACCTCCATTCTGACTTCACACACCTCCATTCTATGACTTCACACACCCCCATTGTGACTTCACACACCTCCATTCTCTGACTTCACACAACTCCATTCTCTCTTCACACACCTCCATTCTGTGACTTCACACATCTCCATTATATGACTTCACATACCTCCATTCTGTGATTTCACACACCTCCATTCTATGACTTCACACACCTCCATTCTGTGACTTCACACACCTACATTGTGACTTCACAGACCTCCATTCTATGAGTTCACACAAATGCATTGTGAATTCACACACCTCCATTCTATGACTTCACACACCTCCATTCTGACTTCACACACCTCCATTCTGACTTCACACACCTCAATTCTGTGACTTCACACAACTCCATTCTATGATTTCACACACCTCCATTCTATGACTTCACACACCTCCATTCTATGACTTCACACACCTCCTTTCTGAGTTGACACACCTTCATTCTATGACTTCACACACCTCCAATCTGACTTCACACACCTCCATTTTATGACTTCACACACTTCTATTCTGTGACTTAAAAACCTCCATTCTATGACTTCACACACCTCCATTGTTACTTCACACACCATCGTTCTATGAGTTCACACACCGCCATTCTGACTTCACTCACCTCCATTCTATGACTTCACACAGCTCCATTCTGACTTCATACAGCTCCATTCTATGACTTTGCACACATCTATTCTGACTTCACACACCTCCATTCTGTGACTTCACACACCTCCATTCTGATTTCACACACCTCCATTCTCTGCCGTCAATCACCTCCATTCTGTGACTTCACACACCTCCATTCTATGACTTCACACACCTCCATTCTAGGACTTCACACATCCCCATTGTGTGACTTCACACAACTCCATTCTATGACTTCACACACCTCCATTCTGTGACTTCACACATCTCCATTCTGAGTTCACACACCTCCACTTTGTGATTTCACACACCTCCATTCTGTGACTCCACACACCTCCATTCTATGACTTCACACACCTAAAGTCTATGACTTCACAAACCTCCATTCTATGACTTCACACACCTCCATTCTGTGACTTCACACACCTCCATTCTATGACTTCACACACCTCCATTCTGTGACTTCACACACCTGCATTCTATGACCTCACACACCTCCATTCTATGACTTCGCACACCTGCACTGTGACTTCACACACCTCCATTCTATGAGTTCACACACCTCCATTCTGACTTCACACACCTCCATTCTATGACTTCACACACCTCCATTCTGACTTCACACACCTCCATTCTATGACTTCACACAACTCCATCTGACTTCACACACCTCCATTCCATGACTTCACACACCTCCATTCGATGAATTCACACACCTCCATTCTTTGTCTTCATGCACCTCCATTCTATGAATTCACACACCTCCATTCTGTGACTTCACACACCTTTATTGTTTGACTTCACACACCTCCATTCTTTGACTTCACACACCTCCATTCCATGACTTCAAACACC
The DNA here is from genome assembly GCA_024803745.1 of Megascapheus bottae. Taxonomy (NCBI): domain Eukaryota; kingdom Metazoa; phylum Chordata; class Mammalia; order Rodentia; family Geomyidae; genus Megascapheus; species Megascapheus bottae. Next base: position 94,664 of record JANJXV010001059.1, read on the forward strand.
TCCATTCTATGAGCTCACACACCTCCATTCTGTGAGTTCACACACCTCCATTTTGACTTCACACACCTCCATTCTTTGACTTCATACACCTTCATTCTCACTTCAGAAACATCCATTCTATGACTTCACGCACCTCCATTCTATGACTTCACAAACCTCCATTCTGTGACCACACACCTCCATTCTGAGTTAACACACCTCCATTGTGTGACTTCACCCACCTCCATCCTGACTTCACACACCTCCATTCTGACTTCACAAACCTCAATTCTTTGACTTCACACACCTCCATTCTATAATTTCACACACTTCCATTCTATGAATTCACACACCTACATTCTATGACATCACACACCTCCATTCTATGACTTCACACACTCCATTCTATGAGTTCACACCCCTCCAATCTGACTTCACACACCTCCATTCTATGGATTCACACAGCTGCGTTCAGACTTCAGACACCTTCATTCTTTGACTTCACACACCTCCATTTTGACTTCACACACTTCCATTCTTTGACTTAACACACCTGCATTCTGAGACTTCACACACCACCATTGTTTGACTTCACACACCTATATTCTTGGACTTCACACACCTCCACTCCATGACTTCACACATCTCCATTTTATGAGTTCACACACCTCCATTTTGACTTCACACACCTCCATTCTATGACTTCACCCACCTTCATTCTACTTCAGAAATATCCATTCTATGACTTCACACACCTCCATTCTATGACTTCACACACCTCCATTCTGTGACTTCACACACCTCCATTCTGAGTTCACACACCTCAATTCCGTGACTTCACACACCTCAATTCTCACTTCACACACCTCCATTCTATGACTTCACACAATTCCATTCTATGACTTCACACACCTCCCTTGTGAGTTCACACACCTCCATTCTGTGAGTTCACACACCTCCATTCTGACTTCACACACCTCCATTCTATGACTTCACACACCCCCATTGTGACTTCACACACCTCCATTCTCTGACTTCACACAACTCCATTCTCTCTTCACACACCTCCATTCTGTGACTTCACACATCTCCATTATATGACTTCACATACCTCCATTCTGTGATTTCACACACCTCCATTCTATGACTTCACACACCTCCATTCTGTGACTTCACACACCTACATTGTGACTTCACAGACCTCCATTCTATGAGTTCACACAAATGCATTGTGAATTCACACACCTCCATTCTATGACTTCACACACCTCCATTCTGACTTCACACACCTCCATTCTGACTTCACACACCTCAATTCTGTGACTTCACACAACTCCATTCTATGATTTCACACACCTCCATTCTATGACTTCACACACCTCCATTCTATGACTTCACACACCTCCTTTCTGAGTTGACACACCTTCATTCTATGACTTCACACACCTCCAATCTGACTTCACACACCTCCATTTTATGACTTCACACACTTCTATTCTGTGACTTCAAAAACCTCCATTCTATGACTTCACACACCTCCATTGTTACTTCACACACCATCGTTCTATGAGTTCACACACCGCCATTCTTACTTCACTCACCTCCATTCTATGACCTCAAACAGCTCCATTCTGACTTCATACAGCTCCATTCTATGACTTTGCACACATCTATTCTGACTTCACACACCTCCATTCTGTGACTTCACACACCTCCATTCTGATTTCACACACCTCCATTCTCTGCCGTCAATCACCTCCATTCTGTGACTTCACACACCTCCATTCTATGACTTCACACACCTCCATTCTATGACTTCACATATCCCCATTGTGTGACTTCACACAACTCCATTCTATGACTTCACACACCTCCATTCTGTGACTTCACACATCTCCATTCTGAGTTCACACACCTCCACTTTGTGATTTCACACACCTCCATTCTGTGACTCCACACACCTCCATTCTATGACTTCACACACCTAAAGTCTATGACTTCACAAACCTCCATTCTATGACTTCACACACCTCCATTCTGTGACTTCACACACCTCCATTCTATGACTTCACACACCTCCATTCTGTGACTTCACACACCTGCATTCTATGACCTCACACACCTCCATTCTATGACTTCGCACACCTGCACTGTGACTTCACACACCTCCATTCTATGAGTTCACACACCTCCATTCTGACTTCACACACCTCCATTCTATGACTTCACACACCTCCATTCTGACTTCACACACCTCCATTCCATGACTTCACACACCTCCATTCGATGAATTCACACACCTCCATTCTTTGTCTTCATGCACCTCCATTCTATGAGTTCACACACCTCCATTCTGTGACTTCACACACCTTTATTGTTTGCCTTCACACACCTCCATTCTTTGACTTCACACACCTCCATTCCATGACTTCAAACACCTCCATTCTATGAGCTCACACACCTCCATTCTGTGAGTTCACACACCTCCATTTTGACTTCACACACCTCCATTCTTTGACTTCATACACCTTCATTCTCACTTCAGAAACATCCATTCTATGACTTCACGCACCTCCATTCTATGACTTCACAAACCTCCATTCTGTGACCACACACCTCCATTCTGAGTTAACACACCTCCATTGTGTGACTTCACCCACCTCCATCCTGACTTCACACACCTCCATTCTGACTTCACAAACCTCAATTCTTTGACTTCACACACCTCCATTCTATAATTTCACACACTTCCATTCTATGAATTCACACACCTACATTCTATGACATCACACACCTCCATTCTATGACTTCACACACTCCATTCTATGAGTTCACACCCCTCCAATCTGACTTCACACACCTCCATTCTATGGATTCACACAGCTGCGTTCAGACTTCAGACACCTTCATTCTTTGACTTCACACACCTCCATTTTGACTTCACACACTTCCATTCTTTGACTTAACACACCTGCATTCTGAGACTTCACACACCTCCATTGTTTGACTTCACACACCTATATTCTTGGACTTCACACACCTCCACTCCATGACTTCACACATCTCCATTTTATGAGTTCACACACCTCCATTTTGACTTCACACACCTCCATTCTATGACTTCACCCACCTTCATTCTACTTCAGAAATATCCATTCTATGACTTCACACACCTCCATTCTATGACTTCACACACCTCCATTCTGTGACTTCACACACCTCCATTCTGAGTTCACACACCTCAATTCCGTGACTTCACACACCTCAATTCTCACTTCACACACCTCCATTCTATGACTTCACACAATTCCATTCTATGACTTCACACACCTCCATTGTGAGTTCACACACCTCCCTTCTGTGAGTTCACACACCTCCATTCTGTGACTTCACACACCTCCATTTGTGACTTCACACACCTCCATTCTATGATTTCTCACACCTCCATTCTATTAATTCACACACCTCCATTCTGTGACTTCACACAACCCCATTCTATGACTTCCCACACCTCCATTCTGTGACTTCACACACCTCCATTCTGAGTTCACAAACCTCCATTCTGTGACTTAACGCACCTTCATTCTTTGACTTCACTCACCTCCAATCTATGAGTTCACACACCTGCATTCTATGACTTCACACACCTCCAGTCTTTGACTTCACACCCCTCCATTCCGTGACTTCACACGGCTCCATTTTGACTTCACACACCTCCATTCTATGACTTCACACACCTCCATTCTATGACTTCACACACCTAGATTCTGTAACTTCACACACCTCCATTCTGAGTTCACACACCTCCACTCTGTGACTTAACACACCTCCATTCTGTGACTTCACACACCTCCATTCTGAGTTCACACACCTCCATTCTGTGACTTCACACACCTCGATTCTGACTTCACACAGCTCCATTCTATGACTTCACACACCTCCATTCTGTGCCTTCACACACCTCCATTCTACGACTTAACACACCTTCATTCTTAGTTAACAAACATCCATTCTATGACTTCACACAGCTCCATTCTATGACTTCACACACCTCCATTCTATGACTTCACACACTCCATTCTATGAGTTCACACCCCTCCAATCTGACTTCACACACCTCCATTCTATGGATTCACACAGCTGCGTTCAGACTTCAGACACCTTCATTCTTTGACTTCACACACCTCCATTTTGACTTCACACACTTCCATTCTTTGATTTAACACACCTGCATTCTGAGACTTCACACACCACCATTGTTTGACTTCACACACCTATATTCTTGGACTTCACACACCTCCACTCCATGACTTCACACCTCTCCATTTTATGAGTTCACACACCTCCATTTTGACTTCACACACCTCCATTCTATGACTTCACCCACCTTCATTCTACTTCAGAAATATCCATTCTATGACTTCACACACCTCCATTCTATGACTTCACACACCTCCATTCTGTGACTTCACACACCTCCATTCTGAGTTCACACACCTCAATTCCGTGACTTCACACACCTCAATTCTCACTTCACACACCTCCATTCTATGACTTCACACAATTCCATTCTATGACTTCACACACCTCCATTGTGAGTTCACACACCTCCATTCTGTGAGTTCACACACCTCCATTCTGTGACTTCACACACCTCCATTTGTGACTTCACACACCTCCATTCTATGATTTCTCACACCTCCATTCTATTAATTCACACACCTCCATTCTGTGACTTCACACAACCCCATTCTATGACTTCCCACACCTCCATTCTGTGACTTCACACACCTCCATTCTGAGTTCACAAACCTCCATTCTGTGACTTAACGCACCTTCATTCTTTGACTTCACACACCTCCAATCTATGAGTTCACACACCTGCATTCTATGACTTCACACACCTCCAGTCTTTGACTTCACACCCCTCCATTCCGTGATTTCACACGCCTCCATTTTGACTTCACACACCTCCATTCTATGACTTCACACACCTCCATTCTATGACTTCACACACCTAGATTCTGTAACTTCACACACCTCCATTCTGAGTTCACACACCTCCACTCTGTGACTTAACACACCTCCATTCTGTGACTTCACACACCTCCATTCTGAGTTCACACACCTCCATTCTGTGACTTGACACACCTCGATTCTGACTTCACACAGCTCCATTCTATGACTTCACACACCTCCATTCTGTGCCTTCACACACCTCCATTCTACGACTTAACACACCTTCATTCTTACTTAACAAACATCCATTCTATGACTTCACACAGCTCCATTCTATGACTTCACGCACCTCCATTCTATGACTTCACACACCTCCATTCTGTGACTTCACACACCTCAATTCTGTGACTTCACACACCTCCATTATGACTTCACACACATCCATTCTATGACTTCACACACCTCCATTCTATGACATCACACACCTCCATTCTGTGACTTCACACACCTCCATTCTGTGTTCACACACCTCCATTCTGTGACTTCACACACCTCCAATGTGACTTCACACAGTTACATTCTATGACTTCACACACCTCCATTCTGACTTCACACACCTCCATTCTATGACTTCGCACACCTCCATTGTGACTTCACACACCTCCATTCTATGAGTTCATATACCTTCATTCTGACTTCACACACCTCCATTCTATGACTTCACACAACTCCATTCTGACTTCACACACCTCCATTCTATGACTTCACACAACTCCATTCTGACTTCACACCTCCATTCTGTGACTTCACACACCTCCATTATATGACTTCACACACCTCCATTCTGTGACTTCACAAACCTCCATTCTGTGACTTCACACACCTCCATTCTGTGACTTCACACACGTACATTGTGACTTCACAGACCTCCATTTTATGAGTTCACACAAATGCATTGTGAATTCACACACCTCCATTCTATGACTTCACACACCTCCATTCTGACTTCACACACCTCCATTCTGACTTCACACACCTCAATTCTGTGACTTCACACACCTCCATTCCATGAGTTCACACACCTCCATTTCTATGAGTTCACACACCACCATTTTGACTTCACACACCTCCATTCTATGACTTCACACACCTTCATTCTTACTTCAGAAACATCTATTCTATGACTTCACACACCTCCATTCTATGACTTCAAAACCTCCATTCTGTGACTTCACACACCTCCATTCTGAGTTCACACACCTCAATTCCGTGACTTCACACACCTCAATTCTCACTTCACACACCTCCATTCTATGACTTCACACAATTCCATTCTATGACTTCACACACCTCCATTCTTTGACTTCACACACCTCCATTGTGAGTTCACACACCTCCATTCTGTGACTTCACACACCTCCATTCTGTGACTTCACACACCTCCATTCTTTGACTTCACGCACCTCCATTCTATGATTTCTCACACCTCCATCCTATTATTCACACACCTCCATTCTGGGACTTCACACAACTCCATTCTATGACTTCCCACACCTCCATTCTATGAGTTCACACACGTCCATTCTATGACTTCACACACCTCCATTCTATGACTTCCCATACCTCCATTCTGAGTTCACAAACCTCCATTCTGTGACTTAACGCACCTTCATTCTGTGACTTCACACACCTCCATTCTATGACTTCACACGCCTCCATTTTATGAGTTCACACACGTCCATTCTATAACTTCACACACCTCCAGTCTTTGACTTCACACCCCTCCATTCTGTGACTTCACACACCTCCATTCTATAACTTCACACACCTCCATTGTGACTTCCCACAAATCCAATCTGAGTTCACACACGTCCGTTCTGACTTCACACACCTGCATTCTATGACTTCACACACCTCCATTCTGTGACTTCACACACCTGAATTCTGTGACTTCACACGCCTCCATTATGACTTCACACACCTCCATTCTATGACTTCACACACCTAGATTCTGTGACTTCACACACCTCCATTCTGAGTTCACACACCTCCATTCTGTGACTTCACACACCTCCATTCTGACTTCACACAGCTCCATAAAATGACTTCACACACCTCCATTCTGTGACTTCGCACACCTCCATTCTGACTTCACACAGCTCCATTCTCTGACTTCCCACACCTCCATTCTATGATTTCACACACCTCCATTCTATACTTCACACACCTCCATTCTGTGACTTCATACACCTCTATTCTGAGTTCAAACACCTCCGTTCTGTGACTTAACACACCTCCATTCTGTGACTTCACACACCTCCATTCTGAGTTCGCTCACCTCCATTCTGTGACTTCACACACCTCCATTCTGACTTTACACAGCTCTATTCTATGACTTCACACACCTCCATTCTGTGCCTTCAGACACCTCCATTCTATGACTTAAAACACCTTCATTCTTAATTAACAAACACCCATTCTATGACTTCACACATTCCATTCTATGACTTCACACACCTCCATTCTATGACTTCACACACCTCCATTCTGTGACTTCACACACCTCAATTCTGTGACTTCACACACCTCCATTATGACTTCACACACATCCATTCTATGACTTCACACACCTCCATTCTATGACTTCACACACCTCCATTCTGTGACTTCACACAGCTCCATTCTGACTTCACACAGCTCCATTCTATGACTTCACACACCTCCATTCTGTGACTTCACACACCTCCATTCTATAACTTCACACACCTCCATTGTGACTTCACACACCTCCATTCTATGAGTTCACACACCTCCATTCTGACTTCACACACCTCCATTCTATGACTTCACACACCTCCATTGTGACTTCACACACCTCCATTCTGTGACTTCACACAACTCCATTCTATGACTTCCCACACCTCCATTCTGTGACTTCACACACTTCCATTCTGAGTTCACAAACCTCCATTCTGTGACTTAACGCACCTTCATTCTGTGACTTCACACACCTCCATTCTATGACTTCACACACCTCCATTCTATGAGTTCACACACCTCCAGTCTTTGACTTCACACCCCTCCATTCTGTGACTTCACACACCTCCATTCTATAACTTCACACACCTCCATTGTGACTTCCCACACCTCCAATCTTAGTTCACACACCTCCGTTCTGACTTCACACACTTCCATTCTTTGACTTCACACACCTCCGTTCTGTGACTTCACACACCTCAATTCTGTGACTTCACACGCCTCCATTATGACTTCACACACCTCCATTCTATGACTTCACACACCTCCATTCTATGCCTTCACACACCTAGATTCTGTGACTTCACACACCTCCATTCTGATTTCACACACCTCCACTCTGTGACTTAACACACCTCCATTCTGTGACTTCACACACCTCCATTCTGAGTTCACACACCTCCATTCTGTGACTTCACACACCTCCATTCTGACTTCACACAGCTTCATTCTATGACTTCACACACCTCCATTCTGACTTCACACACCTCCATTCTATGACTTCACACAACTCCATCTGACTTCACACACCTCCATTCCATGACTTCACACACCTCCATTCGATGACTTCACACACCTCCATTCTTTGACTGCATGCACCTCCATTCTATGAGTTCACACACCTCCATTCTGTGACTTCACACACCTTTATTGTTTGACTTCACACACCTCCATTCTTTGACTTCACACACCTTCATTCCATGACTTCACACACCTCCATTCTATGAGTTCACACACCTCCATTCTATGATTCACACACCTCCATTTTGACTTGACACACCTCCATTCTTTGACTTCATACACCTTCGTTCTCACTTCAGAAACATCCATTCTATGACTTCAGGAACCTCCATTCTATGACTTCACAAACCTCCGTTCTGTGACCACACACCTCCATTCTGAGTTCCTACACCTCCATTCTGTGACTTCACTCACCTCCATCCTGACTTCACACACCTCCATTCTGACTTCATAAACCTCAATTCTTTGACTTCACACACCTCCATTCTATGACTTCACACACCTCCTTTCTGAGTTGACACACCTTCATTCTATGACTTCACACACCTCCAATCTGACTTCACACACCTCCATTTTATGACTTCACACACTTCTATTCTGTGACTTCAAAAACCTCCATTCTATGACTTCACACACCTCCATTGTTACTTCACACACCATCATTCTATGAGTTCACACACCGCCATTCTGACTTCACTCACCTCCATTCTATGACTTCACACAGCTCCATTCTGACTTCATACAGCTCCATTCTATGACTTTGCACACATCTATTCTGACTTCACACACCTCCATTCTGTGACTTCACACACCTCCATTCTGATTTCACACACCTCCATTCTCTGCCGTCAATCACCTCCATTCTGTGACTTCACACACCTCCATTCTATGACTTCACACACCTCCATTCTAGGACTTCACACATCCCCATTGTGTGACTTCACACAACTCCATTCTATGACTTCACACACCTCCATTCTGTGACTTCACACATCTCCATTCTGAGTTCACACACCTCCACTTTGTGATTTCACACACCTCCATTCTGTGACTCCACACACCTCCATTCTATGACTTCACACACCTAAAGTCTATGACTTCACAAACCTCCATTCTATGACTTCACACACCTCCATTCTGTGACTTCACACACCTCCATTCTATGACTTCACACACCTCCATTCTGTGACTTCACACACCTGCATTCTATGACCTCACACACCTCCATTCTATGACTTCGCACACCTGCACTGTGACTTCACACACCTCCATTCTATGAGTTCACACACCTCCATTCTGACTTCACACACCTCCATTCTATGACTTCACACACCTCCATTCTGACTTCACACACCTCCATTCTATGACTTCACACAACTCCATCTGACTTCACACACCTCCATTCCATGACTTCACACACCTCCATTCTATGACTTCACACACCTCCATTCTATGACTTCACACACCTCCTTTCTGAGTTGACACACCTTCATTCTATGACTTCACACACCTCCAATCTGACTTCACACACCTCCATTTTATGACTTCACACACTTCTATTCTGTGACTTCAAAAACCTCCATTCTATGACTTCACACACCTCCATTGTTACTTCACACACCATCATTCTATGAGTTCACACACCGCCATTCTGACTTCACTCACCTCCATTCTATGACTTCACACAGCTCCATTCTGACTTCATACAGCTCCATTCTATGACTTTGCACACATCTATTCTGACTTCACACACCTCCATTCTGTGACTTCACACACCTCCATTCTGATTTCACACACCTCCATTCTCTGCCGTCAATCACCTCCATTCTGTGACTTCACACACCTCCATTCTATGACTTCACACACCTCCATTCTAGGACTTCACACATCCCCATTGTGTGACTTCACACAACTCCATTCTATGACTTCACACACCTCCATTCTGTGACTTCACACATCTCCATTCTGAGTTCACACACCTCCACTTTGTGATTTCACACACCTCCATTCTGTGACTCCACACACCTCCATTCTATGACTTCACACACCTAAAGTCTATGACTTCACAAACCTCCATTCTATGACTTCACACACCTCCATTCTGTGACTTCACACACCTCCATTCTATGACTTCACACACCTCCATTCTGTGACTTCACACACCTGCATTCTATGACCTCACACACCTCCATTCTATGACTTCGCACACCTGCACTGTGACTTCACACACCTCCATTCTATGAGTTCACACACCTCCATTCTGACTTCACACACCTCCATTCTATGACTTCACACACCTCCATTCTGACTTCACACACCTCCATTCTATGACTTCACACAACTCCATCTGACTTCACACACCTCCATTCCATGACTTCACACACCTCCATTCTATGACTTCACACACCTCCATTCTTTGTCTTCATGCACCTCCATTCTATGAATTCACACACCTCCATTCTGTGACTTCACACACCTTTATTGTTTGCCTTCACACACCTCCATTCTTTGACTTCACACACCTCCATTCCATGACTTCAAACACCTCCATTCTATGAGCTCACACACCTCCATTCTGTGAGTTCACACACCTCCATTTTGACTTCACACACCTCCATTCTTTGACTTCATACACCTTCATTCTCACTTCAGAAACATCCATTCTATGACTTCACGCACCTCCATTCTATGACTTCACAAACCTCCATTCTGTGACCACACACCTCCATTCTGAGTTAACACACCTCCATTGTGTGACTTCACCCACCTCCATCCTGACTTCACACACCTCCATTCTGACTTCACAAACCTCAATTCTTTGACTTCACACACCTCCATTCTATAATTTCACACACTTCCATTCTATGAATTCACACACCTACATTCTATGACATCACACACCTCCATTCTATGACTTCACACACTCCATTCTATGAGTTCACACCCCTCCAATCTGACTTCACACACCTCCATTCTATGGATTCACACAGCTGCGTTCAGACTTCAGACACCTTCATTCTTTGACTTCACACACCTCCATTTTGACTTCACACACTTCCCTTCTTTGACTTAACACACCTGCATTCTGAGACTTCACACACCACCATTGTTTGACTTCACACACCTATATTCTTGGACTTCACACACCTCCACTCCATGACTTCACACATCTCCATTTTATGAGTTCACACACCTCCATTTTGACTTCACACACCTCCATTCTATGACTTCACCCACCTTCATTCTACTTCAGAAATATCCATTCTATGACTTCACACACCTCCATTCTATGACTTCACACACCTCCATTCTGTGACTTCACACACCTCCATTCTGAGTTCACACACCTCAATTCCGTGACTTCACACACCTCAATTCTCACTTCACACACCTCCATTCTATGACTTCACACAATTCCATTCTATGACTTCACACACCTCCCTTGTGAGTTCACACACCTCCATTCTGTGAGTTCACACACCTCCATTCTGTGACTTCACACACCTCTATTTGTGACTTCACACACCTCCATTCTATGATTTCTCACACCTCCATTCTATTAATTCACACACCTCCATTCTGTGACTTCACACAACCCCATTCTATGACTTCCCACACCTCCATTCTGTGACTTCACACACCTCCATTCTGAGTTCACAAACCTCCATTCTGTGACTTAACGCACCTTCATTCTTTGACTTCACTCACCTCCAATCTATGAGTTCACACACCTGCATTCTATGACTTCACACACCTCCAGTCTATGACTTCACACCCCTCCATTCCGTGACTTCACACGCCTCCATTTTGACTTCACACACCTCCATTCCATGACTTCACACACCTCCATTCTATGACTTCACACACCTAGATTCTGTAACTTCACACACCTCCATTCTGAGTTCACACACCTCCACTCTGTGACTTAACACACCTCCATTCTGTGACTTCACACACCTCCATTCTGAGTTCACACACCTCCATTCTGTGACTTCACACACCTCCATTCTGACTTCACACAGCTACATTCTATGACTTCACACACCTCCATTCTGTGCCTTCACACACCTCCATTCTACGACTTAACACACCTTCATTCTTACTTAACAAACATCCATTCTATGACTTCACACAGCTCCATTCTATGACTTCACACAACTCCATTCTATGACTTCACACACCTCCATTCTGTGACTTCACACACCTCAATTCTGTGACTTCACACACCTCCATTATGACTTCACACACATCCATTCTATGACTTCACACACCTCCATTCTATGACGTCACACACCTCCATTCTGTGACTTCACACACCTCCATTCTGAGTTCACACACCTCCATTCTGTGACTTCACACACCTCCAATCTGACTTCACACAGTTCCATTCTATGACTTCACACACCTCCATTGTGACTTCACACACCTCCATTCTATGAGTTCACATACCTTCATTCTGACTTCACACACCTCCATTCTATGACTTCACACACCTCCATTCTGACTTCACACACCTCCATTCTATGACTTCACACAACTCCATTCTGACTTCACACACCTCCATTCTGTGACTTCACACACCTCCATTATATGACTTCACACACCTCCATTCTGTGACTTCACAAACCTCCATTCTGTGACTTCACACACCTCCATTCTGTGACTTCACACACGTACATTGTGACTTCACAGACCTCCATTTTATGAGTTCACACAAATGCATTGTGAATTCACACACCTCCATTCTATGATTTCACACACCTCCATTCTGACTTCACACACATCCATTCTGACTTCACACACCTCCATTCTATGACTTCACACACCTCCATTCTGACTTCACACACCTCCATTCTATGACTTCACACAACTCCATCTGACTTCACACACCTCCATTCCATGACTTCACACACCTCCATTCGATGAATTCACACACCTCCATTCTTTGTCTTCATGCACCTCCATTCTATGAGTTCACACACCTCCATTCTGTGACTTCACACACCTTTATTGTTTGCCTTCACACACCTCCATTCTTTGACTTCACACACCTCCATTCCATGACTTCAAACACCTCCATTCTATGATCTAACACACCTCCATTCTGTGAGTTCACACACCTCCATTTTGACTTCACACACCTCCATTCTTTGACTTCATACACCTTCATTCTCACTTCAGAAACATCCATTCTATGACTTCACGCACCTCCATTCTATGACTTCACAAACCTCCGTTCTGTGACCACACACCTCCATTCGGAGTTCCCACACCTCCATTGTGTGACTTCACCCACCTCCATCCTGACTTCACACAACCCCATTCTGACTTAACGAACCTCAATTCTTTGACTTCACACACCTCCATTCTATAATTTCACACACTTCCATTCTATGAATTCACACACCTACATTCTATGACATCACACACCTCCATTCTATGACTTCACACACTCCATTCTATGAGTTCACACCCCTCCAATCTGACTTCACACACCTCCATTCTATGGATTCACACAGCTGCATTCAGACTTCAGACACCTTCATTCTTTGACTTCACACACCTCCATTTTAACTTCACACACTTCCATTCTTTGACTTAACACACCTGCATTCTGAGACTTCACACACCACCATTGTTTGACTTCACACACCTATATTCTTGGACTTCACACACCTCCACTCCATGACTTCACACATCTCCATTTTATGAGTTCACACACCTCCATTTTGACTTCACACACCTCCATTCTATGACTTCACCCACCTTCATTCTACTTCAGAAATATCCATTCTATGACTTCACACACCTCCATTCTATGACTTCACACACCTCCATTCTGTGACTTCACACACCTCCATTCTGAGTTCACATACCTCAATTCCGTGACTTCACACACCTCAATTCTCACTTCACACACCTCCATTCTATGACTTCACACAATTCCATTCTATGACTTCACACACCTCCATTGTGAGTTCACACACCTCCATTCTGTGAGTTCACACACCTCCATTCTGTGACTTCACACACCTCCATTTGTGACTTCACACACCTCCATTCTATGATTTCTCACAACTCCATTCTATTAATTCACACACCTCCATTCTGTGACTTCACACAACCCCATTCTATGACTTCCCACACCTCCATTCTGTGACTTCACACACCTCCATTCTGAGTTCACAAACCTCCATTCTGTGACTTAACGCACCTTCATTCTTTGACTTCACACACCTCCAATCTATGAGTTCACACACCTGCATTCTATGACTTCACACACCTCCAGTCTTTGACTTCACACCCCTCCATTCCGTGACTTCACACGCCTCCATTTTGACTTCACACACCTCCATTCTATGACTTCACACACCTCCATTCTATGACTTCACACACCTAGATTCTGTAACTTCACACACCTCCATTCTGAGTTCACACACCTCCACTCTGTGACTTAACACACCTCCATTCTGTGACTTCACACACCTCCATTCTGAGTTCACACACCTCCATTCTGTGACTTCACACACCTCGATTCTGACTTCACACAGCTCCATTCTATGACTTCACACACCTCCATTCTGTGCCTTCACACACCTCCATTCTACGACTTAACACACCTTCATTCTTACTTAACAAACATCCATTCTATGACTTCACACACCTCCATTCTATGACATCACACACCTCCATTCTGTGACTTCACACACCTTCATTCTGAGTTCACACACCTCCATTCTGTGACTTCACACACCTCCAATCTGACTTCACACAGTTCCATTCTATGACTTCACACACCTCCATTCTGACTTTACACACCTCCATTCTATGACTTCGCACACCTCCATTGTGACTTCACACACCTCCATTCTATGAGTTCATATACCTTCATTCTGACTTCACACACCTCCAATCTATGACTTCACACACCTCAATTCTGACTTCACACACCTCCATTCTATGACTTCACACAACTCCATTCTGACTTCACACACCTCCATTCTGTGACTTCACACACCTCCATTATATGACTTCACACACCTCCATTCTGTGACTTCACAAACCTCCATTCTGTGACTTCACACACCTCCATTCTGTGACTTCACACACGTACATTGTGACTTCACAGACCTCCATTTTATGAGTTCACACAAATGCATTGTGAATTCACACACCTCCATTCTATGACTTCACACACCTCCATTCTGACTTCACACACCTCCATTCTGACTTCACACACCTCAATTCTGTGACTTCACACACCTCCATTCCATGAGTTCACACACCTCCATTCTATGAGTTCACACACCACCATTTTGACTTCACACACCTCCATTCTATGACTTCACACACCTTCATTCTTACTTCAGAAACATCTATTCTATGACTTCACACACCTCCATTCTATGACCTCAAAACCTCCATTCTGTGACTTCACACACCTCCATTCTGAGTTCACACACCTCAATTCCGTGACTTCACACACCTCAATTCTCACTTCACACACCTCCATTCTATGACTTCACACAATTCCATTCTATGACTTCACACACCTCCATTCTTTGACTTCACACACCTCCATTGTGAGTTCACACACCTCCATTCTGTGACTTCACACACCTCCATTCTGTGACTTCACACACCTCCATTCTGTGACTTCACGCACCTCCATTCTATGATTTCTCACACCTCCATCCTATTATTCACACACCTCCATTCTGTGACTTCACACAACTCCATTCTATGACTTCCCACACCTCCATTCTATGAGTTCACACACGTCCATTCTATGACTTCACACACCTCCATTCTATGACTTCCCATACCTCCATTCTGAGTTCACAAACCTCCATTCTGTGACTAAACGCACCTTCATTCTGTGACTTCAAACACCTCCATTCTATGACTTCACACGCCTCCATTTTATGAGTTCACACACGTCCATTCTATAACTTCACACACCTCCAGTCTTTGACTTCACACCCCTCCATTCTGTGACTTCACACACCTCCATTCTATAACTTCACACACCTCCATTGTGACTTCCCACAAATCCAATCTGAGTTCACACACGTCCGTTCTGACTTCACACACCTGCATTCTATGACTTCACACACCTCCATTCTGTGACTTCACACACCTGAATTCTGTGACTTCACACGCCTCCATTATGACTTCACACACCTCCATTCTATGACTTCACACACCTCCATTCTATGACTTCACACACCTAGATTCTGTGACTTCACACACCTCCATTCTGAGTTCACACACGTCCATTCTGTGACTTCACACACCTCCATTCTGACTTCACACAGCTCCATAAAATGACTTCACACACCTCCATTCTGTGACTTCGCACACCTCCATTCTGACTTCACACAGCTCCATTCTCTGACTTCCCACACCTCCATTCTATGATTTCACACACCTCCATTCTATACTTCACACACCTCCATTCTGTGACTTCACACACCTCCATTCTGAGTTCAAACACCTCCGTTCTGTGACTTAACACACCTCCATTCTGTGACTTCACACACCTCCATTCTGAGTTCGCTCACCTCCATTCTGTGACTTCACACACCTCCATTCTGACTTCACACAGCTCCATTCTATGACTTCACACACCTCCATTCTATGACCTCACACACCTCCATTCTATGACTTAAAACACCTTCATTCTTAATTAACAAACATCCATTCTATGACTTCACACATTCCTTTCTATGACTTCACACACCTCCATTCTATGACTTCACACACCTCCATTCTGTGACTTCACACACCTCAATTCTGTGACTTCACACACCTCCATTATGACTTCACACACATCCATTCTATGACTTCACACATCTCCATTCTGACTTCACACAGCTCCATTCTATGACTTCACACACCTCCATTCTATGACTTCACACACCTCCATTCTATGACTTAAAACACCTTCATTCTTAATTAACAAACATCCATTCTATGACTTCACACATTCCATTCTATGACTTCACACACCTCAATTCTGTGACTTCACACACCTCCATTATGACTTCACACACATCCATTCTATGACTTCACACCTCCATTCTATGACTTCACACACCTCCATTCTGTGACTTCACACACCTCCATTCTGAGTTAACACACCTCCATTCTGTGACTTCACACAGCTCCAATCTGACTTCACACAGCTCCATTCTATGACTTCACACACCTCCATTCTGTGACTTCACACACCTCTATTCTATAACTTCACACACCTCCATTGTGACTTCACACACCTCCATTCTATGAGTTCACACACCTCCATTCTGACTTCACACACCTCCATTCTATGACTTCACACACCTCCATTCTGACTTCACACACCTCCATTCTATGACTTCACACATCTCCATTCTGACTTCACACCCCTCCATTCCGTGACTTCACACGCCTCCATTTTGACTTCACACACCTCCATTCTATGACTTCACACACCTCCATTCTATGACTTCACACACCTAGATTCTGTAACTTCACACACCTCCATTCTGAGTTCACACACCTCCACTCTGTGACTTAACACACCTCCATTCTGTGACTTCACACACCTCCATTCTGAGTTCACACACCTCCATTCTGTGACTTCACACACCTCGATTCTGACTTCACACAGCTCCATTCTATGACTTCACACACCTCCATTCTGTGCCTTCACACACCTCCATTCTACGACTTAACACACCTTCATTCTTACTTAACAAACATCCATTCTATGACTTCACACACCTCCATTCTATGACATCACACACCTCCATTCTGTGACTTCACACACCTTCATTCTGAGTTCACACACCTCCATTCTGTGACTTCACACACCTCCAATCTGACTTCACACAGTTCCATTCTATGACTTCACACACCTCCATTCTGACTTTACACACCTCCATTCTATGACTTCGCACACCTCCATTGTGACTTCACACACCTCCATTCTATGAGTTCATATACCTTCATTCTGACTTCACACACCTCCATTCTATGACTTCACACACCTCAATTCTGACTTCACACACCTCCATTCTATGACTTCACACAACTCCATTCTGACTTCACACACCTCCATTCTGTGACTTCACACACCTCCATTATATGACTTCACACACCTCCATTCTGTGACTTCACAAACCTCCATTCTGTGACTTCACACACCTCCATTCTGTGACTTCACACACGTACATTGTGACTTCACAGACCTCCATTTTATGAGTTCACACAAATGCATTGTGAATTCACACACCTCCATTCTATGACTTCACACACCTCCATTCTGACTTCACACACCTCCATTCTGACTTCACACACCTCAATTCTGTGACTTCACACACCTCCATTCCATGAGTTCACACACCTCCATTCTATGAGTTCACACACCACCATTTTGACTTCACACACCTCCATTCTATGACTTCACACACCTTCATTCTTACTTCAGAAACATCTATTCTATGACTTCACACACCTCCTTTCTATGACCTCAAAACCTCCATTCTGTGACTTCACACACCTCCATTCTGAGTTCACACACCTCAATTCCGTGACTTCACACACCTCAATTCTCACTTCACACACCTCCATTCTATGACTTCACACAATTCCATTCTATGACTTCACACACCTCCATTCTTTGACTTCACACACCTCCATTGTGAGTTCACACACCTCCATTCTGTGACTTCACACACCTCCATTCTGTGACTTCACACACCTCCATTCTGTGACTTCACGCACCTCCATTCTATGATTTCTCACACCTCCATCCTATTATTCACACACCTCCATTCTGGGACTTCACACAACTCCATTCTATGACTTCCCACACCTCCATTCTATGAGTTCACACACGTCCATTCTATGACTTCACACACCTCCATTCTATGACTTCCCATACCTCCATTCTGAGTTCACAAACCTCCATTCTGTGACTTAACGCACCTTCATTCTGTGACTTCACACACCTCCATTCTATGACTTCACACGCCTCCATTTTATGAGTTCACACACGTCCATTCTATAACTTCACACACCTCCAGTCTTTGACTTCACACCCCTCCATTCTGTGACTTCACACACCTCCATTCTATAACTTCACACACCACCATTGTGACTTCCCACAAATCCAATCTGAGTTCACACACGTCCGTTCTGACTTCACACACCTGCATTCTATGACTTCACACACCTCCATTCTGTGACTTCACACACCTGAATTCTGTGACTTCACACGCCTCCATTATGACTTCACACACCTCCATTCTATGACTTCACACACCTCCATTCTATGACTTCACACACCTAGATTCTGTGACTTCACACACCTCCATTCTGAGTTCACACACCTCCATTCTGTGACTTCACACACCTCCATTCTGACTTCACACAGCTCCATAAAATGACTTCACACACCTCCATTCTGTGACTTCGCACACCTCCATTCTGACTTCACACAGCTCCATTCTCTGACTTCCCACACCTCCATTCTATGATTTCACACACCTCCATTCTATACTTCACACACCTCCATTCTGTGACTTCACACACCTCCATTCTGAGTTCAAACACCTCCGTTCTGTGACTTAACACACCTCCATTCTGTGACTTCACACACCTCCATTCTGAGTTCGCTCACCTCCATTCTGTGACTTCACACACCTCCATTCTGACTTCACACAGCTCCATTCTATGACTTCACACACCTCCATTCTATGACCTCACACACCTCCATTCTATGACTTAAAACACCTTCATTCTTAATTAACAAACATCCATTCTATGACTTCACACATTCCATTCTATGACTTCACACACCTCCATTCTATGACTTCACACACCTCCATTCTGTGACTTCACACACCTCAATTCTGTGACTTCACACACCTCCATTATGACTTCACACACATCCATTCTATGACTTCACACACCTCCATTCTGACTTCACACAGCTCCATTCTATGACTTCACACACCTCCATTCTATGACTTCACACACCTCCATTCTATGACTTAAAACACCTTCATTCTTAATTAACAAACATCCATTCTATGACTTCACACATTCCATTCTATGACTTCACACACCTCAATTCTGTGACTTTACACACCTCCATTATGACTTCACACACATCCATTCTATGACTTCACACCTCCATTCTATGACTTCACACACCTCCATTCTGTGACTTCACACACCTCCATTCTGAGTTAACACACCTCCATTCTGTGACTTCACACAGCTCCAATCTGACTTCACACAGCTCCATTCTATGACTTCACACACCTCCATTCTGTGACTTCACACACCTCTATTCTATAACTTCACACACCTCCATTGTGACTTCACACACCTCCATTCTATGAGTTCACACACCTCCATTCTGACTTCACACACCTCCATTCTATGACTTCACACACCTCCATTCTGACTTCACACACCTCCATTCTATGACTTCACACATCTCCATTCTGACTTCACACCCCTCCATTCCGTGACTTCACACGCCTCCATTTTGACTTCACACACCTCCATTCTATGACTTCACACACCTCCATTCTATGACTTCACACACCTAGATTCTGTAACTTCACACACCTCCATTCTGAGTTCTCACACCTCCACTCTGTGACTTAACACACATCCATTCTGTGACTTCACACACCTCCATTCTGAGTTCACACACCTCCATTCTGTGACTTCACACACCTCGATTCTGACTTCACACAGCTCCATTCTATGACTTCACACACCTCCATTCTGTGCCTTCACACACCTCCATTCTACGACTTAACACACCTTCATTCTTACTTAACAAACATCCATTCTATGACTTCACACACCTCCATTCTATGACATCACACACCTCCATTCTGTGACTTCACACACCTTCATTCTGAGTTCACACACCTCCATTCTGTGACTTCACACAACTCCAATCTGACTTCACACAGTTCCATTCTATGACTTCACACACCTCCATTCTGACTTTACACACCTCCATTCTATGACTTCGCACACCTCCATTGTGACTTCACACACCTCCATTCTATGAGTTCATATACCTTCATTCTGACTTCACACACCTCCATTCTATGACTTCACACACCTCAATTCTGACTTCACACACCTCCATTCTATGACTTCACACAACTCCATTCTGACTTCACACACCTCCATTCTGTGACTTCACACACCTCCATTATATGACTTCACACACCTCCATTCTGTGACTTCACAAACCTCCATTCTGTGACTTCACACACCTCCATTCTGTGACTTCACACACGTACATTGTGACTTCACAGACCTCCATTTTATGAGTTCACACAAATGCATTGTGAATTCACACACCTCCATTCTATGACTTCACACACCTCCATTCTGACTTCACACACCTCCATTCTGACTTCACACACCTCAATTCTGTGACTTCACACACCTCCATTCCATGAGTTCACACACCTCCATTCTATGAGTTCACACACCACCATTTTGACTTCACACACCTCCATTCTATGACTTCACACACCTTCATTCTTACTTCAGAAACATCTATTCTATGACTTCACACACCTCCTTTCTATGACCTCAAAACCTCCATTCTGTGACTTCACACACCTCCATTCTGAGTTCACACACCTCAATTCCGTGACTTCACACACCTCAATTCTCACTTCACACACCTCCATTCTATGACTTCACACAATTCCATTCTATGACTTCACACACCTCCATTCTTTGACTTCACACACCTCCATTGTGAGTTCACACACCTCCATTCTGTGACTTCACACACCTCCATTCTGTGACTTCACACACCTCCATTCTGTGACTTCACGCACCTCCATTCTATGATTTCTCACACCTCCATCCTATTATTCACACACCTCCATTCTGGGACTTCACACAACTCCATTCTATGACTTCCCACACCTCCATTCTATGAGTTCACACACGTCCATTCTATGACTTCACACACCTCCATTCTATGACTTCCCATACCTCCATTCTGAGTTCACAAACCTCCATTCTGTGACTTAACGCACCTTCATTCTGTGACTTCACACACCTCCATTCTATGACTTCACACGCCTCCATTTTATGAGTTCACACACGTCCATTCTATAACTTCACACACCTCCAGTCTTTGACTTCACACCCCTCCATTCTGTGACTTCACACACCTCCATTCTATAACTTCACACACCTCCATTGTGACTTCCCACAAATCCAATCTGAGTTCACACACGTCCGTTCTGACTTCACACACCTGCATTCTATGACTTCACACACCTCCATTCTGTGACTTCACACACCTGAATTCTGTGACTTCACACGCCTCCATTATGACTTCACACACCTCCATTCTATGACTTCACACACCTCCATTCTATGACTTCACACACCTAGATTCTGTGACTTCACACACCTCCATTCTGAGTTCACACACCTCCATTCTGTGACTTCACACACCTCCATTCTGACTTCACACAGCTCCATAAAATGACTTCACACACCTCCATTCTGTGACTTCGCACACCTCCATTCTGACTTCACACAGCTCCATTCTCTGACTTCCCACACCTCCATTCTATGATTTCACACACCTCCATTCTATACTTCACACACCTCCATTCTGTGACTTCACACACCTCCATTCTGAGTTCAAACACCTCCGTTCTGTGACTTAACACACCTCCATTCTGTGACTTCACACACCTCCATTCTGAGTTCGCTCACCTCCATTCTGTGACTTCACACACCTCCATTCTGACTTCACACAGCTCCATTCTATGACTTCACACACCTCCATTCTATGACCTCACACACCTCCATTCTATGACTTAAAACACCTTCATTCTTAATTAACAAACATCCATTCTATGACTTCACACATTCCATTCTATGACTTCACACACCTCCATTCTATGACTTCACACACCTCCATTCTGTGACTTCACACACCTCAATTCTGTGACTTCACACACCTCCATTATGACTTCACACACATCCATTCTATGACTTCACACACCTCCATTCTGACTTCACACAGCTCCATTCTATGACTTCACACACCTCCATTCTATGACTTCACACACCTCCATTCTATGACTTAAAACACCTTCATTCTTAATTAACAAACATCCATTCTATGACTTCACACATTCCATTCTATGACTTCACACACCTCAATTCTGTGACTTCACACACCTCCATTATGACTTCACACACATCCATTCTATGACTTCACACCTCCATTCTATGACTTCACACACCTCCATTCTGTGACTTCACACACCTCCATTCTGAGTTAACACACCTCCATTCTGTGACTTCACACAGCTCCAATCTGACTTCACACAGCTCCATTCTATGACTTCACACACCTCCATTCTGTGACTTCACACACCTCTATTTTATAACTTCACACACCTCCATTGTGACTTCACACACCTCCATTCTATGAGTTCACACACCTCCATTCTGACTTCACACACCTCCATTCTATGACTTCACACACCTCCATTCTGACTTCACACACCTCCATTCTATGACTTCACACATCTCCATTCTGACTTCACACCCCTCCATTCCGTGACTTCACACGCCTCCATTTTGACTTCACACACCTCCATTCTATGACTTCACACACCTCCATTCTATGACTTCACACACCTAGATTCTGTAACTTCACACACCTCCATTCTGAGTTCACACACCTCCACTCTGTGACTTAACACACCTCCATTCTGTGACTTCACACACCTCCATTCTGAGTTCACACACCTCCATTCTGTGACTTCACACACCTCGATTCTGACTTCACACAGCTCCATTCTATGACTTCACACACCTCCATTCTGTGCCTTCACACACCTCCATTCTACGACTTAACACACCTTCATTCTTACTTAACAAACATCCATTCTATGACTTCACACACCTCCATTCTATGACATCACACACCTCCATTCTGTGACTTCACACACCTTCATTCTGAGTTCACACACCTCCATTCTGTGACTTCACACAACTCCAATCTGACTTCACACAGTTCCATTCTATGACTTCACACACCTCCATTCTGACTTTACACACCTCCATTCTATGACTTCGCACACCTCCATTGTGACTTCACACACCTCCATTCTATGAGTTCATATACCTTCATTCTGACTTCACACACCTCCATTCTATGACTTCACACACCTCAATTCTGACTTCACACACCTCCATTCTATGACTTCACACAACTCCATTCTGACTTCACACACCTCCATTCTGTGACTTCACACACCTCCATTATATGACTTCACACACCTCCATTCTGTGACTTCACAAACCTCCATTCTGTGACTTCACACACCTCCATTCTGTGACTTCACACACGTACATTGTGACTTCACAGACCTCCATTTTATGAGTTCACACAAATGCATTGTGAATTCACACACCTCCATTCTATGACTTCACACACCTCCATTCTGACTACACACACCTCCATTCTGACTTCACACACCTCAATTCTGTGACTTCACACACCTCCATTCCATGAGTTCACACACCTCCATTCTATGAGTTCACACACCACCATTTTGACTTCACACACCTCCATTCTATGACTTCACACACCTTCATTCTTACTTCAGAAACATCTATTCTATGACTTCACACACCTCCTTTCTATGACCTCAAAACCTCCATTCTGTGACTTCACACACCTCCATTCTGAGTTCACACACCTCAATTCCGTGACTTCACACACCTCAATTCTCACTTCACACACCTCCATTCTATGACTTCACACAATTCCATTCTATGACTTCACACACCTCCATTCTTTGACTTCACACACCTCCATTGTGAGTTCACACACCTCCATTCTGTGACTTCACACACCTCCATTCTGTGACTTCACACACCTCCATTCTGTGACTTCACGCACCTCCATTCTATGATTTCTCACACCTCCATCCTATTATTCACACACCTCCATTCTGGGACTTCACACAACTCCATTCTATGACTTCCCACACCTCCATTCTATGAGTTCACACACGTCCATTCTATGACTTCACACACCTCCATTCTATGACTTCCCATACCTCCATTCTGAGTTCACAAACCTCCATTCTGTGACTTAACGCACCTTCATTCTGTGACTTCACACACCTCCATTCTATGACTTCACACGCCACCATTTTATGAGT
Organism: Megascapheus bottae; assembly: GCA_024803745.1. NCBI lineage: Eukaryota > Metazoa > Chordata > Mammalia > Rodentia > Geomyidae > Megascapheus > Megascapheus bottae. The sequence goes on from JANJXV010001059.1 coordinate 120,403, forward strand.
TCACACACGTCCATTCTATAACTTCACACACCTCCAGTCTTTGACTTCACACCCCTCCATTCTGTGACTTCACACACCTCCATTCTATAACTTCACACACCTCCATTGTGACTTCCCACAAATCCAATCTGAGTTCACACACGTCCGTTCTGACTTCACACACCTGCATTCTATGACTTCACACACCTCCATTCTGTGACTTCACACACCTGAATTCTGTGACTTCACACGCCTCCATTATGACTTCACACACCTCCATTCTATGACTTCACACACCTCCATTCTATGACTTCACACACCTAGATTCTGTGACTTCACACACCTCCATTCTGAGTTCACACACCTCCATTCTGTGACTTCACACACCTCCATTCTGACTTCACACAGCTCCATAAAATGACTTCACACACCTCCATTCTGTGACTTCGCACACCTCCATTCTGACTTCACACAGCTCCATTCTCTGACTTCCCACACCTCCATTCTATGATTTCACACACCTCCATTCTATACTTCACACACCTCCATTCTGTGACTTCACACACCTCCATTCTGAGTTCAAACACCTCCGTTCTGTGACTTAACACACCTCCATTCTGTGACTTCACACACCTTCATTCTGAGTTCGCTCACCTCCATTCTGTGACTTCACACACCTCCATTCTGACTTCACACAGCTCCATTCTATGACTTCACACACCTCCATTCTATGACTTCACACACCTCCATTCTATGACTTAAAACACCTTCATTCTTAATTAACAAACATCCATTCTATGACTTCACACATTCCATTCTATGACTTCACACACCTCAATTCTGTGACTTCACACACCTCCATTATGACTTCACACACATCCATTCTATGACTTCACACACCTCCATTCTATGACTTCACACACCTCCATTCTGTGACTTCACACACCTCCATTCTGAGTTAACACACCTCCATTCTGTGACTTCACACAGCTCCAATCTGACTTCACACAGCTCCATTCTATGACTTCACACACCTCCATTCTGTGACTTCACACACCTCTATTCTATAACTTCACACACCTCCATTGTGACTTCACACACCTCCATTCTATGAGTTCACACACCTCCATTCTGACTTCACACACCTCCATTCTATGACTTCACACACCTCCATTCTGACTTCACACACCTCCATTCTATGACTTCACACATCTCCATTCTGACTTCACACACCTCCATTCTGTGACTTTTCACAACTCCATTATATGACTTTACACACCTCCATTCTGTGACTTCACACACCTCCATTCTATGACTTCACACACCTCCATTCTGTGATTTCACACACCTACATTGTGACTTCACAGACCTCCATTCTATGAGTTCACACAAATGCATTGTGAATTCACACACCTCCATTCTATGACTTCACACACCTCCATTCTGACTTCACACACCTCCATTCTGACTTCACACACCTCAATTCTGTGACTTAACACAACTCCATTCTATGATTTCACACACCTCCATTTTGACTTCACACACCTCCATTCTATGACTTCACACATCTTCATTCTACTTCAGAAATATCCATTCTATGACTTCACACACCTCCATTCTATGACTTCACACACCTCCATTGTGTGACTTCACACACCTCCATTCTGAGTTCACACACCTCAATTCTGTGACTTCACACATCTCAATTCTCACTTCACACACCTCCATTCTATGACTTCACACAATTCCATTCTATGACTTCACACACCTCCATTCTTTGACTTCACACACCTCCATTGTGAGTTCTCACACCTCCATTCTTTGAGTTCACACACCTCCATTCTGTGACTTCACACACCTCCATTTGTGACTTCACACACCTCCATTCTATGATTTCTCACACCTCCATTCTATTAATTCACACACCTCCATTCTGTGACTTCACACAACTCCATTCTATGACTTCCCACACCTCCATTCTGTGACTTCACACACCTCCATTCTGAGTTCACAAACCTCCATTCTGTGACTTAACGCACCTTCATTCTGTGACTTCACACACCTCCAATCTATGAGTTCACACACCTCCATTCTATGACTTCACACACCTCCAGTCTTTGACTTCACACCCCTCCATTCCGTGACTTCACACGCCTCCATTTTGACTTCACACACCTCCATTCTATGACTTCACACACCTCCATTCTATGACTTCACACACCTAGATTCTGTAACTTCACACACCTCCATTCTGAGTTCACACACCTCCACTCTGTGACTTAACACACCTCCATTCTATGACTTCACACACCTCCATTCTGACTTCACACACCTCCATTCTGACTTCACACACCTCAATTCTGTGACTTCACACACCTCCATTCCATGAGTTCACACACCTCCATTCTATGAGTTCACACACCACCATTTTGACTTCACACACCTCCATTCTATGACTTCACACACCTTCATTCTTACTTCAGAAACATCTATTCTATGACTTCACACACCTCCATTCTATGACTTCAAAACCTCCATTCTGTGACTTCACACACCTCCATTCTGAGTTCACACACCTCAATTCCGTGACTTCACACACCTCAATTCTCACTTCACACACCTCCATTCTATGACTTCACACAATTCCATTCTATGACTTCACACACCTCCATTCTTTGACTTCACACACCTCCATTGTGAGTTCACACACCTCCATTCTGTGACTTCACACACCTCCATTCTGTGACTTCACACACCTCCATTCTGTGACTTCACGCACCTCCATTCTATGATTTCTCACACCTCCATCCTATTATTCACACACCTCCATTCTGGGACTTCACACAACTCCATTCTATGACTTCCCACACCTCCATTCTATGAGTTCACACACGTCCATTCTATGACTTCACACAGCTCCATTCTATGACTTCCCATACCTCCATTCTGAGTTCACAAACCTCCATTCTGTGACTTAACGCACCTTCATTCTGTGACTTCACACACCTCCATTCTATGACTTCACACGCCTCCATTTTATGAGTTCACACACGTCCATTCTATAACTTCACACACCTCCAGTCTTTGACTTCACACCCCTCCATTCTGTGACTTCACACACCTCCATTCTATAACTTCACACACCTCCATTGTGACTTCCCACAAATCCAATCTGAGTTCACACACGTCCGTTCTGACTTCACACACCTGCATTCTATGACTTCACACACCTCCATTCTGTCACTTCACACACCTGAATTCTGTGACTTCACACGCCTCCATTATGACTTCACACACCTCCATTCTATGACTTCACACACCTCCATTCTATGACTTCACACACCTAGATTCTGTGACTTCACACACCTCCATTCTGAGTTCACACACCTCCATTCTGTGACTTCACACACCTCCATTCTGACTTCACACAGCTCCATAAAATGACTTCACACACCTCCATTCTGTGACTTCGCACACCTCCATTCTGACTTCACACAGCTCCATTCTCTGACTTCCCACACCTCCATTCTATGATTTCACACACCTCCATTCTATACTTCACACACCTCCATTCTGTGACTTCACACACCTCCATTCTGAGTTCAAACACCTCCGTTCTGTGACTTAACACACCTCCATTCTGTGACTTCACACACCTCCATTCTGAGTTCGCTCACCTCCATTCTGTGACTTCACACACCTCCATTCTGACTTCACACAGCTCCATTCTATGACTTCACACACCTCCATTCTATGACCTCACACACCTCCATTCTATGACTTAAAACACCTTCATTCTTAATTAACAAACATCCATTCTATGACTTCACACATTCCATTCTATGACTTCACACACCTCCATTCTATGACTTCACACACCTCCATTCTGTGACTTCACACACCTCCATTATGACTTCATACACATCCATTCTATGACTTCACACACCTCCATTCTGACTTCACACAGCTCCATTCTATGACTTCACACACCTCCATTCTATGACTTCACACACCTCCATTCTATGACTTAAAACACCTTCATTCTTAATTAACAAACATCCATTCTATGACTTCACACATTCCATTCTATGACTTCACACACCTCAATTCTGTGACTTCACACACCTCCATTATGACTTCACACACCTCCATTCTATGACTTCACACACCTCCATTCTATGACTTCACACACCTCCATTCTGTGACTTCACACACCTCCATTCTGAGTTAACACACCTCCATTCTGTGACTTCACACAGCTCCAATCTGACTTCACACAGCTCCATTCTATGACTTCACACACCTCCATTCTGTGACTTCACACACCTCTATTCTATAACTTCACACACCTCCATTGTGACTTCACACACCTCCATTCTATGAGTTCACACACCTCCATTCTGACTTCACACACCTCCATTCTATGACTTCACACACTTCCATTCTGACTTCACACACCTCCATTCTATGACTTCACACATCTCCATTCTGACTTAGCACACCTCCATTCTGTGACTTCACACAACTCCATTATATGACTTTACAGACCTCCATTCTGTGACTTCACACCCCTCCATTCTGTGACTTCACACACCTCCATTCTGTGATTTCACACACCTACATTGTGACTTCACAGACCTCCATTCTATGAGTTCACACAAATGCATTGTGAATTCACACACCTCCATTCTATGACTTCACACACCTCCATTCTGACTTCACACACCTCCATTCTGACTTCACACACCTCAATTCTGTGACTTAACACAACTCCATTCTATGATTTCACACACCTCCATTTTGACTTCACACACCTCCATTCTATGACTTCACACATCTTCATTCTACTTCAGAAATATCCATTCTATGACTTCACACACCTCCATTCTATGACTTCACACACCTCCATTGTGTGACTTCACACACCTCCATTCTGAGTTCACACACCTCAATTCTGTGACTTCACACACCTCAATTCTCACTTCACACACCTCCATTCTATGACTTCACACAATTCCATTCTATGACTTCACACACCTCCATTCTTTGACTTCACACACCTCCATTGTGAGTTCACACACCTCCATTCTGTGAGTTCACACACCTCCATTCTGTGACTTCACACACCTCCATTTGTGACTTCACACACCTCCATTCTATGATTTCTCACACCTCCATTCTATTAATTCACACACCTCCATTCTGTGACTTCACACAACTCCATTCTATGACTTCCCACACCTCCATTCTGTGACTTCACACACCTCCATTCTGAGTTCACAAACCTCCATTCTGTGACTTAACGCACCTTCATTCTGTGACTTCACACACCTCCAATCTATGAGTTCACACACCTCCATTCTATGACTTCACACACCTCCAGTCTTTGACTTCACACACCTCCATTCCGTGACTTCACACGCCTCCATTTTGACTTCACACACCTCCATTCTATGACTTCACACACCTCCATTCTATGACTTCACACACCTAGATTCTGTAACTTCACACACCTCCATTCTGAGTTCACGCACCTCCACTCTGTGACTTAACACACCTCCATTCTATGACTTCACACACCTCCATTCTGACTTCACACACCTCCATTCTGACTTCACACACCTCAATTCTGTGACTTCACACACCTCCATTCTATGAGTTCACACACATCCATTCTATGAGTTCACACACCACCATTTTGACTTCACACACCTCCATTCTATGACTTCACACACCTTCATTCTTACTTCAGAAACATCTATTCTATGACTTCACACACCTCCATTCTATGACTTCACACACCTCCATTCTATGACTTCACACACCTCCATTCTGTGACTTCACACACCTCCATTCTGAGTTCACACACCTCAATTCCGTGACTTCACACACATCAATTCTCACTTCACACACCTCCATTCTATGACTTCACACAATTCCATTCTATGACTTCACACACCTCCATTCTTTGACTTCACACACCTCCATTGTGAGTTCACACACCTCCATTCTGTGACTTCACACACCTCCATTCTGTGACTTCACGCACCTCCATTCTATGATTTCTCACACCTCCATCCTATTATTCACACACCTCCATTCTGGGACTTCACACAACTCCATTCTATGACTTCCCACACCTCCATTCTATGAGTTCACACACGTCCATTCTATGACTTCACACAGCTCCATTCTATGACTTCCCATACCTCCATTCTGAGTTCACAAACCTCCATTCTGTGACTTAACGCACCTTCATTCTGTGACTTCACACACCTCCATTCTATGACTTCACACGCCTCCATTTTATGAGTTCACACACGTCCATTCTATAACTTCACACACCTCCAGTCTTTGACTTCACACCCCTCCATTCTGTGACTTCACACACCTCCATTCTATAACTTCACACACCTCCATTGTGACTTCCCACAAATCCAATCTGAGTTCACACACGTCCGTTCTGACTTCACACACCTGCATTCTATGACTTCACACACCTCCATTCTGTGACTTCACACACCTGAATTCTGTGACTTCACACGCCTCCATTATGACTTCACACACCTCCATTCTATGACTTCACACACCTCCATTCTATGACTTCACACACCTAGATTCTGTGACTTCACACACCTCCATTCTGAGTTCACACACCTCCATTCTGTGACTTCACACACCTCCATTCTGACTTCACACAGCTCCATAAAATGACTTCACACACCTCCATTCTGTGACTTCGCACACCTCCATTCTGACTTCACACAGCTCCATTCTCTGACTTCCCACACCTCCATTCTATGATTTCACACACCTCCATTCTATACTTCACACACCTCCATTCTGTGACTTCACACACCTCCATTCTGAGTTCAAACACCTCCGTTCTGTGACTTAACACACCTCCATTCTGTGACTTCACACACCTCCATTCTGAGTTCGCTCACCTCCATTCTGTGACTTCACACACCTCCATTCTGACTTCACACAGCTCCCTTCTATGACTTCACACACCTCCATTCTATAACTTCACACACCTCCATTCTGTGACTTAAAACACCTTCATTCTTAATTAACAAACATCCATTCTATGACTTCACACATTCCATTCTATGACTTCACACACCTCCATTCTATGACTTCACACACCTCCATTCTGTGACTTCACACACCTCAATTCTGTGACTTCACACACCTCCATTATGACTTCACACACATCCATTCTATGACTTCACACACCTCCATTCTATGACTTCACACACCTCCATTCTGTGACTTCACACACCTCCATTCTGAGTTAACACACCTCCATTCTGTGACTTCACACAGCTCCAATGTGACTTCACACAGCTCCATTCTATGACTTCACACACCTCCATTCTGTGACTTCACACACCTCTATTCTATAACTTCACACACCTCCATTGTGACTTCACACACCTCCATTCTATGAGTTCACACACCTCCATTCTGACTTCACACACCTCCATTCTATGACTTCACACACCTCCATTCTGACTTCACACACCTCCATTCTATGACTTCACACATCTCCATTCTGACTTCACACACCTCCATTCTGTGACTTTTCACAACTCCATTATATGACTTTACACACCTCCATTCTGTGACTTCACACACCTCCATTCTATGACTTCACACACCTCCATTCTGTGATTTCACACACCTACATTGTGACTTCACAGACCTCCATTCTGTGAGTTCACACAAATGCATTGTGAATTCACACACCTCCATTCTATGACTTCACACACCTCCATTCTGACTTCACACACCTCCATTCTGACTTCACACACCTCAATTCTGTGACTTAACACAACTCCATTCTATGATTTCACACACCTCCATTTTGACTTCACACACCTCCATTCTATGACTTCACACATCTTCATTCTACTTCAGAAATATCCATTCTATGACTTCACACACCTCCATTCTATGACTTCACACACCTCCATTGTGTGACTTCACACACCTCCATTCTGAGTTCACACACCTCAATTCTGTGACTTCACACACCTCAATTCTCACTTCACACACCTCCATTCTATGACTTCACACAATTCCATTCTTTGACTTCACACACCTCCATTGTGAGTTCACACACCTCCATTCTGTGAGTTCACACACCTCCATTCTGTGACTTCAGACACCTCCATTTGTGACTTCGCACACCTCCATTCTATGATTTCTCACACCTCCATTCTATTAATTCACACACCTCCATTCTGTGACTTCACACAACTCCATTCTATGACTTCCCACACCTCGATTCTGTGACTTCAAACACCTCCATTCTGAGTTCACAAACCTCCATTCTGTGACTTAACGCACCTTCATACTGTGACTTCACACACCTCCAATCTATGAGTTCACACACCTCCATTCTATGACTTCACACACCTCCAGTCTTTGACTTCACACCCCTCCATTCCGTGACTTCACACGCCTCCATTTTGACTTCACACACCTCCATTCTATAACTTCACACACCTCCATTCTATGACTTCACACACCTAGATTCTGTAACTTCACACACCTCCATTCTGAGTTCACACACCTCCATTCTGTGACTTAACACACCTCCATTCTGTGACTTCACACACATCCATTCTGAGTTCACACACCTCCATTCTGTGACTTCACACACCTCCATTCTGACTTCACACAGCTCCATTCTATGACTTCACACACCTCCATTCTGTGCCTTCACACACCTCCATTCTGCGACTTAACACACCTTCATTCTGTGACTTCACACAACTCAATTCTGTGACTTCACACACCTCCATTATGACTTCACACACATCCATTCTATGACTTCACACACCTCCATTCTATGACTTCACACACCTCCATTCTGTGACTTCACACACCTCTATTCTGAGTTCACTCACCTCCATTCTGTGACTTCACACACCTCCAATCTGACTTCACACAGTTCCATTATATGACTTCACACACCTCCATTCTGTGACTTCACACACCTCCATTCTGACGTCACACACCTCCATTCTATGAGTTCACACACCTCCATTTTGACTTCACACACCTCCATTCTTTGACTTCATACACCTTCATTCTCACTTCAGAAACATCCATTCTATGACTTCACGCACCTCCATTCTATGACTTCACAAACCTCCGTTCTGTGACCACACACCTCCATTCTGAGTTCCCACACCTCCATTCTGTGACTTCACCCACCTCCATGCTGACTTCACACACCTCCATTCTGACTTCACAAAGCTCAATTCTTTGACTTCACACACCTCCATTCTATGATTTCACACACTTCCATTCTATGAATTCACACACCTCCATTCTATGACTTCAAACACCTCATTTGTGAGTTGACAAACCTCCATTCTGTGATTTCACACACGTCCAATTTGACTTCACACACCCCCATTCTATGACTTCACACACCCCCATTGTGACTTCACACACTCCATTCTATGAGTTCACACACCTCCATTCTGACTTCACACACCTCCATTCTATGGCTTCACACAGCTGCATTCTGACTTCAGACACCTTCATTCTGTGACTTCACACACCTCCATTCTGTGACTTCAAACACCTCCATTTTGACTTCACACACTTCCATTCTTTGACTTAACACACCTGCATTCTGTGACTTCACACACCACCATTGTTTGACTTCACACACCTATATTCTTGGACTTCACACACCTCCATTCCATGACTTCACACATCTCCATTTCATGAGTTCACACACCTCCATTTTGACTTCACACACCTCCATTCTATGACTTCACACACCTTCATTCTTATTCAGAAACATCCATTCTATGACTTCACACACCTCCATTCTATGACTTCAAAACCTCCATTCTGTGACTTCACACACCTCCATTCTGAGTTCACACACCTCAATTCCGTGACTTCACACACCTCAATTCTCACTTCACACACCTCCATTCTTTGACTTCACACACCTCCATTGTGAGTTCACACACCTCCATTCTGTGACTTCACACACCTCCATTCTGTGACTTCACACACCTCCATTCTGTGACTTCACGCACCTCCATTCTATGATTTCTCACACCTCCATCCTATTATTCACACACCTCCATTCTGTGACTTCACACAACTCCATTCTATGACTTCCCACACCTCCATTCTGTGACTTCACACACTTCCACTCTGAGTTCACAAACCTCCATTCTGTGACTTAACGCACCTTCATTCTGTGACTTCACACACCTCCATTCTATGACTTCACACACCTCCATTCTATGAGTTCACACACCTCCAGTCTTTGACTTCATACCCCTCCATTCTGTGACTTCACACACCTCCATTCTATAACTTCACACACCTCCATTGTGACTTCCCACACCTCCAGTCTTAGTTCACACACCTCCGTTCTGACTTCACACACTTCCATTCTTTGACTTCACACACCTCCGTTCTGTGACTTCACACACCTCAATTCTGTGACTTCACTCGCCTCGATTATGACTTCACACACCTCCATTCTATGACTTCACACACCTCCATTCTATGTCTTCACACACCTAGATTCTGTGACTTCCCACACCTCCATTCTGATTTCACACACCTACACTCTGTGACTTAACACACCTCCATTCTGTGACTTCCCACACCTCCATTCTGAGTTCACACACCTCCATTCTGTGACCTCACACACCTCCATTCTGACTTCACACAGCTTCATTCTATGACTTCACACACCTCCATTCTGACTTCACACACCTCCATTCTATGACTTCACACAACTCCATCTGACTTCACACACCTCCATTCCATGACTTCACACACCTCCATTCGATGACTTCACACACCTCCATTCTTAGACTGCATGCACCTCCATTCTATGAGTTCACACACCTCCATTCTGTGACTTCACACACCTTTATTGTTTGACTTCACACACCTCCATTCTTTGACTTCACACACCTTCATTCCATGACTTCACACACCTCCATTCTATGAGTTCACACACCTCCATTCTATGATTCACACACCTCCATTTTGACTTGACACACCTCCATTCTTTGACTTCATATACCTTCGTTCTCACTTCAGAAACATCCGTTCTATGACTTCAGGAACCTCCATTCTATGACTTCACAAACCTCCGTTCTGTGACCGCACACCTCCATTCTGAGTTCCCACACCTCCATTCTGTGACTTCACTCACCTCCATCCTGACTTCACACACCTCCATTCTGACTTCACACACGTCCATTCTGTGACTTCACACACCTCCATTCTATGATTTCACAAACTTCCATTCTATGAATTCACACACCTCCATTCTGTGACTTCACACACCTCCATTCTATGACTTCTCACACATCCATTGTGACTTCACACACCTCCATTCTATGATTTTACACACCTCCATTCTGACTTCATACACCTCCATTCTATGACTTCACACACCCCCATTGTGACTTCACACACCTCCATTCTCTGACTTCACACAATTCCATTCTCTCTTCACACACCTCCATTCTGTGACTTCACACATCTCCATTATATGACTTCACATACCTCCATTCTGTGACTTCACACACCTCCATTCTATGACTTCACACACCTCCATTCTGTGACTTCATACACCTACATTGTGACTTCACAGACCTCCATTCTATGAGTTCACACAAATGCATTGTGAATTCACACACCTCCATTCTATGACTTCACAAACCTCCATTCTGACTTCACACACCTCCATTCTGACTTCACACACCTCAATTCTGTGACTTCACACAACTCCATTCTATGATTTCACACACCTCCATTCTATGACTTCACACACCTCCATTCTATGACTTCACACACCTCCTTTCTGAGTTGACACACCTTCATTCTATGACTTCACACACATCCAATCTGACTTCACACACCTCCATTTTATGACTTCACACACTTCTATTCTGTGATTCAAAAACCTCCATTCTATGACTTCACACACCTCCATTGTTACTTCACACACCATCCTTCTATGAGTTCACACACCGCCATTCTGACTTCACTCACCTCCATTCTATGACTTCACACAGCTCCATTCTGACTTCACACAGCTCCATTCTATGACTTTGCACATTCTATTCTGACTTCACACACCTCCATTCTGTGACTTCACACACCTCCATTCTGATTTCACACACCTCCATTCTCTGCCGTCAATCACCTCCATTCTGTGACTTCACACACCTCCATTCTATGACTTCACACACCTCCATTTTATGACTTCACACACCCCCATTGTGTGACTTCACACAACTCCATTCTATGACTTCACACACCTCCATTCTGTGACTTCACACATCTCCATTCTGAGTTCACACACCTCCACTTTGTGATTTCACACACCTCCATTCTGTGACTTCACACACCTCCATTCTATGACTTCACACACCTAAAGTCTATGACTTCACAAACCTCCATTCTATGACTTCACACACCTCCATTCTGATTTCACACACCTCCATTCTCTGCCGTCAATCACCTCCATTCTGTGACTTCACACACCTCCATTCTATGACTTCACACACCTCCAATCTATGACTTCACACACCTCCATTCTGTGACTTCACACACCTGCATTCTATGACCTCACACACCTCCATTCTATGACTTCGCACACCTGCACTGTGACTTCACACACCTCCATTCTATGAGTTCACACACCTCCATTCTGACTTCACACACCTCCATTCTGTGACTTCACACACCTCCATTCTGACTTCACACACCTCCATTCTATGACTTCACACAACTCCATCTGACTTCACACACCTCCATTCCATGACTTCACACACCTCCATTCGATGAATTCACACACCTCCATTCTTTGTCTTCATGCACCTCCATTCTATGAGTTCACACACCTCCATTCTGTGACTTCACACACCTTTATTGTTTGCCTTCACACACCTCCATTCTTTGACTTCACACACCTCCATTCCATGACTTCAAACACCTCCATTCTATGAGCTCACACACCTCCATTCTGTGAGTTCACACACCTCCATTTTGACTTCACACACCTCCATTCTTTGACTTCATACACCTTCATTCTCACTTCAGAAACATCCATTCTATGACTTCACGCACCTCCATTCTATGACTTCACAAACCTCCATTCTGTGACCACACACCATTCTGAGTTCCCACACCTCCATTGTGTGACTTCACCCACCTCCATCCTGACTTCACACACCTCCATTCTGACTTCACAAACCTCAATTCTTTGACTTCACACACCTCCATTCTATAATTTCACACACTTCCATTCTATGAATTCACACACCTACATTCTATGACATCACACACCTCCATTCTATGACTTCACACACTCCATTCTATGAGTTCACACCCCTCCAATCTGACTTCACACACCTCCATTCTATGGATTCACACAGCTGCATTCAGACTTCAGACACCTTCATTCTTTGACTTCACACACCTCCATTTTGACTTCACACACTTCCATTCTTTGACTTAACACACCTGCATTCTGAGACTTCACACACCACCATTGTTTGACTTCACACACCTATATTCTTGGACTTCACACACCTCCACTCCATGACTTCACACATCTCCATTTTATGAGTTCACACACCTCCATTTTGACTTCACACACCTCCATTCTATGACTTCACCCACCTTCATTCTACTTCAGAAATATCCATTCTATGACTTCACACACCTCCATTCTATGACTTCACACACCTCCATTCTGTGACTTCACACACCTCCATTCTGAGTTCACACACCTCAATTCCGTGACTTCACACACCTCAATTCTCACTTCACACACCTCCATTCTATGACTTCACACAATTCCATTCTATGACATCACACACCTCCATTGTGAGTTCACACACCTCCATTCTGTGAGTTCACACACCTCCATTCTGTGACTTCACACACCTCCATTTGTGACTTCACACACCTCCATTCTATGATTTCTCACACCTCCATTCTATTAATTCACACACCTCCATTCTGTGACTTCACACAACTCCATTCTATGACTTCCCACACCTCCATTCTGTGACTTCACACACCTCCATTCTGAGTTCACAAACCTCCGTTCTGTGACTTAACGCACCTTCATTCTTTGACTTCACACACCTCCAATCTATGAGTTCACACACCTGCATTCTATGACTTCACACACCTCCAGTCTTTGACTTCACAACCCTCCATTCCGTGACTTCACACGCCTCCATTTTGACTTCACACACCTCCATTCTATGACTTTACACACCTCCATTCTATGACTTCACACACCTAGATTCTGTAACTTCACACACCTCCATTCTGAGTTCACACACCTCCACTCTGTGACTTAACACACCTCCATTCTGTGACTTCACACACCTCAATTCTGAGTTCACACACCTCCATTCTGTGACTTCACACACCTCGATTCTGACTTCACACAGCTCCATTCTATGACTTCATACACCTCCATTCTGTGCCTTCACACACTTCCATTCTACGACTTAACACACCTTCATTCTTACTTAACAAACATCCATTCTATGACTTCACACAGCTCCATTCTATGACTTCACACACCTCCATTCTATGACTTCACACACCTCCATTCTGTGACTTCACACACCTCAATTCTGTGACTTCACACACCTCCAATATGACTTCACACACATCTATTCTATGACTTCACACGCCTCCATTCTATGACGTCACACACCTCCATTCTGTGACTTCACACACCTCCATTCTATGACTTCACACACCTAAAGTCTATGACTTCACAAACCTCCATTCTATGACTTCACACACCTCCATTCTGATTTCACACACCTCCATTCTCTGCCGTCAATCACCTCCATTCTGTGACTTCACACACCTCCATTCTATGACTTCACACACCTCCAATCTATGACTTCACACACCTCCATTCTGTGACTTCACACACCTGCATTCTATGACCTCACACACCTCCATTCTATGACTTCGCACACCTGCACTGTGACTTCACACACCTCCATTCTATGAGTTCACACACCTCCATTCTGACTTCACACACCTCCATTCTGTGACTTCACACACCTCCATTCTGACTTCACACACCTCCATTCTATGACTTCACACAACTCCATCTGACTTCACACACCTCCATTCCATGACTTCACACACCTCCATTCGATGAATTCACACACCTCCATTCTTTGTCTTCATGCACCTCCATTCTATGAGTTCACACACCTCCATTCTGTGACTTCACACACCTTTATTGTTTGCCTTCACACACCTCCATTCTTTGACTTCACACACCTCCATTCCATGACTTCAAACACCTCCATTCTATGAGCTCACACACCTCCATTCTGTGAGTTCACACACCTCCATTTTGACTTCACACACCTCCATTCTTTGACTTCATACACCTTCATTCTCACTTCAGAAACATCCATTCTATGACTTCACGCACCTCCATTCTATGACTTCACAAACCTCCATTCTGTGACCACACACCATTCTGAGTTCCCACACCTCCATTGTGTGACTTCACCCACCTCCATCCTGACTTCACACACCTCCATTCTGACTTCACAAACCTCAATTCTTTGACTTCACACACCTCCATTCTATAATTTCACACACTTCCATTCTATGAATTCACACACCTACATTCTATGACATCACACACCTCCATTCTATGACTTCACACACTCCATTCTATGAGTTCACACCCCTCCAATCTGACTTCACACACCTCCATTCTATGGATTCACACAGCTGCATTCAGACTTCAGACACCTTCATTCTTTGACTTCACACACCTCCATTTTGACTTCACACACTTCCATTCTTTGACTTAACACACCTGCATTCTGAGACTTCACACACCACCATTGTTTGACTTCACACACCTATATTCTTGGACTTCACACACCTCCACTCCATGACTTCACACATCTCCATTTTATGAGTTCACACACCTCCATTTTGACTTCACACACCTCCATTCTATGACTTCACCCACCTTCATTCTACTTCAGAAATATCCATTCTATGACTTCACACACCTCCATTCTATGACTTCACACACCTCCATTCTGTGACTTCACACACCTCCATTCTGAGTTCACACACCTCAATTCCGTGACTTCACACACCTCAATTCTCACTTCACACACCTCCATTCTATGACTTCACACAATTCCATTCTATGACATCACACACCTCCATTGTGAGTTCACACACCTCCATTCTGTGAGTTCACACACCTCCATTCTGTGACTTCACACACCTCCATTTGTGACTTCACACACCTCCATTCTATGATTTCTCACACCTCCATTCTATTAATTCACACACCTCCATTCTGTGACTTCACACAACTCCATTCTATGACTTCCCACACCTCCATTCTGTGACTTCACACACCTCCATTCTGAGTTCACAAACCTCCGTTCTGTGACTTAACGCACCTTCATTCTTTGACTTCACACACCTCCAATCTATGAGTTCACACACCTGCATTCTATGACTTCACACACCTCCAGTCTTTGACTTCACAACCCTCCATTCCGTGACTTCACACGCCTCCATTTTGACTTCACACACCTCCATTCTATGACTTTACACACCTCCATTCTATGACTTCACACACCTAGATTCTGTAACTTCACACACCTCCATTCTGAGTTCACACACCTCCACTCTGTGACTTAACACACCTCCATTCTGTGACTTCACACACCTCAATTCTGAGTTCACACACCTCCATTCTGTGACTTCACACACCTCGATTCTGACTTCACACAGCTCCATTCTATGACTTCATACACCTCCATTCTGTGCCTTCACACACTTCCATTCTACGACTTAACACACCTTCATTCTTACTTAACAAACATCCATTCTATGACTTCACACAGCTCCATTCTATGACTTCACACACCTCCATTCTATGACTTCACACACCTCCATTCTGTGACTTCACACACCTCAATTCTGTGACTTCACACACCTCCAATATGACTTCACACACATCTATTCTATGACTTCACACGCCTCCATTCTATGACGTCACACACCTCCATTCTGTGACTTCACACACCTCCCTTCTGAGTTCACACACCTCCACTCTGTGACTTCACACACCTCCAATCTGACTTCACACAGTTCCATTATATGACTTCACACACCTCCATTCTGTGACTTCACACACCTCCATTCTATGACTTCACACACCTCCATTGTGTCTTCACACACCTCCATTCTATGAGTTCACATACCTTCATTCTGACTTCACACACCTCCATTCTATGACTTCACACACCTCCATTCTGACTTCACACACCTCCATTCTATGACTTCACACAACTCCATTCTGACTTCACACACCTCCATTCTGTGACTTCACACACCTCCATTATATGACTTCACACACCTCCATTCTGTAACTTCACAAACCTCCAGTCTGTGACTTCACACACCTCCATTCTGTGACTTCACACACGTACATTGTGACTTCACAGACCTCCATTTTATGAGTTCACACAAATGCATTGTGAATTCACACACCTCCATTCTATGACTTCACACACCTCCATTCTGACTTCACACACCTCTATTCTGACTTCACACACCTCAATTCTGTGACTTCACACACCTCCATTCCATGAGTTCACACACCTCCATTCTATGAGTTCACACACCACCATTTTGACTTCACACACCTCCATTCTATGACTTCACACACCTTCATTCTTATTCAGAAACATCTATTCTATGACTTCACACACCTCCATTCTATGACTTCAAAACCTCCATTCTGTGACTTCACACACCTCCATTCTGAGTTCACACACCTCAATTCCGTGACTTCACACACCTCAATTCTCACTTCACACACCTCCATTCTATGACTTCACACAATTCCATTCTATGACTTCACACACCTCCATTCTTTGACTTCACACACCTCCATTGTGAGTTCACACACCTCCATTCTGTGACTTCACACACCTCCATTCTGTGACTTCACACACCTCCATTCTGTGACATCACGCACCTCCATTCTATGATTTCTCACACCTCCATCCTATTATTCACACACCTCCATTCTGGGACTTCACACAACTCCATTCTGAGTTCACACACCTCAATTCCGTGACTTCACACACCTCAATTCTCACTTCACACACCTCCATTCTATGACTTCACACAATTCCATTCTATGACTTCATACACCTCCATTCTTTGACTTCACACACCTCCATTGTGATTTCTCACACCTCCATCCTATTATTCACACACCTCCATTCTGGGACTTCACACAACTCCATTCTATGACTTCCCACACCTCCATTCTATGAGTTCACACATGTCCATTCTATCACTTCACACACCTCCATTCTATGACTTCCCATACCTCCATTCTGAATTCACAAACCTCCATTCTGTGACTTAACGCACCTTCATTCTGTGACTTCACACACCTCCATTCTATGACTTCACACCCCTCCATTCAATGAGTTCACACACGTCCATTCTATCACTTCACACACCTCCAGTCTTTGACTTCACACCCCTCCATTCTGTGACTTCACACACCTCCATTCTATAACTTTACACACCTCCATTGTGACTTCCCACAAATCCAATCTGAGTTCACACACGTCCGTTCTGACTTCACACACCTGCATTCTATGACTTCACACACCTCCATTCTGTGACTTCACACACCTGAATTCTGTGACTTCACACGCCTCCATTATGACTTCACACACCTCCATTCTATGACTTCACACACCTCCATTCTATGACTTCACACACCTAGATTCTGTGACTTCACACACCTCCATTCTGAGTTCACACACCTCCATTCTGTGACTTCACACACCTCCATTCTGACTTCACACAGCTCCATAAAATGACTTCACACACCTCCATTCTGTGACTTCGCACACCTCCATTCTGACTTCACACAGCTCCATTGTCTGACTTCCCACACCTCCATTCTATGATTGCACACACCTCCATTCTATACTTCACACACCTTCATTCTGTGACTTAACACACCTACATTCTGAGTTCAAACACCTCCGTTCTGTGACTTAACACACCTCCATTCTGTGACTTCACACACCTCCATTCTGAGTTCGCTCACCTCCATTCTGTGACTTCACACACCTCCATTCTGACTTCACACAGCTCCATTCTATGACTTCACACACCTCCATTCTGTGCCTTCAGACACCTCCATTCTATGACTTAAAACACCTTCATTCTTAATTAACAAACATCCATTCTATGACTTCACACATTCCATTCTATGACTTCACACACCTCCATTCTATGACTTCACACACCTCCATTCTGTGACTTCACACACCTCAATTCTGTGACTTCACACACCTCCATTATGACTTCACACACATCCATTCTATGACTTCACACACCTCCATTCTATGACTTCACACACCTCCATTCTGTGACTTCACACACCTCCATTCTGAGTTAACACACCTCCATTCTGTGACTTCACACACCTCCATTGTGACTTCACACACCTCCATTCTATGACTTCACACACCTCCATTCTGACTTCACATACCTCCATTCTATGACTTCACACATCTCCATTCTGACTTCACACACCTCCATTCTGTGACTTCACACAACTCCATTATATGACTTTACACACCTCCATTCTGTGACTTCACACCCCTCCATTCTATGACTTCACACACCTCCATTCTGTGATTTCACACACCTACATTGTGACTTCACAGACCTCCATTCTATGAGTTCACACAAATGCATTGTGAATTCACACACCTCCATTCTATGACTTCACACACCTCCATTCTGACTTCACACACCTCCATTCCGACTTCACACACCTCAATTCTGTGACTTAACACAACTCCATTCTATGATTTCACACACCTCCATTTTGACTTCACACACCTCCATTCTATGACTTCACACATCTTCATTCTACTTCAGAAATATCCATTCTATGACTTCACACACCTCCATTCTATGACTTCACACACCTCCATTGTGTGACTTCACACACCTCCATTCTGAGTTCACACACCTCAATTCTGTGACTTCACACACCTCAATTCTCACTTCACACACCTCCATTCTATGACTTCACACAATTCCATTCTATGACTTCACACACCTCCATTCTTTGACTTCACACACCTCCATTGTGAGTTCACACACCTCCATTCTGTGAGTTCACACACCTCCATTCTGTGACTTCAGACACCTCCATTTGTGACTTCACACACCTCCATTCTATGATTTCTCACACCTCCATTCTATTAATTCACACACCTCCATTCTGTGCCTTCACACAACTCCATTCTATGACTTCCCACACCTCCATTCTGTGACTTCACACACCTCCATTCTGAGTTCACAAACCTCCATTCTGTGACTTAACGCACCTTCATTCTGTGACTTCACACACCTCCAATCTATGAGTTCACACACCTCCATTCTATGACTTCAAACACCTCCAGTCTTTGACTTCACACCCCTCCATTCCGTGACTTCACACGCCTCCATTTTGACTTCACACACCTCCATTCTATAACTTCACACACCTCCATTCTATGACTTCACACACCTAGATTCTGTAACTTCACACACCTCCATTCTAAGTTCACACACCTTCACTCTGTGACTTAACACACCTCCGTTCTGTGACTTCACACACTTCCATTCTGAGTTCGCTCACCTCCATTCTGTGACTTCACACACCTCCATTCTGACTTCACACAGCTCCATTCTATGACGTCACAAACCTCCATTCTGTGCCTTCAGACACCTCCATTCTATGACTTAAAACACCTTCATAATTAATTAACAAACATCCATTCTATGACTTCACACATTCCATTCTATGACTTCACACACCTCCATTCTATGACTTCACACACCTCCATTCTGTGACTTCACACACCTGAATTCTGTGACTTCACACACCTCCATTATGACTTCACACACATCCATTCTATGACTTCACACACCTCCATTCTATGACTTCACACACCTCCATTCTGTGATTTCACACACCTCCATTCTGTGTTAACACACCTCCATTCTGTGACTTCACACAGCTCCAATCTGACTTCACACAGCTCCATTCTATGACTTCACACACCTCCATTCTGTGACTTCACAAACCTCCATTCTATGACTTCACACACCTCCATTGTGACTTCACACACCTCCATTCTATGAGTTCACACACCTCCATTCTGACTTCACACACCTCCATTCTATGACTTCACACACCTCCATTCTGACTTCACACACCTCCATTCTATGACTTCACACATCTCCATTCTGACTTCACACACCTCCATTCTGTGACTTCACACATCTCCATTATATGACTTTACACACCTCCATTCTGTGACTTCACACCCCTCCATTCTATGACTTCACACACCTCCATTCTGTGATTTCACACACCTACATTGTGACTTCACAGACCTCCATTCTATGAGTTCACACAAATGCATTGTGAATTCACACACCTCCATTCTATGACTTCACACACCTCCATTCTGACTTCACACACCTCCATTCTGACTTCACACACCTCAATTCTGTGACTTAACACAACTCCATTCTATGATTTCACACACCTCCATTTTGACTTCACACACCTCCATTCTATGACTTCACACATCTTCATTCTACTTCAGAAATATCCATTCTATGACTTCACACACCTCCATTCTATGACTTCACACACCTCCATTCTGTGACTTCACACACCTCCATTCTGAGTTCACACACCTCAATTCTGTGACTTCACACACCTCAATTCTCACTTCACACACCTCCATTCTATGACTTCACACAATTCCATTCTATGACTTCACACACCTCCATTCTTTGACTTCACACACCTCCATTGTGAGTTCACACACCTCCATTCTGTGAGTTCACACACCTCCATTCTGTGACATCACACACCTCCATTTGTGACTTCACACACCTCCATTCTATGATTTCTCACACCTCCATTCTATTAATCACACACCTCCATTCTGTGACTTCACACAACTCCATTCTATGACTTCCCACACCTCCATTCTGTGACTTCACACACCTCCATTCTGAGTTCACAAACCTCCATTCTGTGACTTAACGCACCTTCATTCTGTGACTTCACACACCTCCAATCTATGAGTTCACACACCTCCATTCTATGACTTCACACACCTCCAGTCTTTGACTTCACACCCCTCCATTCTGTGACTTCACACGCCTCCATTTTGACTTCACACACCTCCATTCTATGACTTCACACACCTCCATTCTGTGACTTCACACACCTCCATTCTGACTTCACACAGCTCCATAAAATGACTTCACACACCTCCATTCTGTGACTTCGCAAACCTCCATTCTGACTTCACACAGCTCCATTCTCTGACTTCCCACACCTCCATTCTATGATTTCACACACCTCCATTCTATGCTTCACACACCTCCATTCTGTGACTTCACACACCTCCATTCTGAGTTCACACACCTCCACTCTGTGACTTAAAACACCACCATTCTGTGACTTCACACACCTCCATTCTGAGTTCACACACCTCCATTCTGTGACTTCACACACCTCCATTCTGACTTCACACAGCTCCATTCTATGACTTCACACACCTCCATTCTGTGCCTTCAGACACCTCCATTCTGAGTTCACACACCTCCATTCTGTGACTTCACACACCTCCATTCTGAGTTCACACACCTCCATTCTGTGACTTCACACACCTCCATTCTATGACTTCACACACCTCCATTGTGACTTCACACACCTCCATTCTATGAGTTCACATACCTTCATTTTGACTTCACACACCTCCATTCTATGACTTCACACACCTCCATTCTGACTTCACACACCTCCATTCTATGACTTCACACAACTCCATTTTGACTTCACACACCTCCATTCTGTGACTTCACACACCTCCATTATATGACTTCACACACCTCCACTCTGTGACTTCACAAACCTCCATTCTGTGACTTCACACACCTCCATTCTGTGACTTCACACACGTACATTGTGACTTCACAGACCTCCATTTTATGAGTTCACACAAATGCATTGTGAATTCACACACCTCCATTCTATGACTTCACACACCTCCATTCTGACTTCACACACCTCCATTCTGACTTCACACACCTCAATTCTGTGACTTCACACACCTCCATTCCATGAGTTCACACACCTCCATTCTATGAGTTCGCACACCACCATTTTGACTTCACACACCTCCATTCTATGACTTCACACACCTTCATTCTTACTTCAGAAACATCTATTCTATGACTTCACACACCTCCATTCTATGACTTCAAAACCTCCATTCTGTGACTTCACACACCTCCATTCTGAGTTCACACACCTCAATTCCGTGACTTCACACACCTCAATTCTCACTTCACACACCTCCATTCTATGACTTCACACAATTCCATTCTATGACTTCACACACCTCCATTCTGTGACTTCACACACCTCCATTGTGAGTTCACACACCTCCATTCTGTGACTTCACACACCTCCATTCTGTGACTTCACACACCTCCATTCTGTGACTTCACGCACCTCCATTCTATGATTTCTCACACCTCCATCCTATTATTCACACACCTCCATTCTGGGACTTCACACAACTCCATTCTATGACTTCCCACACCTCCATTCTATGAGTTCACACACGTCCATTCTATGACTTCACACACCTCCATTCTATGACTTCCCATACCTCCATTCTGAGTTCACAAACCTCCATTCTGTGACTTAACGCACCTTCATTCTGTGACTTCACACACCTCCATTCTATGACTTCACACGCCTCCATTCTATGAGTTCACACACGTCCATTCTATCACTTCACACACCTCCAGTCTTTGACTTCACACCCCTCCATTCTGTGACTTCACACACCTCCATTCTATAACTGCACACACCTCCATTGTGACTTCCCACAAATCCAATCTGAGTTCACACACGTCCGTTCTGCATTCACACACCTGCATTCTATGACTTCACACACCTCCATTCTGTGACTTCACACACCTGAATTCTGTGACTTCACACGCCTCCATTATGACTGCACACACCTCCATTCTATGACTTCACACACCTCCATTCTATGACTTCACACACCTAGATTCGTTGACTTCACACACCTCCGTTCTGAATTCACACACCTCCATTCTGTGACTTCACACACCTCCATTCTGACTTCACACAGCTCCATAAAATGACTTCACACACCTCCATTCTGTGACTTCGCACACCTCCATTCTGACTTCACACAGCTCCATTCTCTGACTTCCCACACCTCCATTCTATGATTTCACACACCTCCATTCTATACTTCACACACCTCCATTCTGTGACTTAACACACCTCCATTCTGAGTTCAGACACCTCCGTTCTGTGACTTAACACACCTCCATCGTGTGAATTCACACACCTCCATTCTGAGTTCGCTCACCTCCATTCTGTGACTTCACACACCTCCATTCTGACTTCACACAGCTCCATTCTATGACTTCACACACCTCCATTCTGTGCCTTCAGACACCTCCATTCTATTACTTAAAACACCTTCATTCTTAATTAACAAACATCCATTCTATGACTTCACACATTCCATTCTATGACTTCACACACCTCCATTCTATGACTTCACACACCTCCATTCTGTGACTTCACACACCACAATTCTGTGACTTCACACACCTCCATTATGACTTCACACACATCCATTCTATGACTTCACACACCTCCATTCTATGACTTCACACACCTCCATTCTGTGACTTCACACACCTCCATTCTGAGTTAACACACCTCCATTCTGTGACTTCACACAGCTCCAATCTGACTTCACACAGCTCCATTCTATGACTTCACACACCTCCATTCTCTGACTTCACACACCTCCATTCTATAACTTCACACACCTCCATTGTGACTTCACACACCTCCATTCTATGAGTTCACACACCTCCATTCTGACTTCACA
This sequence comes from Megascapheus bottae, assembly GCA_024803745.1. Lineage (NCBI taxonomy): Eukaryota > Metazoa > Chordata > Mammalia > Rodentia > Geomyidae > Megascapheus > Megascapheus bottae. The sequence goes on from JANJXV010001059.1 coordinate 145,494, forward strand.
CACCTTCATTCTATGACTTTACACACCTCCATTCTGACTTCACACACCTCCATTCTATGACTTCACACAACTCCATTCTGACTTCACACACCTCCATTCTGTGACTTCACACAACTCCATTATATGACTTTACACACCTCCATTCTGTGACTTCACACCCCTCCATTCTATGACTTCACACACCTCCATTCTGTGATTTCACACACCTACATTGTGACTTCACAGACCTCCATTCTATGAGTTCACACAAATGCATTGTGAATTCACACACCTCCATTCTATGACTTCACACACCTCCATTCTGACTTCACACACCTCCATTCTGACTACACACACCTCAATTCTGTGATTTAACACAACTCCATTCTATGATTTCACACACCTCCATTTTGACTTCACACACCTCCATTCTATGACTTCACACATCTTCATTCTACTTCAGAAATATCCATTCTATGACTTCACACACCACCATTCTATGACTTCACACACCTCCATTCTGTGACTTCACACACCTCCATTCTGAGTTCACACACCTCAATTCTGTGACTTCACACACCTCAATTCTCACTTCACACACCTCCATTCTATGACTTCACACAATTCCATTCTATGACTTCACACACCTCCATTCTTTGACTTCACACACCTACATTGTGAGTTCACACACCTCCATTCTGTGAGTTCACACACCTCCATTCTGTGACTTCAGACACCTCCATTTGTGACTTCACACACCTCCATTCTATGATTTCTCACACCTCCATTCTATTAATTCACACACCTCCATTCTGTGACTTCACACAACTCCATTCTATGACTTCCCACACCTCCATTCTGTGACTTCACACACCTCCATTCTGAGCTCACAAACCTCCATTCTGTGACTTAACGCACCTTCATTCTGTGACTTCACACACCTCCAATCTATGAGTTCACACACCTCCATTCTATGACTTCACACACCTCCAGTCTTTGACTTCACACCCCTCCATTCCGTGACTTCACACGCCTCCATTTTGACTTCACACACCTCCATTCTATAACTTCACACACCTCCATTCTATGACTTCACACACCTAGATTCTGTAACTTCACACACCTCCATTCTGAGTTCACACACCTACACTCTGTGACTTAACACACCTCCATTCTGTGACTTCACACACCTCCATTCTGAGTTCGCTCACCTCCATTCTGTGACTTCACACACCTCCATTCTGACTTCACACACCTCCATTCTATGACTTCACACATCTTCATTCTACTTCAGAAATATCCATTCTATGACTTCACACACCTCCATTCTATGACTTCACACACCTCCATTCTGTGACTACACACACCTCCATTCTGAGTTCACACACCTCAATTCTGTGACTTCACACACCTCCATTTGTGACTTCACATACCTCCATTCTATGATTTCTCACACCTCGATTTTGACTTCACACACCTCCATTCTATGACTTCACACATCTTCATTCTACTTCACACAATTCCATTCTATGACTTCACACACCTCCATTCTTTGACTTCACACACCTCCATTGTGAGTTCACACACCTCCATTCTGTGAGTTCACACACCTCCATTCTGTGACATCACACACCTCCATTTGTGACTTCACATACCTCCATTCTATGATTTCTCACACCTCCATTTTGACTTCACACACCTCCATTCTATGACTTCACACATCTTCATTCTACTTCAGAAATATCCATTCTATGACTTCACACACCTCCATTCTATGAGTTCACACACCTCCATTCTGTGACTTCACACACCTCCATTCTGAGTTCACACACCTCAATTCTGTGACTTCACACATCTCAATTCTCACTTCACACACCTCCATTCTATGACTTCACACAATTCCATTCTATGACTTCACACCCCTCCATTCTTTGACTTCACACACCTACATTGTGAGTTCACACACCTCCATTCTGTGAGTTCACACACCTCCATTCTGTGACTTCAGACACCTCCATTCTGTGACTTCACACACGTCCATTCTATGATTTCTCACACCTCCATTCTATTAATTCACACACCTCCATTCTGTGACTTCACACAACTCCATTCTATGACTTCCCACACCTCCATTCTGTGACTTCACACACCTCCATTCTGAGTTCACAAACCTCCATTCTGCGACTTAACGCACCTTCATTCTGTGACTTCACACACCTCCAATCTATGAGTTCACACACCTCCATTCTATGACTTCACACACCTCCAGTCTTTGACTTCACACCCCTCCATTCCGTGACTTCACACGCCTCCATTTTGACTTCACACACCTCCATTCTATAACTTCACACACCTCCATTCTATGGCTTCACACACCTAGATTCTGTAACTTCACACACCTCCATTCTGAGTTCACACACCTCCACTCTGTGACTTAACACACCTCCATTCTGTGACTTCACACACCTCCATTCTGAGTTCGCTCACCTCCATTCTGTGACTTCACACACCTCCATTCTGACTTTACACAGCTCCATTCTATGACTTCACACACCTCCATTCTGTGCCTTCAGACACCTCCATTCTATGACTTAAAACACCTTCATTCTTAATTAACAAACATCCATTCTATGACTTCACACATTCCATTCTATGACTTCAAACACCTCCATTCTATGACTTCACACACCTCCATTCTGTGACTTCACACCCCTCAATTCTGTGACTTCACACACCTCCATTATGACTTCACACACCTCCATTCTGTGACTTCACACACCTCCATTCTGAGTTAACACACCTCCATTCTGTGACTTCACACAGCTCCAATCTGACTTCACACAGCTCCATTCTATGACTTCACACACCTCCATTCAGTGACTTCACACACCTCCATTCCATAACTTCACACACCTCCATTGTGACTTCACACACCTCCATTCTATGAGTTCACACACCTCCATTCTGACTTCACACACCTCCATTCTATGACTTCACACACCTCCATTCTGACTTCACACACCTCCATTCTATGACTTCACACATCTCCATTCTGACTTAGCACACCTCCATTCTGTGACTTCACACAACTCCATTATATGACTTTACAGACCTCCATTCTGTGACTTCACACCCCTCCATTCTGTGACTTCACACACCTCCATTCTGTGATTTCACACACCTACATTGTGACTTCACAGACCTCCATTCTATGAGTTCACACAAATGCATTGTGAATTCACACACCTCCATTCTATGACTTCACACACCTCCATTCTGACTTCACACACCTCCATTCTGACTTCACACACCTCAATTCTGTGACTTAACACAACTCCATTCTCTGATTTCACACACCTCCATTTTGACTTCACACACCTCCATTCTATGACTTCACACATCTTCATTCTACTTCAGAAATATCCATTCTATGACTTCACACACCTCCATTCTATGACTTCACACACCTCCATTCTGTGACTTCACACACCTCCATTCTGAGTTCACACCTCAATTCTGTGACTTCACACACATCAATTCTCACTTCACACACCTCCATTCTATGACTTCACACAATTCCATTCTATGACTTCACACACCTCCATTCTTTGACTTCACACACCTCCATTGTGAGTTCACACACCTCCATTCTGTGAGTTCACACACCTCCATTCTGTGACATCACACACCTCCATTTGTGACTTCACACACCTCCATTCTATGATTTCTCACACCTCCATTCTATTAATTCACACACCTCCATTCTGTGACTTCACACAACTCCATTCTATGACTTCCCACACCTCCATTCTGTGACTTCACACACCTCCATTCTGAGTTCACAAACCTCCAGTCTGTGACTTAACGCACCTTCATTCTGTGACTTCACACACCTCCAATCTATGAGTTCACACACCTCCATTCTATGACTTCACACACCTCCAGTCTTTGACTTCACACCCCTCCATTCCGTGACTTCACACGCCTCCATTTTGACTTCACACACCTCCATTCTATGACTTTACACACCTCCATTCTATGACTTCACACACCTAGATTCTGTAACTTCACACACCTCCATTCTGAGTTCACACACCTCCACTCTGTGACTTAACACACCACCATTCTGTGACTTCACACACCTCCATTCTGAGTTCACACACCTCCATTCTGTGACTTCACACACCTCCATTCTGACTTCACACAGCTCCATTTTATGACTTCACACACCTCCATTCTATGACTTCACACACCTCCATTCTGTGACTTCACACACCTCCATTCTGACTTCACACAGCTCCATAAAATGACTTCACACACCTCCATTCTGTGACTTCGCAAACCTCCATTCTGACTTCACACAGCTCCATTCTCTGACTTCCCACACCTCCATTCTATGATTTCACACACCTCCATTCTATGCTTCACACACCTCCATTCTGTGACTTCACACACCTCCATTCTGAGTTCACACACCTCCACTCTGTGACTTAACACACCACCATTCTGTGACTTCACACACCTCCATTCTGAGTTCACACACCTCCATTCTGTGACTTCACACACCTCCATTCTGACTTCACACAGCTCCATTCTATGACTTCACACACCTCCATTCTGTGCCTTCAGACACCTCCATTCTGAGTTCACACACCTCCATTCTGTGACTTCACACACCTCCATTCTATGACTTCACACACCTCCATTGTGACTTCACACACCTCCATTCTATGAGTTCACATACCTTCATTCTGACTTCACACACCTCCATTCTATGACTTCACACACCTCCATTCTGACTTCACACACCTCCATTCTATGACTTCACACAACTCCATTCTGACTTCACACACCTCCATTCTGTGACTTCACACACCTCCATTATATGACTTCACACACCTCCACTCTGTGACTTCACAAACCTCCATTCTGTGACTTCACACACCTCCATTCTGTGACTTCACACACGTACATTGTGACTTCACAGACCTCCATTTTATGAGTTCACACAAATGCATTGTGAATTCACACACCTCCATTCTATGACTTCACACACCTCCATTCTGACTTCACACACCTCCATTCTGACTTCACACACCTCAATTCTGTGACTTCACACACCTCCATTCCATGAGTTCACACACCTCCATTCTATGAGTTCGCACACCACCATTTTGACTTCACACACCTCCATTCTATGACTTCACACACCTTCATTCTTACTTCAGAAACATCTATTCTATGACTTCACACACCTCCATTCTATGACTTCAAAACCTCCATTCTGTGACTTCACACACCTCCATTCTGAGTTCACACACCTCAATTCCTTGACTTCACACACCTCAATTCTCACTTCACACACCTCCATTCTATGACTTCACACAATTCCATTCTATGACTTCACACACCTCCATTCTGTGACTTCACACACCTCCATTGTGAGTTCACACACCTCCATTCTGTGACTTCACACACCTCCATTCTGTGACTTCACACACCTCCATTCTGTGACTTCACGCACCTCCATTCTATGATTTCTCACACCTCCATCCTATTATTCACACACCTCCATTCTGGGACTTCACACAACTCCATTCTATGACTTCCCACACCTCCATTCTATGAGTTCACACACGTCCATTCTATGACTTCACACACCTCCATTCTATGACTTCCCATACCTCCATTCTGAGTTCACAAACCTCCATTCTGTGACTTAACGCACCTTCATTCTGTGACTTCACACACCTCCATTCTATGACTTCACACGCCTCCATTCTATGAGTTCACACACGTCCATTCTATCACTTCACACACCTCCAGTCTTTGACTTCACACCCCTCCATTCTGTGACTTCACACACCTCCATTCTATAACTGCACACACCTCCATTGTGACTTCCCACAAATCCAATCTGAGTTCACACACGTCCGTTCTGCATTCACACACCTGCATTCTATGACTTCACACACCTCCATTCTGTGACTTCACACACCTGAATTCTGTGACTTCACACGCCTCCATTATGACTGCACACACCTCCATTCTATGACTTCACACACCTCCATTCTATGACTTCACACACCTAGATTCGTTGACTTCACACACCTCCGTTCTGAGTTCACACACCTCCATTCTGTGACTTCACACACCTCCATTCTGACTTCACACAGCTCCATAAAATGACTTCACACACCTCCATTCTGTGACTTCGCACACCTCCATTCTGACTTCACACAGCTCCATTCTCTGACTTCCCACACCTCCATTCTATGATTTCACACACCTCCATTCTATACTTCACACACCTCCATTCTGTGACTTAACACACCTCCATTCTGAGTTCAGACACCTCCGTTCTGTGACTTAACACACCTCCATCGTGTGAATTCACACACCTCCATTCTGAGTTCGCTCACCTCCATTCTGTGACTTCACACACCTCCATTCTGACTTCACACAGCTCCATTCTATGACTTCACACACCTCCATTCTGTGCCTTCAGACACCTCCATTCTATTACTTAAAACACCTTCATTCTTAATTAACAAACATCCATTCTATGACTTCACACATTCCATTCTATGACTTCACACACCTCCATTCTATGACTTCACACACCTCCATTCTGTGACTTCACACACCACAATTCTGTGACTTCACACACCTCCATTATGACTTCACACACATCCATTCTATGACTTCACACACCTCCATTCTATGACTTCACACACCTCCATTCTGTGACTTCACACACCTCCATTCTGAGTTAACACACCTCCATTCTGTGACTTCACACAGCTCCAATCTGACTTCACACAGCTCCATTCTATGACTTCACACACCTCCATTCTCTGACTTCACACACCTCCATTCTATAACTTCACACACCTCCATTGTGACTTCACACACCTCCATTCTATGAGTTCACACACCTCCATTCTGACTTCACACACCTCCATTCTATGACTTTACACACCTCCATTCTGACTTCACACACCTCCATTCTATGACTTCACACATCTCCATTCTGACTTCACACACCTCCATTCTGTGACTTCACACAACTCCATTATATGACTTTACACACCTCCATTCTGTGACTTCACACCCCTCCATTCTATGACTTCACACACCTCCATTCTGTGATTTCACACACCTACATTGTGACTTCACAGACCTCCATTCTATGATTTCACACAAATGCATTGTGAATTCACACACCTCCATTCTATGACTTCACACACCTCCATTCTGACTTCACACACCTCCATTCTGACTACACACACCTCAATTCTGTGATTTAACACAACTCCATTCTATGATTTCACACACCTCCATTTTGACTTCACACACCTCCATTCTATGACTTCACACATCTTCATTCTACTTCAGAAATATCCATTCTATGACTTCACACACCACCATTCTATGACTTCACACACCTCCATTCTGTGACTTCACACACCTCCATTCTGAGTTCACACACCTCAATTCTGTGACTTCACACACCTCAATTCTCACTTCACACACCTCCATTCTATGACTTCACACAATTCCATTCTATGACTTCACACACCTCCATTCTTTGACTTCACACACCTACATTGTTAGTTCACACACCTCCATTCTGTGAGTTCACACACCTCCATTCTGTGACTTCAGACACCTCCATTTGTGACTTCACACACCTCCATTCTATGATTTCTCACACCTCCATTCTATTAATTCACACACCTCCATTCTGTGACTTCACACAACTCCATTCTATGACTTCCCACACCTCCATTCTGTGACTTCACACACCTCCATTCTGAGCTCACAAACCTCCATTCTGTGACTTAACGCACCTTCATTCTGTGACTTCACACACCTCCAATCTATGAGTTCACACACCTCCATTCTATGACTTCACACACCTCCAGTCTTTGACTTCACACCCCTCCATTCCGTGACTTCACACGCCTCCATTTTGACTTCACACACCTCCATTCTATAACTTCACACACCTCCATTCTATGACTTCACACACCTAGATTCTGTAACTTCACACACCTCCATTCTGAGTTCACACACCTACACTCTGTGACTTAACACACCTCCATTCTGTGACTTCACACACCTCCATTCTGAGTTCGCTCACCTCCATTCTGTGACTTCACACACCTCCATTCTGACTTCACACACCTCCATTCTATGACTTCACACATCTTCATTCTACTTCAGAAATATCCATTCTATGACTTCACACACCTCCATTCTATGACTTCACACACCTCCATTCTGTGACTACACACACCTCCATTCTGAGTTCACACACCTCAATTCTGTGACTTCACACACCTCAATTCTCACTTCACACACCTCCATTCTATGACTTCACACAATTCCATTCTATGACTTCACACACCTCCATTCTTTGACTTCACACACCTCCATTGTGAGTTCACACACCTCCATTCTGTGAGTTCACACACCTCCATTCTGTGACATCACACACCTCCATTTGTGACTTCACATACCTCCATTCTATGATTTCTCACACCTCCATTTTGACTTCACACACCTCCATTCTATGACTTCACACATCTTCATTCTACTTCAGAAATATCCATTCTATGACTTCACACACCTCCATTCTATGAGTTCACACACCTCCATTCTGTGACTTCACACACCTCCATTCTGAGTTCACACACCTCAATTCTGTGACTTCACACATCTCAATTCTCACTTCACACACCTCCATTCTATGACTTCACACAATTCCATTCTATGACTTCACACCCCTCCATTCTTTGACTTCACACACCTACATTGTGAGTTCACACACCTCCATTCTGTGAGTTCACACACCTCCATTCTGTGACTTCACACACCTCCATTTGTGACTTCACACACCTCCATTCTATGATTTCTCACACCTCCATTCTATTAATTCACACACCTCCATTCTGTGACTTCACACAACTCCATTCTATGACTTCCCACACCTCCATTCTGTGACTTCACACACCTCCATTCTGAGGTCACAAACCTCCATTCTGCGACTTAACGCACCTTCATTCTGTGACTTCACACACCTCCAATCTATGAGTTCACACACCTCCATTCTATGACTTCACACACCTCCAGTCTTTGACTTCACACCCCTCCATTCCGTGACTTCACACGCCTCCATTTTGACTTCACACACCTCCATTCTATAACTTCACACACCTCCATTCTATGGCTTCACACACCTAGATTCTGTAACTTCACACACCTCCATTCTGAGTTCACACACCTCCACTCTGTGACTTAACACACCTCCATTCTGTGACTTCACACACCTCCATTCTGAGTTCGCTCACCTCCATTCTGTGACTTCACACACCTCCATTCTGACTTTACACAGCTCCATTCTATGACTTCACACACCTCCATTCTGTGCCTTCAGACACCTCCATTCTATGACTTAAAACACCTTCATTCTTAATTAACAAACATCCATTCTATGACTTCACACATTCCATTCTATGACTTCAAACACCTCCATTCTATGACTTCACACACCTCCATTCTGTGACTTCACACACCTCAATTCTGTGACTTCACACACCTCCATTATGACTTCACACACCTCCATTCTGTGACTTCACACACCTCCATTCTGAGTTAACACACCTCCATTCTGTGACTTCACACAGCTCCAATCTGACTTCACACAGCTCCATTCTATGACTTCACACACCTCCATTCAGTGACTTCACACACCTCCATTCTATAACTTCACACACCTCCATTGTGACTTCACACACCTCCATTCTATGAGTTCACACACCTCCATTCTGACTTCACACACCTCCATTCTATGACTTCACACACCTCCATTCTGACTTCACACACCTCCATTCTATGACTTCACACATCTCCATTCTGACTTAGCACACCTCCATTCTGTGACTTCACACAACTCCATTATATGACTTTACAGACCTCCATTCTGTGACTTCACACCCCTCCATTCTGTGACTTCACACACCTCCATTCTGTGATTTCACACACCTACATTGTGACTTCACAGACCTCCATTCTATGAGTTCACACAAATGCATTGTGAATTCACACACCTCCATTCTATGACTTCACACACCTCCATTCTGACTTCACACACCTCCATTCTGACTTCACACACCTCAATTCTGTGACTTAACACAACTCCATTCTATGATTTCACACACCTCCATTTTGACTTCACACACCTCCATTCTATGACTTCACACATCTTCATTCTACTTCAGAAATATCCATTCTATGACTTCACACACCTCCATTCTATGACTTCACACACCTCCATTCTGTGACTTCACACACCTCCATTCTGAGTTCACACCTCAATTCTGTGACTTCACACACATCAATTCTCACTTCACACACCTCCATTCTATGACTTCACACAATTCCATTCTATGACTTCACACACCTCCATTCTTTGACTTCACACACCTCCATTGTGAGTTCACACACCTCCATTCTGTGAGTTCACACACCTCCATTCTGTGACATCACACACCTCCATTTGTGACTTCACACACCTCCATTCTATGATTTCTCACACCTCCATTCTATTAATTCACACACCTCCATTCTGTGACTTCACACAACTCCATTCTATGACTTCCCACACCTCCATTCTGTGACTTCACACACCTCCATTCTGAGTTCACAAACCTCCAGTCTGTGACTTAACGCACCTTCATTCTGTGACTTCACACACCTCCAATCTATGAGTTCACACACCTCCATTCTATGACTTCACACACCTCCAGTCTTTGACTTCACACCCCTCCATTCCGTGACTTCACACGCCTCCATTTTGACTTCACACACCTCCATTCTATGACTTTACACACCTCCATTCTATGACTTCACACACCTAGATTCTGTAACTTCACACACCTCCATTCTGAGTTCACACACCTCCACTCTGTGACTTAACACACCACCATTCTGTGACTTCACACACCTCCATTCTGAGTTCACACACCTCCATTCTGTGACTTCACACACCTCCATTCTGACTTCACACAGCTCCATTTTATGACTTCACACACCTCCATTCTGTGCCTTCACACACCTCCATTCTACGACTTAACCCACCTTCCTTCTTACTTAACAAACATCCATTCTATGACTTCACACTGCTCCATTCTATGACTTCACACACCTCCATTCTATGACTTCACACACCTCCATTCTGTGACTTCACACACCTCCATTCTGAGTTCATACACCTCCATTCAGTGACTTCACACACCTCCAATCTGACTTCACACAGTTCCATTATATGACTTCACACACCTCCATTCTGTGACTTCACACACCTCCATTCTATGACTTCACACACCTCCATTGTGACTTCACACACCTCCATTCTATGAGTTCACATACCTTCATTCTGACTTCACACACCTCCATTCTATGACTTCACACACCTCCATTCTGACTTCACACACCTCCATTCTATGACTTCACACAACTCCATTCTGACTTCACACACCTCCATTCTGTGTCTTCACACACCTCCATTATATGACTTCACACACCTCCATTCTGTGACTTCACAAACCTCCATTCTGTGACTTCACACACCTCCATTCTATGACTTCACACACCTCCATTCTGACTTCACACACCTCCATTCTGACTTCACACACCTCAATTCTGTGACTTCACACACCTCCATTCCATGAGTTCACACACCTCCATTCTATGAGTTCACACACCACCATTTTGACTTCACACACCTCCATTGTATGACTTCACACACCTTCATTCTTACTTCAGAAACATCTATTCTATGACTTCACACACCTCCATTCTGTGACTTCACACACTCCATTCTGAGTTCACACACCCCCATTCTGTGACTTCACACACCTTCAATCTGTGATTTGACACACCTCCATTCTATTACTTCACACACCTCCATTCTATGACTTCACAAACCTCTAATATATGACTTCACACACCTCCATTCTGTGACTTCACACACCTCCATTCTATGACTTCACACACCTCCATTCTGTGACTTCACACACCTACATTGTGATTTCACAGACCTCCATTCTATGAGTTCACACAAATGCATTGTGAATTCACACACCTCCATTCTATGACTTCACACACCTCAATTCTGACTTCACACACCTCCTTTCTATGACTTCACACACCTCCATTCTATGAGTTCACACATGTCCATTCTGTGACTTCACGCACCTCCATTCTACGATTTCTCACACCTCCATTCTATTAATTCACACACCTCCATTCTGTGACTTCACACAACTCCATTCTATGACTTCCCACACCTCCATTCTATGAGTTCACACACGTCCATTCTATGACTTCACACACCTCCATTCTATGACTTCCCACACCTCCATTCTGTGACTTCACACACTTCCATTCTGAGTTCACAAACCTCCGTTCTGTGACTTAACGCACCTTCATTCTGTGACTTCACACACCTCCATTCTATGACTTCACACACCACCATTCTATGACTTCACACACCTCCAGTCTTTGACTTCACACCCCTCCATTCTGTGACTTCACACACCTCCATTATATAACTTCACACACCTCCATTGTGACTTCCCACAAATCCAATCTGAGTTCACACACCTCCGTTCTGACTTCCACACCTCCATTCTATGACTTCACACACCTCCATTCTGTGACTTCACACACGTGAATTCTGTGATTTCACACGCCTCCATTGTGACTTCACACACCTCCATTCTATGAGTTCACACACCTCCATTCTATGACTTCACACACCTAGATTCTGTGACTTCACACAGCTCCATTCTGTGTTCACACACCTCCATTCTGTGACTTCTCACACCTCCATTCTGACTTCACACAGCTCCATAAAATGACTTCACACACCTCCATTCTGTGACTTCGCACACCTCCATTCTGACTTCACACAGCTCCATTCTCTGACTTCCCACACCTCCATTCTATGATTTCACACACCTCCATTCTATGCTTCACACACCTCCATTCTGTGACTTCACACACCTCCATTCTGAGTTCAAACACCTCCGTTCTGTGACTTAACACACCTCCATTCTGTGACTTCACACACCTCCATTCTGAGTTCGCTCACCTCCATTCTATGACTTCACACACCTCCATTCTGAATTCACACAGCTCCATTCTATGACTTCACACACCTCCATTCTGTGCCTTCACACACCTCCATTCTATGACTTAAAACACCTTCATTCTTAATTAACAAACATCCATTCTATGACTTCACACACTTCCATTCTATGACTTCACACACCTCCATTCTATGACTTCACACACCTCCATTCTGTGACTTCACACACCTCCATTCTGTGACTTCACACACCTCCATTCTGAGTTCACACACCTCCATTCTGTGACTTCACACAGCTCCAATCTGACTTCACACAGCTCCATTCTATGACTTCACACACCTCCATTGTGACTTCACACACCTCCATTCTATGAGTTCACACACCTCCATTCTGACTTCACACACCTCCATTCTATGACTTCACACACCTCCATTCTGACTTCACACACCTCCATTCTATGAGTTCACACACCTCCATTTTGACTTCACACACCTCCATTCTTTGACTTCATACACCTTCGTTCTCACTTCAGAAACATCCATTCTATGACTTCACGCACCTCCATTCTATGACTTCACAAACCTCCGTTCTGTGACCACACACCTCCATTCTGAGTACCCACACCTCCATTCTGTGACTTCACCCACCTCCATGCTGACTTCACACACCTCCATTCTGACTTCACAAACCTCAATTCTTTGACTTCACAAACCTCCATTCTATGATTTCACACACTTCCATTCTATGAATTCACACACCTCCATTCTATGACTTCAAACACCTCATTTCTGAGTTGACACACCTCCATTCTGTGATTTCACACACCTCCAATTTGACTTCACACACCCCCATTCTATGACTTCACACACCCCCATTGTGACTTCACACACTCCATTCTCTGAGTTCACACACCTCCATTCTGACTTCACACACCTCCATTCTATGGCTTCACACAGCTGCATTCTGACTTCAGACACCTTCATTCTGTGACTTCACACACCTACATTCTGTGACTTCACACACCTCCATTTTGACTTCACACACTTCCATTCTTTGACTTAACACACCTGCATTCTGTGACTTCACACACCACCATTGTTTGACTTCACACACCTATATTCTTGGACTTCACACACCTCCATTCCATGACTTCACATATCTCCATTTCATGAGTTCACACACCTCCATTTTGACTTCACACACCTCCATTCTATGACTTCACACACCTTCATTCTACTTCAGAAACATCCATTCTATGACTTCACACACCTCCATTCTATGACTTCAAAACCTCCATTCTGTGACTTCACACACCTCCATTCTGAGTTCACACACCTCAATTCCGTGACTTCACACCCCTCAATTCTCACTTCACACACCTCCATTCTATGACTTCACACAATTCCATTCTATGACTTCACACACCTCCATTCTTTGACTTCACACACCTCCATTGTGAGTTCACACACCTCCATTCTTTGACTTCACACACCTCCACTCTGTGACTTCACACACCTCCATTCTGTGACTTCACGCACCTCCATTCTATGATTTCTCACACCTCCATCCTATAATTCACACACCTCCATTCTGTGACTTCACAAATCTCAATTCTATGACTTCCCACACCTCCATTATGTGACTTCACACACTTCCATTCTGAGTTCACAAACCTCCATTCTATGACTTAACGCACCTTCATTCTGTGACTTCACACACCTCCATTCTATGACTTCACACACCACCATTCTATGAGTTCACACACCTCCAGTCTTTTACTTCAAACCCCTCCATTCTGTGACTTCACACACCTCCATTCTATAACTTCACACACCTCCATTGTGACTTCCCACACCTCCAATCTTAGTTCACACACCTCCGTTCTGACTTCACACACTTCCATTCTATGACTTCACACACCTCCGTTCTGTGACTTCACACACCTCAATTCTGTGACTTCACACGCCTCCATTATGACTTCACACGCCTCCATTCTATGCCTTCACACACCTAGATTCTGTGACTTCACACACCTCCATTCTGATTTCACACACCTCCACTCTGTGACTTAACACACCTGCATTCTGTGTCTTCACACACCTCCATTCTGAGTTCACACACCTCCATTCTGTGACTTCACACACCTCCATTCTGACTTCACACAGCTTCATTCTATGACTTCACACACCTCCATTCTGACTTCACACACCTCCATTCTATGACTTCACACAACTCCATCTGACTTCACACACCTCCATTCCATGACTTCACACACCTCCATTCGATGACTTCACACACCTCCATTCTTTGACTGCATGCTCCTCCATTCTATGAGTTCACACACCTCCATTCTGTGACTTCACACACCTTTATTTTTTGACTTCACACCCCTCCATTGTTTGACTTCACACACCTTCATTCCATGACTTCACACACCTCCATTCTATGAGTTCACACACCTCCATTCTATGATTCACACACCTCCATTTTGACTTCACACACCTCCATTCTTTGACTTCATACACCTTCGTTCTCACTTCAGAAACATCCGTTCTATGACTTCAGGAACCTCCATTCTATGACTTCACAAACCTCCGTTCTGTGACCAAACACCTCCATTCTGAGTTCCCACACCTCCATTCTGTGGCTTCACTCACCTCCATCCTGACTTCACACACCTCCATTCTGACTTCACAAACCTCAATTCTTTGAATTCACACACCTCCATTCTATGATTTCACACACTTCCATTCTATGAATTCACACACCTCCATTCTATGACTTCACACACCCCATTTCTGTGTTGACACACCTCCATTCTGTGATTTCACACACCTCCAATTTGACTTCACACAAACACATTCTATGATTTCACACACCCCCATTGTGACTTCACAGACTCCATTCTATGAGTTCACACACCTCTATTCTGACTTCACACACCTCCATTCTATGGCTTCACACAGCTGCATTCTGACTTTAGACACCTCCATTTGTGACTTCACACACCACAATTTTGACTTCAAACACCTTCATTCTCTGACTTCACACACCTCCATTCTGAGTTCACACACGTCCATTCTGTGACTTCACACACCTCCAATCTGACTTCACAAAGCTCCATTCCATGACTTCACACAACTCCATTCTGTGACTTCACACACCTCCATTCTATGACTTCACACACCCCCATTGTGACTTCACACACCTCCATTCTATGACTTCACACAACTCCATTCTCTCTTCACACACCTCCATTCTGTGACTTCACACACCTCCATTATATGACTTCACACACCTCCATTCTGTGACTTCACACACCTCCATTCTATGACTTCACACACCTCCATTCTGTGACTTCACACACCTACATTGTGACTTCACAGACCTCCATTCTATGAGTTCGCACAAATGCATTGTGAATTCACACACCTCCATTCTATGACTTCACACACCTCCATTCTGACTTCACACACCTCCATTCTGACTTCACACACCTCAATTCTGTGACTTCACACAACTCCATTCTATGATTTCACACAGCTCCATTCTATGACTTCACACAACTCCATTATATGACTTCACACACCTCCTTTATGAGTTGACACACCTCCATTCTATGACATCACACACCTCCAATCTGACTTCACACACCTCCATTTTATGACTTCACACACTTCTATTCTGTGACTTCAAAAACCTCCATTCTATGACTTCACACACCTCCATTGTTACTTCACACACCATCCTTCTATGAGTTCACACACCGCCATTCTGACTTCACTATCCTCCATTCTATGACTTCACACAGCTCCATTCTGACTTCACACAGCTCCATTCTATGACTTTGCACACATCTATTCTGACTTCACACACCTCCATTCTGTGACTTCACACACCTCCATTCTGATTTCACACACCTTCATTCTCTGCCGTCAATCACCTCCATTCTGTGACTTCACACACCTCCATTCTATGACTTCACACACCTCCATTCTATGACTTCACACACCCCCATTGTGTGACTTCACACAACTCCATTCTATGACTTCACACACCTCCATTCTGTGACTTCACACATCTCCATTCTGAGTTCACACACCTCCATTTTGTGATTTCACACACCTCCATTCTGTGACTTCACACACCTCCATTCTATGACTTCACACACCTCCATTCTGTGACTTCACACACCTCCATTCTGAGTTCACACACCTCCATTCTGTGACTTCACACACCTCCAATCTGACTTCACAAAGCTCCATTCCATGACTTCACACACCTCCATTCTGTGACTTCACACACCTCCATTCTATGACTTCACACACATCCATTGTGACTTCACACACCTCCATTCTATGATTTTACACAGCTCCATTCTGACTTCACACACCTCCATTCTATGACTTCACACACCCCCATTGTGACTTCACACACCTCCATTCTCTGACTTCACACAACTCCATTCTCTCTTCACACACCTCCATTCTGTGACTTCACACACCTCCATTATATGACTTCACACACCTCCATTCTGTGATTTCACACACCTCCATTCTATGACTTCACACACCTCCATTCTGTGACTTCACACACCTACATTGTGACTTCACAGACCTCCATTCTATGAGTTCACACAAATGCATTGTGAATTCACACACCTCCATTCTATGACTTCACACACCTCCATTCTGTGACTTCACACACCTCCAGTCTGACTTCACACAGCTCCATTCTATGACTTCACACACCTCCATTGTGACTTCACACACCTCCATTCTATGTGTTCACACACCTCCATTCTGACTTCACACACCTCCATTCTATGACTTCACACACCTCCATTCTGACTTCACACACCTCCATTCTATGAGTTCACACACCTCCATTTTGACTTCACACACCTCCATTCTTTGACTTCATACACCTTCGTTCTCACTTCAGAAACATCCATTCTATGACTTCACGCAACTCCATTCTACGACTTCACAAACCTCCGTTCTGTGACCACACACCTCCATTCTGAGTTCCCACACCTCCATTCTGTGACTTCACCCACCTCCATGCTGACTTCACACAACTCCATTCTGACTTCACAAACCTCAATTCTTTGACTTCACAAACCTCCATTCTATGATTTCACACACTTCCATTCTATGAATTCACACACCTCCATTCTATGACTTCACACACCTCATTTCTGAGTTGACACACCTCCATTCTGTGATTTCACACACCTCCAATTTGACTTCACACTCCCCCATTCTATGACTTCACACACCCCCATTGTGACTTCACACACTCCATTCTATGAGTTCACACACCTCCATTCTGACTTCACACACCTCCATTCTATGGCTTCACACAGCTGCATTCTGACTTCAGACACCTTCATTCTGTGACTTCACACACCTCTATTCTGTGACTTCACACACCTCCATTTTGACTTCACACACTTCCATTCTTTGACTTAACACACCTGCATTCTGTGACTTCACACACCACCATTGTTTGACTTCACACACCTATATTCTTAGACTTCACACACCTCCATTCCATGACTTCACACATCTCCATTTCATGAGTTCACACACCTCCATTTTGACTTCACACACCTCCATTCTATGACTTCACACACCTTCATTCTACTTCAGAAACATCCATTCTATGACTTCACACACCTCCATTCTATGACTTCAAAACCTCCATTCTGTGACTTCACACACCTCCATTCTGAGTTCACACACCTCAATTCCGTGACTTCACACACCTCAATTCTCACTTCACACACCTCCATTCTATGACTTCACACAATTCCATTCTATGACTTCACACACCTCCATTCTTTGACTTCACACACCTCCATTGTGAGTTCACACACCTCCATTCTGTGACTTCACACACCTCCATTCTGTGACTTCACACACCTCCATTCTGTGACTTCACGCACCTCCATTCTATGATTTTTCACACCTCCATCCTATAATTCACACACCTCCATTCTGTGACTTCACAAAACTCCATTCTATGACTTCCCACACCTCCATTCTGTGACTTCACACACTTCCATTCTGAGTTCACAAACCTCCATTCTGTGATTTAACGCACCTTCATTCTGTGACTTCACACACCTCCATTCTATGACTTCACACACCACCATTCTATGAGTTCACACACCTCCAGTCTTTTACTTCAAACCCCTCCATTCTGTGACTTCACACACCTCCATTCTATAACTTCACACACCTCCATTGTGACTTCCCACACCTCCAATCTTAGTTCACACACTTCCATTCTATGACTTCACACACCTCCGTTCTGTGACTTCACACACCTCAATTCTGTGACTTCACACGCCTCCATTATGACTTCACACACCTCCATTCTATGACTTCACACACCTCCATTCTATGCCTTCACACAAATAGATTCTGTGACTTCACACACGTCCATTCTGATTTCACACACCTCCACTCTGTGACTTAACACACCTCCATTCTGTGACTTCACACACCTCCATTCTGAGTTCACACACCTCCATTCTGTGACTTAACGCACCTCCATTCTGTGACTTCACACACCTCCATTCTATGACTTCACACACATCCATTGTGACTTCACACACCTCCATTCTATGATTTTACACAGCTCCATTCTGACTTCACACACCTCCATTCTATGACTTCACACACCCCCATTGTGACTTCACACACCTCCATTCTCTGACTTCACACATCTCCATTCTCTCTTCACACACCTCCATTCTGTGACTTCACACACCTCCATTATATGACTTCACACACCTCCATTCTGTGATTTCACACACCTCCATTCTATGACTTCACACACCTCCATTCTGTGACTTCACACACCTACATTGTGACTTCACAGACCTCCATTCTATGAGTTCACACAAATGCATTGTGAATTCACACACCTCCATTCTATGACTTCACACACCTCCATTCTGTGACTTCACACACCTCCAGTCTGACTTCACACAGCTCCATTCTATGACTTCACACACCTCCATTGTGACTTCACACACCTCCATTCTATGTGTTCACACACCTCCATTCTGACTTCACACACCTCCATTCTATGACTTCACACACCTCCATTCTGACTTCACACACCTCCATTCTATGAGTTCACACACCTCCATTTTGACTTCACACACCTCCATTCTTTGACTTCATACACCTTCGTTCTCACTTCAGAAACATCCATTCTATGACTTCACGCAACTCCATTCTACGACTTCACAAACCTCCGTTCTGTGACCACACACCTCCATTCTGAGTTCCCACACCTCCATTCTGTGACTTCACCCACCTCCATGCTGACTTCACACAACTCCATTCTGACTTCACAAACCTCAATTCTTTGACTTCACAAACCTCCATTCTATGATTTCACACACTTCCATTCTATGAATTCACACACCTCCATTCTATGACTTCACACACCTCATTTCTGAGTTGACACACCTCCATTCTGTGATTTCACACACCTCCAATTTGACTTCACACACCCCCATTCTATGACTTCACACACCCCCATTGTGACTTCACACACTCCATTCTATGAGTTCACACACCTCCATTCTGACTTCACACACCTCCATTCTATGGCTTCACACAGCTGCATTCTGACTTCAGACACCTTCATTCTGTGACTTCACACACCTCTATTCTGTGACTTCACACACCTCCATTTTGACTTCACACACTTCCATTCTTTGACTTAACACACCTGCATTCTGTGACTTCACACACCACCATTGTTTGACTTCACACACCTATATTCTTAGACTTCACACACCTCCATTCCATGACTTCACACATCTCCATTTCATGAGTTCACACACCTCCATTTTGACTTCACACACCTCCATTCTATGACTTCACACACCTTCATTCTACTTCAGAAACATCCATTCTATGACTTCACACACCTCCATTCTTTGACTTCAAAACCTCCATTCTGTGACTTCACACACCTCCATTCTGAGTTCACACACCTCAATTCCGTGACTTCACACACCTCAATTCTCACTTCACACACCTCCATTCTATGACTTCACACAATTCCATTCTATGACTTCACACACCTCCATTCTTTGACTTCACACACCTCCATTGTGAGTTCACACACCTCCATTCTGTGACTTCACACACCTCCATTCTGTGACTTCACACACCTCCATTCTGTGACTTCACGCACCTCCATTCTATGATTTTTCACACCTCCATCCTATAATTCACACACCTCCATTCTGTGACTTCACAAAACTCCATTCTATGACTTCCCACACCTCCATTCTGTGACTTCACACACTTCCATTCTGAGTTCACAAACCTCCATTCTGTGATTTAACGCACCTTCATTCTGTGACTTCACACACCTCCATTCTATGACTTCACACACCACCATTCTATGAGTTCACACACCTCCAGTCTTTTACTTCAAACCCCTCCATTCTGTGACTTCACACACCTCCATTCTATAACTTCACACACCTCCATTGTGACTTCCCACACCTCCAATCTTAGTTCACACACTTCCATTCTATGACTTCACACACCTCCGTTCTGTGACTTCACACACCTCAATTCTGTGACTTCACACGCCTCCATTATGACTTCACACACCTCCATTCTATGACTTCACACACCTCCATTCTATGCCTTCACACAAATAGATTCTGTGACTTCACACACGTCCATTCTGATTTCACACACCTCCACTCTGTGACTTAACACACCTCCATTCTGTGACTTCACACACCTCCATTCTGAGTTCACACACCTCCATTCTGTGACTTCACACACCTCCATTCTGACTTCACACAGCTTCATTCTATGACTTCACACACCTCCATTCTGACTTCACACACCTCCATTCTATGACTTCACACAACTCCATCTGACTTCACACACCTCCATTCCATGACTTCACACACCTCCATTCGATGACTTCACACACCTCCATTCTTTGACTGCATGCACCTCCATTGTATGAGTTCACACACCTCCATTCTGTGACTTCACACACCTTTATTGTTTGACTTCACACCCCTCTATTCTTTGACTTCACACACCTTCATTCCATGACTTCACACACCTCCATTCTATGAGTTCACACACCTCCATTCTATGATTCACACACCTCCATTTTGACTTCACACACCTCCATTCTTTGACTTCATACACCTTCGTTCTCACTTCAGAAACATCCGTTCTATGACTTCAAGATCCTCCATTCTATGACTTCACAAACCTCCGTTCTGTGACCAAACACCTCCATTCTGAGTTCCCACACCTCAATTCTGTGACTTCACTCACCTCCATCCTGACTTCACACACCTCCATTCTGACTTCACAAACCTCAATTCTTTGACTTCACACACCTCCATTCTATGATTTCACACACTTCCATTCTATGAATTCACACACCTCCATTCTATGACTTCACACACCCCATTTCTGTGTTGACACACCTCCATTCTGTGATTTCACACACCTCCAATTTGACTTCACACAAACCCATTCTGTGACTTCACACACCCCCATTGTGACTTCACAGACTCCATTCTATGAGTTCACACACCTCTATTCTGACTTCACACACCTCCATTCTATGGCTTCACACAGCTGCATTCTGACTTTAGACACCTCCATTTGTGACTTCACACACCACAATTTTGACTTCAAACACCTTCATTCTCTGACTTCACACACCTCCATTCTGAGTTCACACACGTCCATTCTGTGATTTCACACACCTCCAATCTGACTTCACAAAGCTCCATTCTATGACTTCACACACCTCCATTCTGTGACTTCACACACCTCCATTCTATGACTTCACACACATCCATTGTGACTTCACACACCTCCATTCTATGATTTTACACACCTCCATTCTGACTTCACACACCTCCATTCTATGACTTCACACACCCCCATTGTGACTTCACACACCTCCATTCTCTGACTTCACACAACTCCAATCTCTCTTCACACACCTCCATTCTGTGACTTCACACAACTCCATTATATGACTTCACACACCTCCATTCTGTGACTTCACACACCTCCATTCTATGACTTCACACACCTCCATTCTGTGACTTCACACACCTACATTGTGACTTCACAGACCTCCATTCTATGAGTTCACACAAATGCATTGTGAATTCACACACCTCCATTCTATGACTTCACACACCTCCATTCTGACTTCACACACCTCCATTCTGACTTCACACACCTCAATTCTGTGACTTCACACAACTCCATTCTATGATTTCACACAGCTCCATTCTATGACTTCACACACCTCCATTCTATGACTTCACACACCTCCTTTATGAGTTGACACACCTTCATTCTATGACTTCACACACCTCCAATCTGACTTCACACACCTCCATTTTATGACTTCACACACTTCTATTCTGTGACTTCAAAAACCTCCATTCTATGACTTCACACACCTCCATTGTTACTTCTCACACCATCCTTCTATGAGGTCACACACCGCCATTCTGACTTCACTATCCTCCATTCTATGACTTCACACAGCTCCATTCTGACTTCACACAGCTCCATTCTATGACTTTGCACACATCTATTCTGACTTCACACACCTCCATTCTGTGACTTCACACACCTCCATTCTGATTTCACACACCTTCATTCTCTGCCGTCAATCACCTCCATTCTGTGACTTCACACACCTCCATTCTATGACTTCACACACCTCCATTCTATGACTTCACACACCCCCATTGTGTGACTTCAC
This sequence comes from Megascapheus bottae, assembly GCA_024803745.1. Classification (NCBI taxonomy): domain Eukaryota; kingdom Metazoa; phylum Chordata; class Mammalia; order Rodentia; family Geomyidae; genus Megascapheus; species Megascapheus bottae. Next base: position 169,442 of record JANJXV010001059.1, read on the forward strand.
ACAACTCCATTCTATGACTTCACACACCTCCATTCTGTGACTTCACACATCTCCATTCTGAGTTCACACACCTCCATTTTGTGATTTCACACACCTCCATTCTGTGACTTCACACACCTCGATTCTATGACTTCACACACCTAAAGTCTATGACTTCACAAACCTCCATTCTGTGACTTCACACACCTCCAATCTGACTTCACAAAGCTCCATTCCATGACTTCACACACCTCCATTCTGTGACTTCACACACCTGCATTCTATGACCTCACACACCTCCATTCTATGACTTCGCACACCTGCACTGTGACTTCACACACCTCCATTCTATGAGTTCACACACCTCCATTCTGACTTCACACACCTCCATTCTATGACTTCACACACCTCCATTCTGACTTCACACACCTCCATTCTATGACTTCACACAACTCCATCTGACTTCACACACCTCCATTCTATGACTTCACACACCTCCATTCGATGAATTCACACACCTCCATTCTTTGCCTTCATGCACCTCCATTCTATGAGTTCACACACCTCCATTCTGTGACTTCACACACCTTTATTGTTTGCCTTCACACACCTCCATTCTTTGACTTCACACACCTCCATTCCATGACTTCAAACACCTCCATTCTATGAGCTAACACACCTCCATTCTGTGAGTTCACACCCCTCCATTTTGACTTCACACACCTCCATTCTTTGACTTCATACACCTTCATTCTCACTTCAGAAACATCCATTCTATGACTTCACGCACCTCCATTCTATGACTTCACAAACCTCCGTTCTGTGACCACACACCTCCATTCTGAGTTCCCACACCTCCATTGTGTGACTTCACCCACCTCCATCCTGACTTCACACACCTCCATTCTGACTTCACAAACCTCAATTCTTTGACTTCACACACCTCCATTCTATAATTTCACACACTTCCATTCTATGACTTCACACACCTACATTCTATGACATCACACACCTCCATTCTATGACTTCACACACTCCATTCTATGAGTTCACACACCTCCAATCTGACTTCACACACCTCCATTCTATGGCTTCACACAGCTGCATTCAGACTACAGACACCTTCATTCTTTGACTTCACACACCTCCATTTTGACTTCACACACTTCCATTCTTTGACTTAACACACCTGCATTCTGAGACTTCACACACCACCATTGTTTGACTTCACACACCTATATTCTTATACTTCACACACCTCCATTCCATGACTTCACACATCTCCATTTTATGAGTTCACACACCTCCATTTTGACTTCACACACCTCCATTCTATGACTTCACCCACCTTCATTCTACTTCAGAAATATCCATTCTATGACTTCACACACCTCCATTCTATGACTTCACACACCTCCATTCTGTGACTTCACACACCTCCATTCTGAGTTCACACACCTCAATTCCGTGACTTCACACACCTCAATTCTCACTTCACACACCTCCATTCTATGACTTTACACAATTCCATTCTATGACTTCACACACCTCCATTGTGAGTTCACACACCTCCATTCTGTGAGTTCACACACCTCCATTCTGTGACTTCACACACCTCCATTTGTGACTTCACACACCTCCATTCTATGATTTCTCACACCTCCATTCTATTAATTCACACACCTCCATTCTGTGACTTCACACAACTCCATTCTATGACTTCCCACACCTCCATTCTGTGACTTCACACACCTCCATTCTGAGTTCACAAACCTCCATTCTGTGACTTAACGCACCTTCATTCTGTGACTTCACACACCTCCAATCTATGAGTTCACACACCTGCATTCTATGACTTCACACACCTCCAGTCTTTGACTTCACACCCCTCCATTCCGTGACTTCACACGCCTCCATTTTGACTTCACACACCTCCATTCTATGACTTCACACACCTCCATTCTATGACTTCACAAACCTAGATTCTGTAACTTCACACACCTCCATTCTGAGTTCACACACCTCCACTCTGTGACTTAACACACCTCCATTCTGTGACTTCACACACCTCCATTCTGAGTTCACACACCTCCATTCTGTGACTTCACACACCTCCATTCTGACTTCACACAGCTTCATTCTATGACTTCACACACCTCCATTCTGACTTCACACACCTCCATTCTATGACTTCACACAACTCCATCTGACTTCACACACCTCCATTCCATGACTTCACACACCTCCATTCGATGACTTCACACACCTCCATTCTTTGACTGCATGCACCTCCATTGTATGAGTTCACACACCTCCATTCTGTGACTTCACACACCTTTATTGTTTGACTTCACACCCCTCTATTCTTTGACTTTACACACCTTCATTCCATGACTTCACACACCTCCATTCTATGAGTTCACACACCTCCATTCTATGATTCACACACCTCCATTTTGACTTCACACACCTCCATTCTTTGACTTCATACACCTTCGTTCTCACTTCAGAAACATCCGTTCTATGACTTCAGGAACCTCCATTCTATGACTTCACAAACCTCCGTTCTGTGACCAAACACCTCCATTCTGAGTTCCCACACCTCCATTCTGTGACTTCACTCACCTCCATCCTGACTTCACACACCTCCATTCTGACTTCACAAACCTCAATTCTTTGAATTCACACACCTCCATTCTATGAATTCACACACCTCCATTCTATGACTTCACACACCCCATTTCTGTGTTGACACACCTCCATTCTGTGATTTCACACACCTCCAATTTGACTTCACACAAACCCATTCTATGACTTCACACACCCCCATTGTGACTTCACAGACTCCATTCTATGAGTTCACACACCTCTATTCTGACTTCACACACCTCCATTCTATGGCTTCACACAGCTGCATTCTGACTTTAGACACCTCCATTTGTGACTTCACACACCACAATTTTGACTTCAAACACCTTCATTCTCTGACTTCACACACCTCCATTCTGAGTTCACACACGTCCATTCTGTGATTTCACACACCTCCAATCTGACTTCACAAAGCTCCATTCCATGACTTCACACACCTCCATTCTGTGACTTCACACACCTCCATTCTATGACTTCACACACATCCATTGTGACTTCACACACCTCCATTCTATGATTTTACACACCTCCATTCTGACTTCACACACCTCCATTCTATGACTTCACACACCCCCATTGTGACTTCACACACCTCCATTCTCTGACTTCACACAACTCCATTCTCTCTTCACACACCTCCATTCTGTGACTTCACACAACTCCATTATATGACTTCACACACCTCCATTCTGTGACTTCACACACCTCCATTCTATGACTTCACACACCTCCATTCTGTGACTTCACACACCTACATTGTGACTTCACAGACCTCCATTCTATGAGTTCACACAAATGCATTGTGAATTCACACACCTCCATTCTATGACTTCACACACCTCCATTCTGACTTCACACACCTCCATTCTGACTTCACACACCTCAATTCTGTGACTTCACACAACTCCATTCTATGATTTCACACAGCTCCATTCTATGACTTCACACACCTCCATTCTATGACTTCACACACCTCCTTTATGAGTTGACACACCTTCATTCTATGACTTCACACACCTCCAATCTGACTTCACACACCTCCATTTTATGACTTCACACACTTCTATTCTGTGACTTCAAAAACCTCCATTCTATGACTTCACACACCTCCATTGTTACTTCACACACCATCCTTCTATGAGTTCACACACCGCCATTCTGACTTCACTATCCTCCATTCTATGACTTCACACAGCTCCATTCTGACTTCACACAGCTCCATTCTATGACTTTGCACACATCTATTCTGACTTCACACACCTCCATTCTGTGACTTCACACACCTCCATTCTGATTTCACACACCTTCATTCTCTGCCGTCAATCACATCCATTCTGTGACTTCACACACCTCCATTCTATGACTTCACACACCTCCATTCTATGACTTCACACACCCCCATTGTGTGACTTCACACAACTCCATTCTATGACTTCACACACCTCCATTCTGTGACTTCACACATCTCCATTCTGAGTTCACACACCTCCATTTTGTGATTTCACACACCTCCATTCTGTGACTTCACACACCTCGATTCTATGACTTCACACACCTAAAGTCTATGACTTCACAAACCTCCATTCTGTGACTTCACACACCTCCAATCTGACTTCACAAAGCTCCATTCCATGACTTCACACACCTCCATTCTGTGACTTCACACACCTGCATTCTATGACCTCACACACCTCCATTCTATGACTTCGCACACCTGCACTGTGACTTCACACACCTCCATTCTATGAGTTCACACACCTCCATTCTGACTTCACACACCTCCATTCTATGACTTCACACACCTCCATTCTGACTTCACACACCTCCATTCTATGACTTCACACAACTCCATCTGACTTCACACACCTCCATTCTATGACTTCACACACCTCCATTCGATGAATTCACACACCTCCATTCTTTGCCTTCATGCACCTCCATTCTATGAGTTCACACACCTCCATTCTGTGACTTCACACACCTTTATTGTTTGCCTTCACACACCTCCATTCTTTGACTTCACACACCTCCATTCCATGACTTCAAACACCTCCATTCTATGAGCTAACACACCTCCATTCTGTGAGTTCACACCCCTCCATTTTGACTTCACACACCTCCATTCTTTGACTTCATACACCTTCATTCTCACTTCAGAAACATCCATTCTATGACTTCACGCACCTCCATTCTATGACTTCACAAACCTCCGTTCTGTGACCACACACCTCCATTCTGAGTTCCCACACCTCCATTGTGTGACTTCACCCACCTCCATCCTGACTTCACACACCTCCATTCTGACTTCACAAACCTCAATTCTTTGACTTCACACACCTCCATTCTATAATTTCACACACTTCCATTCTATGACTTCACACACCTACATTCTATGACATCACACACCTCCATTCTATGACTTCACACACTCCATTCTATGAGTTCACACACCTCCAATCTGACTTCACACACCTCCATTCTATGGCTTCACACAGCTGCATTCAGACTACAGACACCTTCATTCTTTGACTTCACACACCTCCATTTTGACTTCACACACTTCCATTCTTTGACTTAACACACCTGCATTCTGAGACTTCACACACCACCATTGTTTGACTTCACACACCTATATTCTTATACTTCACACACCTCCATTCCATGACTTCACACATCTCCATTTTATGAGTTCACACACCTCCATTTTGACTTCACACACCTCCATTCTATGACTTCACCCACCTTCATTCTACTTCAGAAATATCCATTCTATGACTTCACACACCTCCATTCTATGACTTCACACACCTCCATTCTGTGACTTCACACACCTCCATTCTGAGTTCACACACCTCAATTCCGTGACTTCACACACCTCAATTCTCACTTCACACACCTCCATTCTATGACTTTACACAATTCCATTCTATGACTTCACACACCTCCATTGTGAGTTCACACACCTCCATTCTGTGAGTTCACACACCTCCATTCTGTGAGTTCACACACCTCCATTTGTGACTTCACACACCTCCATTCTATGATTTCTCACACCTCCATTCTATTAATTCACACACCTCCATTCTGTGACTTCACACAACTCCATTCTATGACTTCCCACACCTCCATTCTGTGACTTCACACACCTCCATTCTGAGTTCACAAACCTCCATTCTGTGACTTAACGCACCTTCATTCTGTGACTTCACACACCTCCAATCTATGAGTTCACACACCTGCATTCTATGACTTCACACACCTCCAGTCTTTGACTTCACACCCCTCCATTCCGTGACTTCACACGCCTCCATTTTGACTTCACACACCTCCATTCTATGACTTCACACACCTCCATTCTATGACTTCACAAACCTAGATTCTGTAACTTCACACACCTCCATTCTGAGTTCACACACCTCCACTCTGTGACTTAACACACCTCCATTCTGTGACTTCACACACCTCCATTCTGAGTTCACACACCTCCATTCTGTGACTTCACACACCTCCATTCTGACTTCACACAGCTTCATTCTATGACTTCACACACCTCCATTCTGACTTCACACACCTCCATTCTATGACTTCACACAACTCCATCTGACTTCACACACCTCCATTCCATGACTTCACACACCTCCATTCGATGACTTCACACACCTCCATTCTTTGACTGCATGCACCTCCATTGTATGAGTTCACACACCTCCATTCTGTGACTTCACACACCTTTATTGTTTGACTTCACACCCCTCTATTCTTTGACTTTACACACCTTCATTCCATGACTTCACACACCTCCATTCTATGAGTTCACACACCTCCATTCTATGATTCACACACCTCCATTTTGACTTCACACACCTCCATTCTTTGACTTCATACACCTTCGTTCTCACTTCAGAAACATCCGTTCTATGACTTCAGGAACCTCCATTCTATGACTTCACAAACCTCCGTTCTGTGACCAAACACCTCCATTCTGAGTTCCCACACCTCCATTCTGTGACTTCACTCACCTCCATCCTGACTTCACACACCTCCATTCTGACTTCACAAACCTCAATTCTTTGAATTCACACACCTCCATTCTATGAATTCACACACCTCCATTCTATGACTTCACACACCCCATTTCTGTGTTGACACACCTCCATTCTGTGATTTCACACACCTCCAATTTGACTTCACACAAACCCATTCTATGACTTCACACACCCCCATTGTGACTTCACAGACTCCATTCTATGAGTTCACACACCTCTATTCTGACTTCACACACCTCCATTCTATGGCTTCACACAGCTGCATTCTGACTTTAGACACCTCCATTTGTGACTTCACACACCACAATTTTGACTTCAAACACCTTCATTCTCTGACTTCACACACCTCCATTCTGAGTTCACACACGTCCATTCTGTGATTTCACACACCTCCAATCTGACTTCACAAAGCTCCATTCCATGACTTCACACACCTCCATTCTGTGACTTCACACACCTCCATTCTATGACTTCACACACATCCATTGTGACTTCACACACCTCCATTCTATGATTTTACACACCTCCATTCTGACTTCACACACCTCCATTCTATGACTTCACACACCCCCATTGTGACTTCACACACCTCCATTCTCTGACTTCACACAACTCCATTCTCTCTTCACACACCTCCATTCTGTGACTTCACACAACTCCATTATATGACTTCACACACCTCCATTCTGTGACTTCACACACCTCCATTCTATGACTTCACACACCTCCATTCTGTGACTTCACACACCTACATTGTGACTTCACAGACCTCCATTCTATGAGTTCACACAAATGCATTGTGAATTCACACACCTCCATTCTATGACTTCACACACCTCCATTCTGACTTCACACACCTCCATTCTGACTTCACACACCTCAATTCTGTGACTTCACACAACTCCATTCTATGATTTCACACAGCTCCATTCTATGACTTCACACACCTCCATTCTATGACTTCACACACCTCCTTTATGAGTTGACACACCTTCATTCTATGACTTCACACACCTCCAATCTGACTTCACACACCTCCATTTTATGACTTCACACACTTCTATTCTGTGACTTCAAAAACCTCCATTCTATGACTTCACACACCTCCATTGTTACTTCACACACCATCCTTCTATGAGTTCACACACCGCCATTCTGACTTCACTATCCTCCATTCTATGACTTCACACAGCTCCATTCTGACTTCACACAGCTCCATTCTATGACTTTGCACACATCTATTCTGACTTCACACACCTCCATTCTGTGACTTCACACACCTCCATTCTGATTTCACACACCTTCATTCTCTGCCGTCAATCACATCCATTCTGTGACTTCACACACCTCCATTCTATGACTTCACACACCTCCATTCTATGACTTCACACACCCCCATTGTGTGACTTCACACAACTCCATTCTATGACTTCACACACCTCCATTCTGTGACTTCACACATCTCCACTCTGAGTTCACACACCTCCATTTTGTGATTTCACACACCTCCATTCTGTGACTTCACACACCTCCATTCTATGACTTCACACACCTAAAGTCTATGACTTCACAAACCTCCATTCTATGACTTCACACACCTCCATTCTGTGACTTCACACACCTCCATTCTATGACTTCACACACCTCCATTCTTTGACTTCACACACCTGCATTCTATGACCTCACACACCTCCATTCTATGACTTCGCACACCTGCACTGTGACTTCACACACCTCCATTCTATGAGTTCACACACCTCCATTCTGACTTCACACACCTCCATTCTATGACTTCACACACCTCCATTCTGACTTCACACACCTCCATTCTATGACTTCACACAACTCCATCTGACTTCACACACCTCCATTCTATGACTTCACACACCTCCATTCGATGAATTCACACACCTCCATTCTTTGCCTTCATGCACCTCCATTCTATGAGTTCACACACCTCCATTCTGTGACTTCACACACCTTTATTGTTTGCCTTCACACACCTCCATTCTTTGACTTCACACACCTCCATTCCATGACTTCAAACACCTCCATTCTATGAGCTAACACACCTCCATTCTGTGAGTTCACACCCCTCCATTTTGACTTCACACACCTCCATTCTTTGACTTCATACACCTTCATTCTCACTTCAGAAACATCCATTCTATGACTTCACGCACCTCCATTCTATGACTTCACAAACCTCCGTTCTGTGACCACACACCTCCATTCTGAGTTCCCACACCTCCATTGTGTGACTTCACCCACCTCCATCCTGACTTCACACACCTCCATTCTGACTTCACAAACCTCAATTCTTTGACTTCACACACCTCCATTCTATAATTTCACACACTTCCATTCTATGAATTCACACACCTACATTCTATGACATCACACACCTCCATTCTATGACTTCACACACTCCATTCTATGAGTTCACACACCTCCAATCTGACTTCACACACCTCCATTCTATGGCTACACACAGCTGCATTCAGACTACAGACACCTTCATTCTTTGACTTCACACACCTCCATTTTGACTTCACACACTTCCATTCTTTGACTTAACACACCTGCATTCTGAGACTTCACACACCACCATTGTTTGACTTCACACACCTATATTCTTGGACTTCACACACCTCCATTCCATGACTTCACACATCTCCATTTTATGAGTTCACACACCTCCATTTTGACTTCACACACCTCCATTCTATGACTTCACCCACCTTCATTCTACTTCAGAAATATCCATTCTATGACTTCACACACCTCCATTCTATGACTTCACACACCTCCATTCTGTGACTTCACACACCTCCATTCTGAGTTCACACACCTCAATTCCGTGACTTCACACACCTCAATTCTCACTTCACACACCTCCATTCTATGACTTTACACAATTCCATTCTATGACTTCACACACCTCCATTGTGAGTTCACACACCTCCATTCTGTGAGTTCACACACCTCCATTCTGTGACTTCACACACCTCCATTTGTGACTTCACACACCTCCATTCTATGATTTCTCACACCTCCATTCTATTAATTCACACACCTCCATTCTGTGACTTCACACAACTCCATTCTATGACTTCCCACACCTCCATTCTGTGACTTCACACACCTCCATTCTGAGTTCACAAACCTCCATTCTGCGACTTAACGCACCTTCATTCTGTGACTTCACACACCTCCAATCTATGAGTTCACACACCTGCATTCTATGACTTCACACACCTCCAGTCTTTGACTTCACACCCCTCCATTCCGTGACTTCACACGCCTCCATTTTGACTTCACACACCTCCATTCTATGACTTCACACACCTCCATTCTATGACTTCACAAACCTAGATTCTGTAACTTCACACACCTCCATTCTGAGTTCACACACCTCCACTCTGTGACTTAACACACCTCCATTCTGTGACTTCACACACCTCCATTCTGAGTTCACACACCTCCATTCTGTGACTTCACACACCTCGATTCTGACTGCACACAGCTCCATTCTATGACTTCACACACCTCCATTCTATGACTTCACACACCTCCATTCTATGACTTCACACACCTAGATTCTGTAACTTCACACACCTCCATTCTGAGTTCACACACCTCCACTCTTTGACTTAACACACCTCCATTCTGTGACTTCACACACCTCCATTCTGTGACTTCACACACATCCATTCTATGACTTCACACACCTCCATTCTATGACGTCACACACCTCCATTCTGTGACTTCACACACCTCCATTCTGAGTTCACACACCTCCATTCTGTGACTTCACACACCTCCAATCTGACTTCACACAGTTCCATTATATGACTTCACACACCTCCATTCTGTGACTTCACACACCTCCATTCTATGACTTCACACACCTCCATTGTGACTTCACACACCTCCATTCTATGAGTTCACATACCTTCATTCTGACTTCACACACCTCCATTCTATGACTTCACACACCTCCATTCTGACTTCACACACCTCCATTCTATGACTTCACACAACTCCATTCTGACTTCACACACCTCCATTCTGTGACTTCACACACCTCCATTCTGTGACTTCACAAACCTCCATTCTGTGACTTCACACACCTCCATTCTGTGACTTCACACACGTACATTGTGACTTCACAGACCTCCATTTTATGAGTTCACACAAATGCATTGTGAATTCACACACCTCCATTCTATGACTTCACACACCTCCATTCTGACTTCACACACGTCCATTCTGACTTCACACACCTCAATTCTGTGACTTCACACACCTCCATTCCATGAGTTCACACACCTCCATTCTATGAGTTCACACACCACCATTTTGACTTCACACACCTCCATTCTATGACTTCACACACCTTCATTCTTACTTCAGAAACATCTATTCTATGACTTCACACACCTCCATTCTATGACTTCAAAACCTCCATTCTGTGACTTCACACACCTCCATTCTGAGTTCACACACCTCAATTCCGTGACTTCACACACCTCAATTCTCACTTCACACACCTCCATTCTATGACTTCACACAATTCCATTCAATGACTTCACACACCTCCATTCTTTGACTTCACACAACTCCATTGTGACTTCACACACCTCCATTCTGTGACTTCACACACCTCCATTCTGTGACTTCACGCACCTCCATTCTATGATTTCCCACACCTCCATCCTATTATTCACACACCTCCATTCTGAGACTTCACACAACTCCATTCTATGACTTCCCACACCTCCATTCTATGAGTTTACACACGTCCATTCTATCACTTCACACACCTCCATTCTATGACTTCCCACACCTCCATTCTGAGTTCACAAACCTCCATTCTGTGACTTAACGCACCTTCATTCTGTGACTTCACACACCTCCATTCTATGACTTCACACGCCTCCATTCTATGAGTTCACACACGTCCATTCTATCACTTCACACACCTCCAGTCTTTGACTTCACACCCCTCCATTCTGTGACTTCACACACCTCCATTCTATAACTTCACACACCTCCATTTTGACTTCCCACAAATCCAATCTGAGTTCACACACGTCCGTTCTGACTTCACACACCTGCATTCTATGACTTCACACACCTCCATTCTGTGACTTCACACACCTGAATTCTGTGACTTCACACGCCTCCATTATGACTTCACACACCTCCATTCTATGACTTCACACACCTCCATTCTATGAGTTCACACACCTAGATTCTGTGACTTCACACACCTCCATTCTGAGTTCACACACCTCCATTTTGTGACTTCACACACCTCCATTCTGACTTCACACAGCTCCATAAAATGACTTCACACACCTCCATTCTGTGACTTCGCACACCTCAATTCTGACTTCACACAGCTCCATTCTCTGACTTCCCACACCTCAATTCTATGATTTCACACACCTCCATTCTATACTTCACACACCTCCATTCTGTGACTTCACACACCTCCATTCTGAGTTCAAACACCTCCGTTCTGTGACTTAACACACCTCCATTCTGTGACTTCACACACCTCCATTCTGAGTTCGCTCACCTCCATTCTGTGACTTCACACACCTCCATTCTGACTTCACACAGCTCCATTCTATGACTTCACACAACTCCATTCTGTGCCTTCAGACACCTCCATTCTATGACTTAAAACACCTTCATTCTTAATTAACAAACATCCATTCTATGACTTCACACACTTCCATTCTATGACTTCACACAACTCCATTCTATGACTTCACACACCTCCATTCTGTGACTTCACACACCTCAATTCTGTGACTTCACACACCTCCATTATGACTTCACACACATCCATTCTATGATTTCACACACCTCCATTCTATGACTTCACACACCTCCATTCTGTGACTTCACACACCTCCATTCTGAGTTAACACACCTCCATTCTGTGACTTCACACAGCTCCAATCTGACTTCACACAGCTCCATTCTATGACTTCACACACCTCCATTCTGTGACTTCACACACCTCCATTCTATAACTTCACACACCTCCATTGTGACTTCACACACCTCCATTCTATGAGTTCACACACCTCCATTATGACTTCACACACCTCCATTCTATGACTTCACACACCTCCATTCTGACTTCACACACCTCCATTCTATGACTTCACACATCTCCATTCTGACTTCACACACCTCCATTCTGTGACTTCACACAACTCCATTATATGACTTTACACACCTCCATTCTGTGACTTCACACACCTCCATTCTATGACTTCACACACCTCCATTCTGTGATTTCACACACCTACATTGTGACTTCACAGACCTCCATTCTATGAGTTCACAGAAATGCATTGTGAATTCACACACCTGCATTCTATGACTTCACACACCTCCATTCTGACTTCACACACCTCCATTCTGAATTCACACACCTCAATTCTGTGACTTAACACAACTCCATTCTATGATTTCACACACCTCCATTCTATAACTTCACACACCTCCATTCTGTGACTTCACACACCTCCAATCTGACTTCACAAAGCTCCATTCCATGACTTCACACACCTCCATTCTGTGACTTCACACACCTCCATTCTATGACTTCACACACATCCATTGTGACTTCACACACCTTCATTCTATGATTTTACACAGCTCCATTCTGACTTCACACACCTCCATTCTATGACTTCACACACCCCCATTGTGACTTCACACACCTCCATTCTCTGACTTCACACAACTCCATTCTCTCTTCACACACCTCCATTCTGTGACTTCACACACCTCCATTATATGACTTCACACACCTCCATTCTGTGATTTCACACCTCCATTCTATGACTTCACACACCTCCATTCTGTGACTTCACACACCTACATTGTGACTTCAGAGACCTCCATTCTATGAGTTCACACAAATGCATTGTGAATTCACACACCTCCATTCTATGACTTCACACACCTCCATTCTGACTTCACACACCTCCATTCTGACTTCACACACCTCAATTCTGTGACTTCACACAACTCCATTCTATGATTTCACACAGCTCCATTCTATGACTTCACACACCTCCATTCTATGACTTCACACACCTCCTTTATGAGTTGACACACCTTCATTCTATGACATCACACACCTCCAATCTGACTTCACACACCTCCATTTTATGACTTCACACACTTCTATTCTGTGACTTCAAAAACCTCCATTCTATGACTTCACACACCTCCATTGTTACTTCTCACACCATCCTTCTATGAGGTCACACACCGCCATTCTGACTTCACTATCCTCCATTCTATGACTTCACACAGCTCCATTCTGACTTCACACAGCTCCATTCTATGACTTTGCACACATCTATTCTGACTTCACACACCTCCATTCTGTGACTTCACACACCTCCATTCTGATTTCACACACCTTCATTCTCTGCCGTCAATCACCTCCATTCTGTGACTTCACACACCTCCATTCTATGACTTCACACACCTCCATTCTATGACTTCACACACCCCCATTGTGTGACTTCACACAACTCCATTCTATGACTTCACACACCTCCATTCTGTGACTTCACACATCTCCATTCTGAGTTCACACACCTCCATTTTGTGATTTCACACACCTCCATTCTGTGACTTCACACACCTCCATTCTATGACTTCACACACCTCCATTCTGTGACTTCACACACCTCCATTCTGAGTTCACACACCTCCATTCTGTGACTTCACACAGCTCCAATCTGACTTCACACAGCTCCATTCTATGACTTCACACACCTCCATTGTGACTTCACACACCTCCATTCTATGAGTTCACACACCTCCATTCTGACTTCACACACCTCCATTCTATGACTTCACACACCTCCATTCTGACTTCACACACCTCCATTCTATGAGTTCACACACCTCCATTTTGACTTCACACACCTCCATTCTTTGACTTCATACACCTTCGTTCTCACTTCAGAAACATCCATTCTATGACTTCACGCACCTCCATTCTATGACTTCACAAACCTCCGTTCTCTGACCACACACCTCCATTCTGAGTTCCCACACCTCCATTCTGTGACTTCACCCACCTCCATGCTGACTTCACACAACTCCATTCTGACTTCACAAACCTCAATTCTTTGACTTCACAAACCTCCATTCTATGATTTCACACACTTCCATTCTATGAATTCACACACCTCCATTCTATGACTTCACACACCTCATTTCTGAGTTGACACACCTCCATTCTGTGATTTCACACACCTCCAATTTGACTTCACACACCCCCATTCTATGACTTCACACACCCCCATTGTGACTTCACACACTCCATTCTATGAGTTCACACACCTCCATTCTGACTTCACACACCTCCATTCTATGGCTTCACACAGCTGCATTCTGACTTCAGACACCTTCATTCTGTGACTTCACACACCTCTATTCTGTGACTTCACACACCTCCATTTTGACTTCACACACTTCCATTCTTTGACTTAACACACCTGCATTCTGTGACTTCACACACCACCATTGTTTGACTTCACACACCTATATTCTTAGACTTCACACACCTCCATTCCATGGCTTCACACACCTCCATTTCATGAGTTCACACACCTCCATTTTGACTTCACACACCTCCATTCTATGACTTCACACACCTTCATTCTACTTCAGAAACATCCATTCTATGACTTCACACACCTTCATTCTATGACTTCAAAACCTCCATTCTGTGACTTCACACACCTCCATTCTGAGTTCACACACCTCAATTCCGTGACTTCACACACCTCAATTCTCACTTCACACACCTCCATTCTATGACTTCACACAATTCCATTCTATGACTTCACACACCTCCATTCTTTGACTTCACACACCTCCATTGTGAGTTCACACACCTCCATTCTGTGACTTCACACACCTCCATTCTGTGACTTCACACACCTCCATTCTGTGACTTCACGCACCTCCATTCTATGATTTTTCACACCTCCATCCTATAATTCACACACCTCCATTCTGTGACTTCACAAAACTCCATTCTATGACTTCCCACACCTCCATTCTGTGACTTCACACACTTCCATTCTGAGTTCACAAACCTCCATTCTGTGACTTAACGCACCTTCATTCTGTGACTTCACACACCTCCATTCTATGACTTCACACACCACCATTCTATGAGTTCACACACCTCCAGTCTTTTACTTCAAACCCCTCCATTCTGTGACTTCACACACCTCCATTCTATAACTTCACACACCTCCATTGTGACTTCCCACACCTCCAATCTTAGTTCACACACCTCCGTTCTGACTTCACACACTTCCATTCTATGACTTCTCACACCTCCGTTCTGTGACTTCACACACCTCAATTCTGTGACTTCACACGCCTCCATTATGACTTCACACACCTCCATTCTATGACTTCACACACCTCCATTCCATGCCTTCACACAAATAGATTCTGTGACTTCACACACCTCCATTCTGATTTCACACACCTCCACTCTGTGACTTAACACACCTCCATTCTGTGACTTCACACACCTCCATTCTGAGTTCACACACCTCCATTCTGTGACTTCACACACCTCCATTCTGACTTCACACAGCTTCATTCTATGACTTCACACACCTCCATTCTGACTTCACACACCTCCATTCTATGACTTCACACAACTCCATCTGACTTCACACACCTCCATTCCATGACTTCACACACCTCCATTCGATGACTTCACACACCTCCATTCTTTGACTGCATGCACCTCCATTGTATGAGTTCACACACCTCCATTCTGTGACTTCACACACCTTTATTGTTTGACTTCACACCCCTCTATTCTGTGACTTCACACCCCTTCATTCCATGACTTCACACACCTCCATTCTATGAGTTCACACACCTCCATTCTATGATTCACACACCTCCATTTTGACTTCACACACCTCCATTCTTTGACTTCATACACCTTCGTTCTCACTTCAGAAACATCCGTTCTATGACTTCAGGAACCTCCATTCTATGACTTCACAAACCTCCGTTCTGTGACCAAACACCTCCATTCTGAGTTCCCACACCTCCATTCTGTGACTTCACTCACCTCCATCCTGACTTCACACACCTCCATTCTGACTTCACAAACCTCAATTCTTTGACTTCACACACCTCCATTCTATGATTTCACACACTTCCATTCTATGAATTCACACACCTCCATTCTATGACTTCACACACCCCATTTCTGTGTTGACACACCTCCATTCTGTGATTTCACACACCTCCAATTTGACTTCACACAAACCCATTCTATGACTTCACACACCCCCATTGTGACTTCACAGACTCCATTCTATGAGTTCACACACCTCTATTCTGACTTCACACACCTCCATTCTATGGCTTCACACAGCTGCATTCTGACTTTAGACACCTCCATTTGTGACTTCACACACCACAATTTTGACTTCAAACACCTTCATTCTCTGACTTCACACACCTCCATTCTCAGTTCACACACGTCCATTCTGTGACTTCACACACCTCCAATCTGACTTCACAAAGCTCCATTCCATGACTTCACACACCTCCATTCTGTGACTTCACACACCTCCATTCTATGACTTCACACACATCCATTGTGACTTCACACACCTCCATTCTATGATTTTACACACCTCCATTTTGACTTCACACACCTCCATTCTATGACTTCACACACCCCCATTGTGACTTCACACACCTCCATTCTCTGACTTCACACAACTCCATTCTCTCTTCACACACCTCCATTCTGTGACTTCACACATCTCCATTATATGACTTCACACACCTCCATTCTGTGACTTCACACACCTCCATTCTATGACTTCACAGACCTCCATTCTGTGACTTCACACACCTACATTGTGACTTCACAGACCTCCATTCTATGAGTTCACACAAATGCATTGTGAATTCACACACCTCCATTCTATGACTTCACACACCTCCATTCTGACTTCACACACCTCCATTCTGACTTCACACACCTCAATTCTGTGACTTCACACAACTCCATTCTATGATTTCACACAGCTCCATTCTATGACTTCACACACCTCCATTCTGTGACTTCACACACCTCCTTTATGAGTTGACACACCTTCATTCTATGACTTCACACACCTCCAATCTGACTTCACACACCTCCATTTTATGACTTCACACACTTCTATTCTGTGACTTCAAAAACCTCCATTCTATGACTTCGCACACCTCCATTGTTACTTCACACACCATCCTTCTATGAGTTCACACACCGCCATTCTGACTTCACTATCCTCCATTCTATGACTTCACACAGCTCCATTCTGACTTCACACAGCTCCATTCTATGACTTTGCACACATCTATTCTGACTTCACACACCTCCATTCTGTGACTTCACACACCTCCATTCTATGACTTCACACACCCCCATTGTGTGACTTCACACAACTCCATTCTATGACTTCACACACCTCCATTCTGTGACTTCACACATCTCCATTCTGAGTTCACACACCTCCATTTTGTGACTTCACACACCTCCATTCTGTGACTTCACACACCTCCATTCTATGACTTCACACACCTAAAGTCTATGACTTCACAATCCTCCATTCTATGACTTCACACACCTCCATTCTGTGACTTCACACACCTGCATTCTATGACCTCACACACCTCCATTCTATGACTTCGCACACCTGCACTGTGACTTCACACACCTCCATTCTATGAGTTCACACACCTCCATTCTGACTTCACACACCTCCATTCTATGACTTCACACACCTCCATTCTGACTTCACACACCTCCATTCTATGACTTCACACAACTCCATCTGACTTCACACACCTCCATTCTATGACTTCACACACCTCCATTCGATGAATTCACACACCTCCATTCTTTGCCTTCATGCACCTCCATTCTATGAGTTCACACACCTCCATTCTGTGACTTCACACACCTTTATTGTTTGCCTTCACACACCTCCATTCTTTGACTTCACACACCTTCATTCCATGACTTCAAACACCTCCATTCTATGAGCTAACACACCTCCATTCTGTGAGTTCACACCCCTCCATTTTGACTTCACACACCTCCATTCTTTGACTTCATACACCTTCATTCTCACTTCAGAAACATCCATCCTATGACTTCACGCACCTCCATTCTATGACTTCACAAACCTCCGTTCTGTGACCACACACCTCCATTCTGAGTTCCCACACCTCCATTGTGTGACTTCACCCACCTCCATCCTGACTTCACACACCTCCATTCTGACTTCACAAACCTCAATTCTTTGACTTCACACACCTCCATTCTATAATTTCACACACTTCCATTCTATGACTTCACACACCTACATTCTATGACATCACACACCTCCATTCTATGACTTCACACACTCCATTCTATGAGTTCACACACCTCCAATCTGACTTCACACACCTCCATTCTATGGCTTCACACAGCTGCATTCAGACTACAGACACCTTCATTCTTTGACTTCACACACCTCCATTTTGACTTCACACACTTCCATTCTTTGACTTAACACACCTGCATTCTGAGACTTCACACACCACCATTGTTTGACTTCACACACCTATATTCTTGGACTTCACACACCTCCACTCCATGACTTCACACATCTCCATTTTATGAGTTCACACACGTCCATTTTGACTTCACACACCTCCATTCTATGACTTCACCCACCTTCATTCTACTTCAGAAATATCCATTCTATGACTTCACACACCTCCATTCTATGACTTCACACACCTCCATTTTGTGACTTCACACACTTCCATTCTGAGTTCACACACCTCAATTCCGTGACTTCACACACCTCAATTCTCACTTCACACACCTCCATTCTATGACTTTACACAATTCCATTCTATGACTTCACACAACTCCATTGTGAGTTCACACACCTCCATTCTGTGAGTTCACACACCTCCATTCTGTGACTTCACACACCTCCATTTGTGACTTCACACACCTCCATTCTATGATTTCTCACACCTCCATTCTATTAATTCACACACCTCCATTCTGTGACTTCACACAACCCCATTCTATGACTTCACACACCTCCATTCTATGACTTCACACACCTCCATTCTGTGACTTCACACAACTCCATTCTATGACTTCCCACACCTCCATTCTGTGACTTCACACACCTCCATTCTGAGTTCACAAACCTCCATTCTGTGACTTCACACACCTCCATTCTATGACTTCACAAACCTAGATTCTGTAACTTCACACACCTCCATTCTGAGTTCACACCCCTCCACTCTGTGACTTAACACACCTCCATTCTGTGACTTCACTCACCTCCATTCTGAGTTCACACACCTCCATTCTGTGACTTCACACACCTCGATTCTGACTGCACACAGCTCCATTCTATGACTTCACACACCTCCATTCTATGACTTCACACACCTCCATTGTGACTTCACACACCTCCATTCTATGAGTTCACACACCTCCATTCTGACTTCACACACCTCCATTCTATGACTTCACACACCTCCATTCTGACTTCACACACCTCCATTCTATGAGTTCACACACCTCCATTTTGACTTCACACACCTCCATTCTTTGACTTCATACACCTTCGTTCTCACTTCAGAAACATCCATTCTATGACTTCACGCACCTCCATTCTATGACTTCACAAACCTCCGTTCTCTGACCACACACCTCCATTCTGAGTTCCCACACCTCCATTCTGTGACTTCACCCACCTCCATGCTGACTTCACACAACTCCATTCTGACTTCACAAACCTCAATTCTTTGACTTCACAAACCTCCATTCTATGATTTCACACACTTCCATTCTATGAATTCACACACCTCCATTCTATGACTTCACACACCTCATTTCTGAGTTGACACACCTCCATTCTGTGATTTCACACACCTCCAATTTGACTTCACACACCCCCATTCTATGACTTCACACACCCCCATTGTGACTTCACACACTCCATTCTATGAGTTCACACACCTCCATTCTGACTTCACACACCTCCATTCTATGGCTTCACACAGCTGCATTCTGACTTCAGACACCTTCATTCTGTGACTTCACACACCTCTATTCTGTGACTTCACACACCTCCATTTTGACTTCACACACTTCCATTCTTTGACTTAACACACCTGCATTCTGTGACTTCACACACCACCATTGTTTGACTTCACACACCTATATTCTTAGACTTCACACACCTCCATTCCATGGCTTCACACACCTCCATTTCATGAGTTCACACACCTCCATTTTGACTTCACACACCTCCATTCTATGACTTCACACACCTTCATTCTACTTCAGAAACATCCATTCTATGACTTCACACACCTTCATTCTATGACTTCAAAACCTCCATTCTGTGACTTCACACACCTCCATTCTGAGTTCACACACCTCAATTCCGTGACTTCACACACCTCAATTCTCACTTCACACACCTCCATTCTATGACTTCACACAATTCCATTCTATGACTTCACACACCTCCATTCTTTGACTTCACACACCTCCATTGTGAGTTCACACACCTCCATTCTGTGACTTCACACACCTCCATTCTGTGACTTCACACACCTCCATTCTGTGACTTCACGCACCTCCATTCTATGATTTTTCACACCTCCATCCTATAATTCACACACCTCCATTCTGTGACTTCACAAAACTCCATTCTATGACTTCCCACACCTCCATTCTGTGACTTCACACACTTCCATTCTGAGTTCACAAACCTCCATTCTGTGACTTAACGCACCTTCATTCTGTGACTTCACACACCTCCATTCTATGACTTCACACACCACCATTCTATGAGTTCACACACCTCCAGTCTTTTACTTCAAACCCCTCCATTCTGTGACTTCACACACCTCCATTCTATAACTTCACACACCTCCATTGTGACTTCCCACACCTCCAATCTTAGTTCACACACCTCCGTTCTGACTTCACACACTTCCATTCTATGACTTCTCACACCTCCGTTCTGTGACTTCACACACCTCAATTCTGTGACTTCACACGCCTCCATTATGACTTCACACACCTCCATTCTATGACTTCACACACCTCCATTCCATGCCTTCACACAAATAGATTCTGTGACTTCACACACCTCCATTCTGATTTCACACACCTCCACTCTGTGACTTAACACACCTCCATTCTGTGACTTCACACACCTCCATTCTGAGTTCACACACCTCCATTCTGTGACTTCACACACCTCCATTCTGACTTCACACAGCTTCATTCTATGACTTCACACACCTCCATTCTGACTTCACACACCTCCATTCTATGACTTCACACAACTCCATCTGACTTCACACACCTCCATTCCATGACTTCACACACCTCCATTCGATGACTTCACACACCTCCATTCTTTGACTGCATGCACCTCCATTGTATGAGTTCACACACCTCCATTCTGTGACTTCACACACCTTTATTGTTTGACTTCACACCCCTCTATTCTGTGACTTCACACCCCTTCATTCCATGACTTCACACACCTCCATTCTATGAGTTCACACACCTCCATTCTATGATTCACACACCTCCATTTTGACTTCACACACCTCCATTCTTTGACTTCATACACCTTCGTTCTCACTTCAGAAACATCCGTTCTATGACTTCAGGAACCTCCATTCTATGACTTCACAAACCTCCGTTCTGTGACCAAACACCTCCATTCTGAGTTCCCACACCTCCATTCTGTGACTTCACTCACCTCCATCCTGACTTCACACACCTCCATTCTGACTTCACAAACCTCAATTCTTTGACTTCACACACCTCCATTCTATGATTTCACACACTTCCATTCTATGAATTCACACACCTCCATTCTATGACTTCACACACCCCATTTCTGTGTTGACACACCTCCATTCTGTGATTTCACACACCTCCAATTTGACTTCACACAAACCCATTCTATGACTTCACACACCCCCATTGTGACTTCACAGACTCCATTCTATGAGTTCACACACCTCTATTCTGACTTCACACACCTCCATTCTATGGCTTCACACAGCTGCATTCTGACTTTAGACACCTCCATTTGTGACTTCACACACCACAATTTTGACTTCAAACACCTTCATTCTCTGACTTCACACACCTCCATTCTCAGTTCACACACGTCCATTCTGTGACTTCACACACCTCCAATCTGACTTCACAAAGCTCCATTCCATGACTTCACACACCTCCATTCTGTGACTTCACACACCTCCATTCTATGACTTCACACACATCCATTGTGACTTCACACACCTCCATTCTATGATTTTACACACCTCCATTTTGACTTCACACACCTCCATTCTATGACTTCACACACCCCCATTGTGACTTCACACACCTCCATTCTCTGACTTCACACAACTCCATTCTCTCTTCACACACCTCCATTCTGTGACTTCACACATCTCCATTATATGACTTCACACACCTCCATTCTGTGACTTCACACACCTCCATTCTATGACTTCACAGACCTCCATTCTGTGACTTCACACACCTACATTGTGACTTCACAGACCTCCATTCTATGAGTTCACACAAATGCATTGTGAATTCACACACCTCCATTCTATGACTTCACACACCTCCATTCTGACTTCACACACCTCCATTCTGACTTCACACACCTCAATTCTGTGACTTCACACAACTCCATTCTATGATTTCACACAGCTCCATTCTATGACTTCACACACCTCCATTCTGTGACTTCACACACCTCCTTTATGAGTTGACACACCTTCATTCTATGACTTCACACACCTCCAATCTGACTTCACACACCTCCATTTTATGACTTCACACACTTCTATTCTGTGACTTCAAAAACCTCCATTCTATGACTTCGCACACCTCCATTGTTACTTCACACACCATCCTTCTATGAGTTCACACACCGCCATTCTGACTTCACTATCCTCCATTCTATGACTTCACACAGCTCCATTCTGACTTCACACAGCTCCATTCTATGACTTTGCACACATCTATTCTGACTTCACACACCTCCATTCTGTGACTTCACACACCTCCATTCTATGACTTCACACACCCCCATTGTGTGACTTCACACAACTCCATTCTATGACTTCACACACCTCCATTCTGTGACTTCACACATCTCCATTCTGAGTTCACACACCTCCATTTTGTGACTTCACACACCTCCATTCTGTGACTTCACACACCTCCATTCTATGACTTCACACACCTAAAGTCTATGACTTCACAATCCTCCATTCTATGACTTCACACACCTCCATTCTGTGACTTCACACACCTGCATTCTATGACCTCACACACCTCCATTCTATGACTTCGCACACCTGCACTGTGACTTCACACACCTCCATTCTATGAGTTCACACACCTCCATTCTGACTTCACACACCTCCATTCTATGACTTCACACACCTCCATTCTGACTTCACACACCTCCATTCTATGACTTCACACAACTCCATCTGACTTCACACACCTCCATTCTATGACTTCACACACCTCCATTCGATGAATTCACACACCTCCATTCTTTGCCTTCATGCACCTCCATTCTATGAGTTCACACACCTCCATTCTGTGACTTCACACACCTTTATTGTTTGCCTTCACACACCTCCATTCTTTGACTTCACACACCTTCATTCCATGACTTCAAACACCTCCATTCTATGAGCTAACACACCTCCATTCTGTGAGTTCACACCCCTCCATTTTGACTTCACACACCTCCATTCTTTGACTTCATACACCTTCATTCTCACTTCAGAAACATCCATTCTATGACTTCACGCACCTCCATTCTATGACTTCACAAACCTCCGTTCTGTGACCACACACCTCCATTCTGAGTTCCCACACCTCCATTGTGTGACTTCACCCACCTCCATCCTGACTTCACACACCTCCATTCTGACTTCACAAACCTCAATTCTTTGACTTCACACACCTCCATTCTATAATTTCACACACTTCCATTCTATGACTTCACACACCTACATTCTATGACATCACACACCTCCATTCTATGACTTCACACACTCCATTCTATGAGTTCACACACCTCCAATCTGACTTCACACACCTCCATTCTATGGCTTCACACAGCTGCATTCAGACTACAGACACCTTCATTCTTTGACTTCACACACCTCCATTTTGACTTCACACACTTCCATTCTTTGACTTAACACACCTGCATTCTGAGACTTCACACACCACCATTGTTTGACTTCACACACCTATATTCTTGGACTTCACACACCTCCACTCCATGACTTCACACATCTCCATTTTATGAGTTCACACACGTCCATTTTGACTTCACACACCTCCATTCTATGACTTCACCCACCTTCATTCTACTTCAGAAATATCCATTCTATGACTTCACACACCTCCATTCTATGACTTCACACACCTCCATTTTGTGACTTCACACACTTCCATTCTGAGTTCACACACCTCAATTCCGTGACTTCACACACCTCAATTCTCACTTCACACACCTCCATTCTATGACTTTACACAATTCCATTCTATGACTTCACACAACTCCATTGTGAGTTCACACACCTCCATTCTGTGAGTTCACACACCTCCATTCTGTGACTTCACACACCTCCATTTGTGACTTCACACACCTCCATTCTATGATTTCTCACACCTCCATTCTATTAATTCACACACCTCCATTCTGTGACTTCACACAACCCCATTCTATGACTTCACACACCTCCATTCTATGACTTCACACACCTCCATTCTGTGACTTCACACAACTCCATTCTATGACTTCCCACACCTCCATTCTGTGACTTCACACACCTCCATTCTGAGTTCACAAACCTCCATTCTGTGACTTCACACACCTCCATTCTATGACTTCACAAACCTAGATTCTGTAACTTCACACACCTCCATTCTGAGTTCACACCCCTCCACTCTGTGACTTAACACACCTCCATTCTGTGACTTCACTCACCTCCATTCTGAGTTCACACACCTCCATTCTGTGACTTCACACACCTCGATTCTGACTGCACACAGCTCCATTCTATGACTTCACACACCTCCATTCTATGACTTCACACACCTCCATTCTATGACTTCACACACCTAGATTCTGTAACTTCACACACCTCCATTCTGAGTTCACACACCTCCACTCTTTGACTTAACACACCTCCATTCTGTGACTTCACACACCTCCATTCTGTGACTTCACACACATCCATTCTATGACTTCACACACCTCCATTCTATGACGTCACACACCTCCATTCTGTGACTTCACACACCTCCATTCTGAGTTCACACACCTCCATTCTGTGATTTCACACACCTCCAATCTGACTTCACACAGTTCCATTATATGACTTCACACACCTCCATTCTGTGACTTCACACACCTCCATTCTATGACTTCACACACCTCCATTGTGACTTCACACACCTCCATTCTATGAGTTCACATACCTTCATTCTGACTTCACACACCTCCATTCTATGACTTCACACACCTCCATTCTGACTTCACACACCTCCATTCTATGACTTCACACAACTCCATTCTGACTTCACACACCTCCATTCTGTGACTTCACACACCTCCATTCTGTGACTTCACACACCTCCATTCTGTGACTTCACACACCTCCATTCTGTGACTTCACACACGTACATTGTGACTTCACAGACCTCCATTTTATGAGTTCACACAAATGCATTGTGAATTCACACACCTCCATTCTATGACTTCACACACCTCCATTCTGACTTCACACACGTCCATTCTGACTTCACACACCTCAATTCTGTGACTTCACACACCTCCATTCCATGAGTTCACACACCTCCATTCTATGAGTTCACACACCACCATTTTGACTTCACACACCTCCATTCTATGACTTCACACACCTTCATTCTTACTTCAGAAACATCTATTCTATGACTTCACACACCTCCATTCTATGACTTCAAAACCTCCATTCTGTGACTTCACACACCTCCATTCTGAGTTCACACACCTCAATTCCGTGACTTCACACACCTCAATTCTCACTTCACACACCTCCATTCTATGACTTCACCAATTCCATTCAATGACTTCGCACACCTCCATTCTTTGACTTCACACAACTCCATTGTGACTTCACACACCTCCGTTCTGTGACTTCACACACCTCCATTCTGTGACTTCACGCACCTCCATTCTATGATTTCCCACACCTCCATCCTATTATTCACACACCTCCATTCTGGGACTTCACACAACTCCATTCTATGACTTCCCACACCTCCATTCTATGAGTTTACACACGTCCATTCTATCACTTCACACACCTCCATTCTATGACTTCCCACACCTCCATTCTGAGTTCACAAACCTCCATTCTGTGACTTAACGCACCTTCATTCTGTGACTTCACACACCTCCATTCTATGACTTCACACGCCTCCATTCTATGAGTTCACACACGTCCATTCTATCACTTCACACACCTCCAGTCTTTGACTTCACACCCCTCCATTCTGTGACTTCACACACCTCCATTCTATAACTTCACACACCTCCATTGTGACTTCCCACAAATCCAATCTGAGTTCACACACGTCCGTTCTGACTTCACACACCTGCATTCTATGACTTCACACACCTCCGTTCTGTGACTTCACACACCTGAATTCTGTGACTTCACACGCCTCCATTATGACTTCAAACACCTCCATTCTATGACTTCACACACCTCCATTCTATGAGTTCACACACCTAGATTCTGTGACTTCACACACCTCAATTCTGAGTTCACACACCTCGATTTTGTGACTTCACACACCTCCATTCTGACTTCACACAGCTCCATAAAATGACTTCACACACCTCCATTCTGTGACTTCGCACACCTCAATTCTGACTTCACACAGCTCCATTCTCTGACTTCCCACACCTCAATTCTATGATTTCACACACCTCCATTCTATACTTCACACACCTCCATTCTGTGACTTCACACACCTCCATTCTGAGTTCAAACACCTCCGTTCTGTGACTTAACACACCTCCATTCTGTGACTTCACACACCTCCATTCTGAGTTCGCTCACCTCCATTCTGTGACTTCACACACCTCAATTCTGTGACTTCACACACCTCCATTATGACTTCACACACATCCATTCTATGATTTCACACACCTCCATTCTATGACTTCACACACCTCCATTCTGTGACTTCACACACCTCCATTCTGAGTTAACACACCTCCATTCTGTGACTTCACACAGCTCCAATCTGACTTCACACAGCTCCATTCTATGACTTCACACACCTCCATTCTGTGACTTCACACACCTCCATTCTATAACTTCACACACCTCCATTGTGACTTCACACACCTCCATTCTATGAGTTCACACACCTCCATTCTGACTTCACACACCTCCATTCTGAGTTCACAAACCTCCATTCTGTGACTTCACACACCTCCATTCTATGACTTCACAAACCTAGATTCTGTAACTTCACACACCTCCATTCTGAGTTCACACACCTCCACTCTGTGACTTAACACACCTCCATTCTGTGACTTCACTCACCTCCATTCTGAGTTCACACACCTCCATTCTGTGACTTCACACACCTCGATTCTGACGGCACACAGCTCCATTCTATGACTTCACACACCTCCATTCTATGACTTCACACACCTCCATTCTATGACTTCACACACCTAGATTCTGTAACTTCACACACCTCCATTCTGAGTTCACACACCTCCACTCTTTGACTTAACACACCTCCATTCTGTGACTTCACACACCTCCATTCTGTGACTTCACACACATCCATTCTATGACTTCACACACCTCCATTCTATGACGTCACACACCTCCATTCTGTGACTTCACACACCTCCATTCTGAGTTCACACACCTCCATTCTGTGATTTCACACACCTCCAATCTGACTTCACACAGTTCCATTATATGACTTCACACACCTCCATTCTGTGACTTCACACACCTCCATTCTATGACTTCACACACCTCCATTGTGACTTCACACACCTCCATTCTATGAGTTCACATACCTTCATTCTGACTTCACACACCTCCATTCTATGACTTCACACACCTCCATTCTGACTTCACACACCTCCATTCTATGACTTCACACAACTCCATTCTGACTTCACACACCTCCATTCTGTGACTTCACACACCTCCATTCTGTGACTTCACACACCTCCATTCTGTGACTTCACACACCTCCATTCTGTGACTTCACACACGTACATTGTGACTTCACAGACCTCCATTTTATGAGTTCACACAAATGCATTGTGAATTCACACACCTCCATTCTATGACTTCACACACCTCCATTCTGACTTCACACACGTCCATTCTGACTTCACACACCTCAATTCTGTGACTTCACACACCTCCATTCCATGAGTTCACACACCTCCATTCTATGAGTTCACACACCACCATTTTGACTTCACACACCTCCATTCTATGACTTCACACACCTTCATTCTTACTTCAGAAACATCTATTCTATGACTTCACACACCTCCATTCTATGACTTCAAAACCTCCATTCTGTGACTTCACACACCTCCATTCTGAGTTCACACACCTCAATTCCGTGACTTCACACACCTCAATTCTCACTTCACACACCTCCATTCTATGACTTCACCCAATTCCATTCAATGACTTCGCACACCTCCATTCTTTGACTTCACACAACTCCATTGTGACTTCACACACCTCCGTTCTGTGACTTCACACACCTCCATTCTGTGACTTCACGCACCTCCATTCTATGATTTCCCACACCTCCATCCTATTATTCACACACCTCCATTCTGGGACTTCACACAACTCCATTCTATGACTTCCCACACCTCCATTCTATGAGTTTACACACGTCCATTCTATCACTTCACACACCTCCATTCTATGACTTCCCACACCTCCATTCTGAGTTCACAAACCTCCATTCTGTGACTTAACGCACCTTCATTCTGTGACTTCACACACCTCCATTCTATGACTTCACACGCCTCCATTCTATGAGTTCACACACGTCCATTCTATCACTTCACACACCTCCAGTCTTTGACTTCACACCCCTCCATTCTGTGACTTCACACACCTCCATTCTATAACTTCACACACCTCCATTGTGACTTCCCACAAATCCAATCTGAGTTCACACACGTCCGTTCTGACTTCACACACCTGCATTCTATGACTTCACACACCTCCGTTCTGTGACTTCACACACCTGAATTCTGTGACTTCACACGCCTCCATTATGACTTCAAACACCTCCATTCTATGACTTCACACACCTCCATTCTATGAGTTCACACACCTAGATTCTGTGACTTCACACACCTCAATTCTGAGTTCACACACCTCGATTTTGTGACTTCACACACCTCCATTCTGACTTCACACAGCTCCATAAAATGACTTCACACACCTCCATTCTGTGACTTCG
Organism: Megascapheus bottae; assembly: GCA_024803745.1. Classification (NCBI taxonomy): domain Eukaryota; kingdom Metazoa; phylum Chordata; class Mammalia; order Rodentia; family Geomyidae; genus Megascapheus; species Megascapheus bottae. Next base: position 199,838 of record JANJXV010001059.1, read on the forward strand.
CACACCTCAATTCTGACTTCACACAGCTCCATTCTCTGACTTCCCACACCTCAATTCTATGATTTCACACACCTCCATTCTATACTTCACACACCTCCATTCTGTGACTTCACACACCTCCATTCTGAGTTCAAACACCTCCGTTCTGTGACTTAACACACCTCCATTCTGTGACTTCACACACCTCCATTCTGAGTTCGCTCACCTCCATTCTGTGACTTCACACACCTCAATTCTGTGACTTCACACACCTCCATTATGACTTCACACACATCCATTCTATGATTTCACACACCTCCATTCTATGACTTCACACACCTCCATTCTGTGACTTCACACACCTCCATTCTGAGTTAACACACCTCCATTCTGTGACTTCACACAGCTCCAATCTGACTTCACACAGCTCCATTCTATGACTTCACACACCTCCATTCTGTGACTTCACACACATCCATTCTATAACTTCACACACCTCCATTGTGACTTCACACACCTCCATTCTATGAGTTCACACACCTCCATTCTGACTTCACACACCTCCATTCTGAGTTCACAAACCTCCATTCTGTGACTTCACACACCTCCATTCTATGACTTCACAAACCTAGATTCTGTAACTTCACACACCTCCATTCTGAGTTCACACACCTCCACTCTGTGACTTAACACACCTCCATTCTGTGACTTCACTCACCTCCATTCTGAGTTCACACACCTCCATTCTGTGACTTCACACACCTCGATTCTGACGGCACACAGCTCCATTCTATGACTTCACACACCTCCATTCTATGACTTCACACACCTCCATTCTATGACTTCACACACCTAGATTCTGTAACTTCACACACCTCCATTCTGAGTTCACACACCTCCACTCTTTGACTTAACACACCTCCATTCTGTGACTTCACACACCTCCATTCTGTGACTTCACACACATCCATTCTATGACTTCACACACCTCCATTCTATGACGTCACACACCTCCATTCTGTGACTTCACACACCTCCATTCTGAGTTCACACACCTCCATTCTGTGATTTCACACACCTCCAATCTGACTTCACACAGTTCCATTATATGACTTCACACACCTCCATTCTGTGACTTCACACACCTCCATTCTATGACTTCACACACCTCCATTGTGACTTCACACACCTCCATTCTATGAGTTCACATACCTTCATTCTGACTTCACACACCTCCATTCTATGACTTCACACACCTCCATTCTGACTTCACACACCTCCATTCTATGACTTCACACAACTCCATTCTGACTTCACACACCTCCATTCTGTGACTTCACACACCTCCATTCTGTGACTTCACACACCTCCATTCTGTGACTTCACACACCTCCATTCTGTGACTTCACACACGTACATTGTAACTTCACAGACCTCCATTTTATGAGTTCACACAAATGCATTGTGAATTCACACACCTCCATTCTATGACTTCACACACCTCCATTCTGACTTCACACACGTCCATTCTGACTTCACACACCTCAATTCTGTGACTTCACACACCTCCATTCCATGAGTTCACACACCTCCATTCTATGAGTTCACACACCACCATTTTGACTTCACACACCTCCATTCTATGACTTCACACACCTTCATTCTTACTTCAGAAACATCTATTCTATGACTTCACACACCTCTATTCTATGACTTCAAAACCTCCATTCTGTGACTTCACACACCTCCATTCTGAGTTCACACACCTCAATTTCGTGACTTCACACACCTCAATTCTCACTTCACACACCTCCATTCTATGACTTCACCCAATTCCATTCAATGACTTCGCACACCTCCATTCTTTGACTTCACACAACTCCATTGTGACTTCACACACCTCCGTTCTGTGACTTCACACACCTCCATTCTGTGACTTCACGCACCTCCATTCTATGATTTCCCACACCTCCATCCTATTATTCACACACCTCCATTCTGGGACTTCACACAACTCCATTCTATGACTTCCCACACCTCCATTCTATGAGTTTACACACGTCCATTCTATCACTTCACACACCTCCATTCTATGACTTCCCACACCTCCATTCTGAGTTCACAAACCTCCATTCTGTGACTTAACGCACCTTCATTCTGTGACTTCACACACCTCCATTCTATGACTTCACACGCCTCCATTCTATGAGTTCACACACGTCCATTCTATCACTTCACACACCTCCAGTCTTTGACTTCACACCCCTCCATTCTGTGACTTCACACACCTCCATTCTATAACTTCACACACCTCCATTGTGACTTCCCACAAATCCAATCTGAGTTCACACACGTCCATTCTGACTTCACACACCTGCATTCTATGACTTCACACACCTCCATTCTGTGACTTCACACACCTGAATTCTGTGACTTCACACGCCTCCATTATGACTTCACACACCTCCATTCTATGACTTCACACACCTCCATTCTATGAGTTCACACACCTAGATTCTGTGACTTCACACACCTCAATTCTGAGTTCACACACCTCCATTTTGTGACTTCACACACCTCCATTCTGACTTCACACAGCTCCATAAAATGACTTCACACACCTCCATTCTGTGACTTCGCACACCTCAATTCTGACTTCACACAGCTCCATTCTCTGACTTCCCACACCTCAATTCTATGATTTCACACACCTCCATTCTATACTTCACACACCTCCATTCTGTGACTTCACACACCTCCATTCTGAGTTCAAACACCTCCGTTCTGTGACTTAACACACCTCCATTCTGTGATTTCACACACCTCAATTCTGTGACTTCACACACCTCCATTATGACTTCACACACATCCATTCTATGACTTCACACACCTCCATTCTATGACTTCACACACCTCCATTCTGTGACTTCACACACCTCCATTCTGAGTTAACACACCTCCATTCTGTGACTTCACACAGCTCCAATCTGACTTCACACAGCTCCATTCTATGACTTCACACACCTCCATTCTGTGACTTCACACACCTCCATTCTATAACTTCACACACCTCCATTGTGACTTCACACACCTCCATTCTATGAGTTCACACACCTCCATTCTGACTTCACACACCTCCATTCTATGACTTCACACACCTCCATTCTGACTTCACACACCTCCATTCTATGACTTCACACATCTCCATTCTGACTTCACACACCTCCATTCTGTGACTTCACACAACTCCATTATATGACTTCACACACCTCCATTCTGTGATTTCACACACCTACATTGTGACTTCACAGACCTCCATTCTATGAGTTCACAGAAATGCATTGTGAATTCACACACCTGCATTCTATGACTTCACACACCTCCATTCTGACTTCACACACCTCCATTCTGTGACTTCACACAGCTCCAATCTGACTTCACACACCTCCATTCTGACTTCACACACCTCAATTCTGTGACTTAACACAACTCCATTCTATGATTTCACACACCTCCATTCTATAACTTCACACACCTCCATTCTATGACTTCACACACCTCCTTTCTGAGTTGACACACCTCCATTCTATGACTTCACACACCTCCAATCTGAATTCACACACCTCCATTTTATGACTTCACACACTTCCATTCTGTGACTTCAAAAACCTCCATTCTATGACTTCACACACCTCCATTGTGACTTCACACACCATCATTCTATGTTCACACACCGCCATTCTGACTTCACTCACCTCCATTCTATGACTTCACACAGCTCCATTCTGACTTCACACAGCTACACTCTATGACTTGGCACACATCTATTCTGACTTCACACACCTCCATTCTGTGACTTCACACACCTCCCTTCTGATTTCACACACCTCCATTCTCTGACGTCAAACACCTCCATTCTGTGACTTCACACACCTCCATTCTATGACTTCACACACCTCCATTCTATGACTTCACATAACCCCATTGTGTGACTTCACACACCTCCATTCTATGACTTCACACACCTCCATTCGGTGACTTCACACACCTCCATTCTGAGTTCACACACCTCCATTTTGTGATTTCACACACCTCCATTCTGTTACTTCACACACCTCCATTCTATGACTTCACACACCTAAATACTATGACTTCACAAACCTCCATTCTATGACTTCACACACTTCCATTCTGTGACTTCACACACCTCCATTCTATGACTTCACACACCTCCATTCTGTGACTTCACACCTGCATTCTATGACCTCACACACCTCCATTCTATGACTTCGCACACCTGCATTGTGACTTCACACACCTCCATTCTATGACTTCACACACCTCCATTTTGACTTCGCACACCTCCATTCTATGAGTTCACACACCTCCATTCTGACTTCACACACCTCCATTCTATGACTTCACACACCTCCATTCTGACTTCACACACCTCCAATCTATGACTTCACACACCTCCATCCTGACTTCACACACCTCCATTTTATGACTTCACACACCTCCATTGTGACTTCGCACACCTCCATTCTAGGAGTTCACACACCTCCATTCTGACTTCACACACATCCATTCTATGACTTCACACACCTCCATTCTGACTTCACACACCTCCATTCTATGAATTCACACAACTCCATTCTGACTTCACACACCTCCATTCTGTGACTTCACACACCTCCATTCTATGACTTCACACACCTCCATTCTGTGACTTCACACACCTCCATTCTATGACTTCACACACCTCCATTTTGTGACTTCACACACCTCCATTCTGAGTTCACACACCATTCTGTGACTTCACACAGGACCAATCTGACTTCACACAGCTCCATTCTATGACTTCACACACCTCCATTCTGTGACTTCACACACCTCCATTCTATAACTTCACACACCTCCATTGTGACTTCACACACCTCCATTCTATACTTCACACACCTCCATTCTGACTTCACACACCTCCAATCTGACTTCACACACCTCAATTCTGTGACTTAACACAACCCCATTCTATGATTTCACACACCTCCATTCTATGACTACACACACCTCCTTTCTGAGTTGACACACCTCCATTCTATGACTTCACACACCTCCAATCTGACTTCACACACCTCCATTTTATGACTTCACACACTTCCATTCTGTTACTTCAAAAACCTCCATTCTATGACTTCACACACCTCCATTGTGACTTCACACACCATCATTCTATGTTCACACACCGCCATTCTGACTTCACTCACCTCCATTCTATGACTTCACACAGCTCCATTCTGACTTCACACAGCTACACTCTATGACTTCGCACACATCTAATCTTACTTCACACACCTCCATTCTGTGACTTCACAGACCTCCATTCTGATTTCACACACCTCCATTCTCTGACGTCAAACACCTCCATTCTGTGACTTCACACACCTCCATTCTATGACTTCACACACCTCCATTCTATGTCTTCACACACCTCCATTCTATGACTTCACACACCTAGATTGTGTGACTTCACACACCTCCATTCTGAGTTCACACACCTCCACTCTTTGACTTAACACACCTCCATTCTGGGACCTCACACACCTCCATTCTGAGTTCACACACCTCCATTCTGTGAATTCGCACACCTCCATTCTGACTTCACACAGCTCCATTCTATGACTTCACACACCTCCATTCTGTGCCTTCACACACCTCCATTCTATGACTTAAAACACCTTCATTCTTACTTAACAAACATCCATTCTATGACTTCACACACCTCCATTCTATGACTTCACACACCTCTATTCTATGACTTCACACACCTCCATTCTGTGACTTCACACACCTCAATTCTGTGACTTCACACACCTCCATTATGACTTCACACACATCCATTCTATTACTTCACACACCTCCAATCTATGACTTCACACACCTCCATTCTGTGACTTCACACACCGCCATTCTAAGTTCACACACCTCCATTCTGTGATTTCACACACCTCCAATCTGACTACACACAGCTCCATTCTATGACTTCACACACCTCCATTCTGTGACTTCACACACCTCCATTCTATGACTTCACACACCTCCATTGTGACTTCACACACCTCCATTCTATGAGTTCAAACACCTCCATTCTGACTTCACACACCTCCATTCTATGACTTCACACACCTCCATTCTGACTTCACACACCTCCATTCTATGACTTCACACACCTCCATTCTGACTTCACACACCTCCATTCTATGACTTCACACACCTCCATTCTGACTTCACACACCTCCATTCTGACTTCACACACCTCAATTCTGTGACTTCACACAACTCCATTCTATGATTTCACACACCTCCATTCTATGACTTCACACACCTCCATTCTATGACTTCATACACCTCCTTTCTGAGTTGACACATCTCCATTCTATGACTTCACACACTTCCATTCTATGACTTCACACACCTCCATTTTGACTTCACACACCATCATTCTATGTTCACACACCGCCATTCTGACTTCACTCACCTCCATTCTATGACTTCACACAGCTCCATTCTGACTTCACACAGCTCCATTCTATGACTTCGCACACATCTATTCTTACTTCACACACCTCCATTCTGTGACTTCACACACCTCCATTCTGATTTCAGATACCTCCATTCTGTGACTTCACACACCTCCATTCTATGACTTCACAAACCTCCATTCTGTGACTTCACACACCTCCATTCTGAGTTCACAAACCTCCATTCTGTGACTTCACACACCTCGATTCTGACTTCACACAGCTCCATTCTATGATATCACACACTTCCATTCTGTGCCTTCACATACCTCCATTCTATGACTTAACACACCTTAATTCTTACTTAACAAATATCCATTCTATGACTTCACACACCTCCATTCTGTGACTTCACACACCTCCATTCTATGACCTCACACACCTCCATTCTATGACTACGCACACCTGCATTGTGACTTCACACACCTCCATTCTATGAGTTCACACACATCCATTCTGACTTCACACACCTCCATTCTATGACTTGACACACCTCCATTCTGACTTCACACACCTCCATTCTTTGACTTCATGCACCTCCATTCTGTGAGTTCACACACCTCCATTCTGTGACTTCACACACCTTTATTGTTTGACTTCACACACCTCCATTCTTTGACTTCACACACCTCCAACCCATGACTTCACACACCTCCATTCTATGAGTTCACACACCTCCATTCTGAGTTAACACACCTCCATTCTGTGACTTCACACAGCTCCAATCTGACTTCACACAGCTCCATTCTATGACTTCACACACCTCCATTCTGTGACTTCACACACCTCCATTCTATAACTTCACACACCCTCCATTGTGACTTCACACACCTCCATTCTATGAGTTCACACACCTCCATTCTGACTTCACACACCTCCATTCTATGACTTCACACACCTCCATTCTGACTTCACACACCTCCATTCTATGACTTCACACATCTCCATTCTGACTTCACACACCTCCATTCTGTGACTTCACACAACTCCATTATATGACTTCACACACCTCCATTCTGTGATTTCACACACCTACATTGTGACTTCACAGACCTCCATTCTATGAGTTCACAGAAATGCATTGTGAATTCACACACCTGCATTCTATGACTTCACACACCTCCATTCTGACTTCACACACCTCCATTCTGTGACTTCACACAGCTCCAATCTGACTTCACACACCTCCATTCTGACTTCACACACCTCAATTCTGTGACTTAACACAACTCCATTCTATGATTTCACACACCTCCATTCTATAACTTCACACACCTCCATTCTATGACTTCACACACCTCCTTTCTGAGTTGACACACCTCCATTCTATGACTTCACACACCTCCAATCTGAATTCACACACCTCCATTTTATGACTTCACACACTTCCATTCTGTGACTTCAAAAACCTCCATTCTATGACTTCACACACCTCCATTGTGACTTCACACACCATCATTCTATGTTCACACACCGCCATTCTGACTTCACTCACCTCCATTCTATGACTTCACACAGCTCCATTCTGACTTCACACAGCTACACTCTATGACTTGGCACACATCTATTCTGACTTCACACACCTCCATTCTGTGACTTCACACACCTCCCTTCTGATTTCACACACCTCCATTCTCTGACGTCAAACACCTCCATTCTGTGACTTCACACACCTCCATTCTATGACTTCACACACCTCCATTCTATGACTTCACATAACCCCATTGTGTGACTTCACACACCTCCATTCTATGACTTCACACACCTCCATTCGGTGACTTCACACACCTCCATTCTGAGTTCACACACCTCCATTTTGTGATTTCACACACCTCCATTCTGTTACTTCACACACCTCCATTCTATGACTTCACACACCTAAATACTATGACTTCACAAACCTCCATTCTATGACTTCACACACTTCCATTCTGTGACTTCACACACCTCCATTCTATGACTTCACACACCTCCATTCTGTGACTTCACACCTGCATTCTATGACCTCACACACCTCCATTCTATGACTTCGCACACCTGCATTGTGACTTCACACACCTCCATTCTATGACTTCACACACCTCCATTTTGACTTCGCACACCTCCATTCTATGAGTTCACACACCTCCATTCTGACTTCACACACCTCCATTCTATGACTTCACACACCTCCATTCTGACTTCACACACCTCCAATCTATGACTTCACACACCTCCATCCTGACTTCACACACCTCCATTTTATGACTTCACACACCTCCATTGTGACTTCGCACACCTCCATTCTAGGAGTTCACACACCTCCATTCTGACTTCACACACATCCATTCTATGACTTCACACACCTCCATTCTGACTTCACACACCTCCATTCTATGAATTCACACAACTCCATTCTGACTTCACACACCTCCATTCTGTGACTTCACACACCTCCATTCTATGACTTCACACACCTCCATTCTGTGACTTCACACACCTCCATTCTATGACTTCACACACCTCCATTTTGTGACTTCACACACCTCCATTCTGAGTTCACACACCATTCTGTGACTTCACACAGGACCAATCTGACTTCACACAGCTCCATTCTATGACTTCACACACCTCCATTCTGTGACTTCACACACCTCCATTCTATAACTTCACACACCTCCATTGTGACTTCACACACCTCCATTCTATGACTTCACACACCTCCATTCTGACTTCACACACCTCCAATCTGACTTCACACACCTCAATTCTGTGACTTAACACAACCCCATTCTATGATTTCACACACCTCCATTCTATGACTACACACACCTCCTTTCTGAGTTGACACACCTCCATTCTATGACTTCACACACCTCCAATCTGACTTCACACACCTCCATTTTATGACTTCACACACTTCCATTCTGTTACTTCAAAAACCTCCATTCTATGACTTCACACACCTCCATTGTGACTTCACACACCATCATTCTATGTTCACACACCGCCATTCTGACTTCACTCACCTCCATTCTATGACTTCACATAGCTCCATTCTGACTTCACACAGCTACACTCTATGACTTCGCACACATCTAATCTTACTTCACACACCTCCATTCTGTGACTTCACAGACCTCCATTCTGATTTCACACACCTCCATTCTCTGACGTCAAACACCTCCATTCTGTGACTTCACACACCTCCATTCTATGACTTCACACACCTCCATTCTATGTCTTCACACACCTCCATTCTATGAATTCACACACCTAGATTGTGTGACTTCACACACCTCCATTCTGAGTTCACACACCTCCACTCTTTGACTTAACACACCTCCATTCTGGGACCTCACACACCTCCATTCTGAGTTCACACACCTCCATTCTGTGAATTCGCACACCTCCATTCTGACTTCACACAGCTCCATTCTATGACTTCACACACCTCCATTCTGTGCCTTCACACACCTCCATTCTATGACTTAAAACACCTTCATTCTTACTTAACAAACATCCATTCTATGACTTCACACACCTCCATTCTATGACTTCACACACCTCTATTCTATGACTTCACACACCTCCATTCTGTGACTTCACACACCTCAATTCTGTGACTTCACACACCTCCATTATGACTTCACACACATCCATTCTATTACTTCACACACCTCCAATCTATGACTTCACACACCTCCATTCTGTGACTTCACACACCGCCATTCTAAGTTCACACACCTCCATTCTGTGATTTCACACACCTCCAATCTGACTACACACAGCTCCATTCTATGACTTCACACACCTCCATTCTGTGACTTCACACACCTCCATTCTATGACTTCACACACCTCCATTGTGACTTCACACACCTCCATTCTATGAGTTCACACACCTCCATTCTGACTTCACACACCTCCATTCTATGACTTCACACACCTCCATTCTGACTTCACACACCTCCATTCTATGACTTCACACACCTCCATTCTGACTTCACACACCTCCATTCTATGACTTCACACACCTCCATTCTGACTTCAACACACCTCCATTCTGACTTCACACACCTCAATTCTGTGACTTCACACAACTCCATTCTATGATTTCACACACCTCCATTCTATGACTTCACACACCTCCATTCTATGACTTCATACACCTCCTTTCTGAGTTGACACATCTCCATTCTATGACTTCACACACTTCCATTCTATGACTTCACACACCTCCATTTTGACTTCACACACCATCATTCTATGTTCACACACCGCCATTCTGACTTCACTCACCTCCATTCTATGACTTCACACAGCTCCATTCTGACTTCACACAGCTCCATTCTATGACTTCGCACACATCTATTCTTACTTCACACACCTCCATTCTGTGACTTCACACACCTCCATTCTGATTTCAGATACCTCCATTCTGTGACTTCACACACCTCCATTCTATGACTTCACAAACCTCCATTCTGTGACTTCACACACCTCCATTCTGAGTTCACAAACCTCCATTCTGTGACTTCACACACCTCGATTCTGACTTCACACAGCTCCATTCTATGATATCACACACTTCCATTCTGTGCCTTCACATACCTCCATTCTATGACTTAACACACCTTAATTCTTACTTAACAAATATCCATTCTATGACTTCACACACCTCCATTCTGTGACTTCACACACCTCCATTCTATGACCTCACACACCTCCATTCTATGACTACGCACACCTGCATTGTGACTTCACACACCTCCATTCTATGAGTTCACACACATCCATTCTGACTTCACACACCTCCATTCTATGACTTGACACACCTCCATTCTGACTTCACACACCTCCATTCTTTGACTTCATGCACCTCCATTCTGTGAGTTCACACACCTCCATTCTGTGACTTCACACACCTTTATTGTTTGACTTCACACACCTCCATTCTTTGACTTCACACACCTCCAACCCATGACTTCACACACCTCCATTCTATGAGTTCACACACCTCCATTCTGAGTTAACACACCTCCATTCTGTGACTTCACACAGCTCCAATCTGACTTCACACAGCTCCATTCTATGACTTCACACACCTCCATTCTGTGACTTCACACACCTCCATTCTATAACTTCACACACCTCCCATTGTGACTTCACACACCTCCATTCTATGAGTTCACACACCTCCATTCTGACTTCACACACCTCCATTCTATGACTTCACACACCTCCATTCTGACTTCACACACCTCCATTCTATGACTTCACACATCTCCATTCTGACTTCACACACCTCCATTCTGTGACTTCACACAACTCCATTATATGACTTCACACACCTCCATTCTGTGATTTCACACACCTACATTGTGACTTCACAGACCTCCATTCTATGAGTTCACAGAAATGCATTGTGAATTCACACACCTGCATTCTATGACTTCACACACCTCCATTCTGACTTCACACACCTCCATTCTGTGACTTCACACAGCTCCAATCTGACTTCACACACCTCCATTCTGACTTCACACACCTCAATTCTGTGACTTAACACAACTCCATTCTATGATTTCACACACCTCCATTCTATAACTTCACACACCTCCATTCTATGACTTCACACACCTCCTTTCTGAGTTGACACACCTCCATTCTATGACTTCACACACCTCCAATCTGAATTCACACACCTCCATTTTATGACTTCACACACTTCCATTCTGTGACTTCAAAAACCTCCATTCTATGACTTCACACACCTCCATTGTGACTTCACACACCATCATTCTATGTTCACACACCGCCATTCTGACTTCACTCACCTCCATTCTATGACTTCACACAGCTCCATTCTGACTTCACACAGCTACACTCTATGACTTGGCACACATCTATTCTGACTTCACACACCTCCATTCTGTGACTTCACACACCTCCCTTCTGATTTCACACACCTCCATTCTCTGACGTCAAACACCCTCCATTCTGTGACTTCACACACCTCCATTCTATGACTTCACACACCTCCATTCTATGACTTCACATAACCCCATTGTGTGACTTCACACACCTCCATTCTATGACTTCACACACCTCCATTCGGTGACTTCACACACCTCCATTCTGAGTTCACACACCTCCATTTTGTGATTTCACACACCTCCATTCTGTTACTTCACACACCTCCATTCTATGACTTCACACACCTAAATACTATGACTTCACAAACCTCCATTCTATGACTTCACACACTTCCATTCTGTGACTTCACACACCTCCATTCTATGACTTCACACACCTCCATTCTGTGACTTCACACCTGCATTCTATGACCTCACACACCTCCATTCTATGACTTCGCACACCTGCATTGTGACTTCACACACCTCCATTCTATGACTTCACACACCTCCATTTTGACTTCGCACACCTCCATTCTATGAGTTCACACACCTCCATTCTGACTTCACACACCTCCATTCTATGACTTCACACACCTCCATTCTGACTTCACACACCTCCAATCTATGACTTCACACACCTCCATCCTGACTTCACACACCTCCATTTTATGACTTCACACACCTCCATTGTGACTTCGCACACCTCCATTCTAGGAGTTCACACACCTCCATTCTGACTTCACACACATCCATTCTATGACTTCACACACCTCCATTCTGACTTCACACACCTCCATTCTATGAATTCACACAACTCCATTCTGACTTCACACACCTCCATTCTGTGACTTCACACACCTCCATTCTATGACTTCACACACCTCCATTCTGTGACTTCACACACCTCCATTCTATGACTTCACACACCTCCATTTTGTGACTTCACACACCTCCATTCTGAGTTCACACACCATTCTGTGACTTCACACAGGACCAATCTGACTTCACACAGCTCCATTCTATGACTTCACACACCTCCATTCTGTGACTTCACACACCTCCATTCTATAACTTCACACACCTCCATTGTGACTTCACACACCTCCATTCTATGACTTCACACACCTCCATTCTGACTTCACACACCTCCAATCTGACTTCACACACCTCAATTCTGTGACTTAACACAACCCCATTCTATGATTTCACACACCTCCATTCTATGACTACACACACCTCCTTTCTGAGTTGACACACCTCCATTCTATGACTTCACACACCTCCAATCTGACTTCACACACCTCCATTTTATGACTTCACACACTTCCATTCTGTTACTTCAAAAACCTCCATTCTATGACTTCACACACCTCCATTGTGACTTCACACACCATCATTCTATGTTCACACACCGCCATTCTGACTTCACTCACCTCCATTCTATGACTTCACACAGCTCCATTCTGACTTCACACAGCTACACTCTATGACTTCGCACACATCTAATCTTACTTCACACACCTCCATTCTGTGACTTCACAGACCTCCATTCTGATTTCACACACCTCCATTCTCTGACGTCAAACACCTCCATTCTGTGACTTCACACACCTCCATTCTATGACTTCACACACCTCCATTCTATGTCTTCACACACCTCCATTCTATGACTTCACACACCTAGATTGTGTGACTTCACACACCTCCATTCTGAGTTCACACACCTCCACTCTTTGACTTAACACACCTCCATTCTGGGACCTCACACACCTCCATTCTGAGTTCACACACCTCCATTCTGTGAATTCGCACACCTCCATTCTGACTTCACACAGCTCCATTCTATGACTTCACACACCTCCATTCTGTGCCTTCACACACCTCCATTCTATGACTTAAAACACCTTCATTCTTACTTAACAAACATCCATTCTATGACCTTCACACAC